>JBAIZZ010000305.1:1389337-1989337 GCA_037355905.1 Heliconius aoede
TAGATGGAGGTATGATGACTCCGCAGCCTGGTGACGAGGTGAACCGTTGTATGGAATTCAGTATTGATTGAGTTGGTAATATACTGTAATTGTGAAACAATTTATATATTAATAGAAGTTTATTTTAGGTTTATTATTCAATAAAACTCACGATTTGCAAGTAGCCCCAGCTAAGGCAGTTAGTCAAAAATAAAGAAAACATAAAAAAGAAAACAACTTCACGCTTTGTCACGCATAATAAGGTAGGCTGAAGGAAGCTTTCTGCGAATTTTCGAAACGATTGGGGAAATGAAACTAAAAAAAATGTAACAATCCCCTGGCCAGGAATCGAAGCAACAATCGTTATGTTTACCACAGCGCCACAATGGCTTTATTGTTTCTGTACCAATAAATAATAAACCAATATTAAACCTCTTTTGTACCAAAAAATAAACTGAAACTTTCCAGACGCATTAGAATTAAAAAATATATACTTAGTTTCTCTCAAGGTCCAGGATCCATCGGCAGACTGAAGACGCGATGGCTGTGGGTTCGATTCTCAATCGTGGACAAAAATTATTTTAATTTCTTTACTGTGTTAACAAGACAACGTAGTGTTGATTTCCTCTCAACATACAATGTCTCAAAAATTGGGTGGTGCATGGGGAACACTAGGTTCCCGCTGCATACCCTGCAATATAGGGGATATACCGAGAAGATACTTACTCATAGCTGACAAATTTGGACATTATATATTTTTCTATGACTTCTGCGCCTGATGTTTTGCGGTCGCAATCGAAGAATATACCGTTGTCATCCACCTGGGTATTTAAAACAAAAAGGTAATTTGTATTAAATTACCTTTTTGCTTTGTTTATGAAAAAAAATTAGAACTTTAGAGTCCTGGGCAGCACTAAAAGAGGATTTCTCAACATTTCAAGCAAATTCAAGAGACGGGGATTCGGTTCCCGCTACGTTACGATATAAATGTTACGATGTCTTAAACTATTAATTATATTATTATAGTGATGTATTTCTTGGGAATAAAATTCGTTTACTTTAATTTGCTACCTTGAGCAATGCATCCTTTTTATCCGGATTTTTGTAGCTTACGTTAGACTCCTATATATTTGCTGCTATGGAATTTGGCTGTTGAGGTGATCGTGATCATAGATATGATCCCGACCTGTATTAATGAATTATTTTCATTTACAATAACCCCTGCTTAATGCGGAATACAGCTTGAACCATAAAAATAACTTACATCAGCAGTGCCGGTTTCCACGGTATAAACATTTGACTTTTGATTCGATAAAGTTTGGATTTGAACGTGTGAATGTATCGCCATGCCGGCGTGTTGGGCAAATGGGTTCAACCAGGTCAGACTGAAAAATAAATTATAAATTGGGTTTTTATCACGTTTTTGTTTGTAGCTTAAAGCTAAAACAAGGTATTTTACACAAGAAAGGCATAAAAATAATAAAAAAATTGAAGACCGCCCTGAGGTCATTTACGAGGTTTGACGCTCCGTTTTAGCTACGTGGCTAGGAATAAAGTTTGAAGTAAAAAGGATTGTTCCACATTATAAATAACTTAGCTTCACGCCTTATCCCTAGCAGGGTAGTCAGAGAGAACGGAGCGCCAAACGCTACGGTCCCTACATACATCTTTCGCCTCGTCCACTATCATCAGCCTCTTCATGCATGCCCACCGGAGGGTCCTCATGCTTTTCACGTGACCTTCCTCCAGTATCTTAGATACTGTGTTTTCGAAGGTCAACCGAGGTCTCCCCTTACCTCTCTTATCACTCACTTTTCCATCATAAATCTGTTTTACCATTCTCTCATCATTCATTCGTTCGACGTGCCCAAACCAGCTGAGCACGTGGAAAATATTTATAGTCAATGTATAAAAATTTTCACGTAGCCGTAATCGAACCCGCGCCTCTTCGACAGTAGTAGATGAATAGACGGTTTCCAAGCGGCATGAATTCTAGTCCGTTCAAATACGACTTTTTTTAACGAATTTCAAAATTAAATATCATCTCTAAAATTTAGTTAATTTCACTTACGCAACAGACTTAGCGTGAGGTTCCATAGTCACGTTGAACTTAATAGGTATTTGCACCACAATAGACCTTTGTAGCCGAACTACATGTAGCGATTGCAACAGTGGCGCTGCTGTTGACAGTGATGTCACTGCTGTACCTTGATACCTGAAATATAGTATCGTTTATCAGTTATTTCGCTGTGTGCCGTTGAGGTTGGAGTTTCTTTATATAACAGTGAAGGCCAATTAGAGTTAGGGGACATTAGAGATTCTTTCCTATTTACCGCTATTTTTGGTTGTTAAAAAATCAAATAAACCAATAAAATAATAATCAACTAAAAATGTTATATGACGCTGTGGTGGAGCAGTTACGGTTTTATTTTTGGTCATGAGTTGAAATTCCATTTAATATTTTTTTTTCTCTAGGAACTTCTGAAGAAAGTACACCTGTAGTAGGTTTATTATATACATTTAATTTTATCATCCAGAATGAAGTTGCCAAAATTAAGGATAGACTGATTTAAATTTTGATTAGTATCTCGGGAGATGTCCCGAGATGGTGATGACGTTACATTGTCACGTTATTTCCAGGTTTTGCGGGGAAGCGGGTAAAAATATAATTTTGACAAAATCTTAAATACTTAGCTGCTAGCTAAATATTTAGCTGTCCTCTAATGCAACAAGCACACGAATACCACATTAAAGTCCATTGCGTAGCGTAAGGGAGGATGCATACTATAGTGTATATTATATAAGAATATTTCTCATATAAAACTATGAAGCGTGAGGGAGAAATTAATAGGTAACAATGTTTTACCGGATATGCAAATCGTTTTCCCAATCCAAAGCATAATTTGTATCTGCTGGAGCTGTCAGGTTACCTCTGACCGAGGTAAAGTGGACTATTGACGATTGTAGACGTATTGGTGTACCTGTCAAGTACATTGTTAGTAAATATTTTTAAAGACCTGTTATTGTAAACGCGACTGGTTGTGAGTTCGATTCCCACGCGGGGAAATGAAATATGTATATTTTCTTTTTGTTCTTGTAACGAGGCAAAAACGCGGCGTTTAGTTCTGCAACTCAACACGCAATGCCTCCAGAATTTGGGAAACGGGAAGTATTTTAATGGGAGCAGAGTGTCATAACACTAGGTTCGCAGAGACTCTGCTGACGGCTAGAGTAGAGCTAAGTGCTGCGGGATACAGCGTGAGCCGAAGGTAAAAAAAACTATACATTTTCTCAACATGTTTGATATTCTTGACTTTAAACTAATGTAATGTACATGTAAAGTTAGAAAATATTTCATGCGATAGGCTCTCTCCGACGATTACGATCTGTGTCTCTATTACTCCCAATTGGGAGAATTCTCGATTATGCCGATGCCAGCTATCCCAACTTAACCCAGGACTATCTTACACAATATTAAAATCCGTTAAAAGTTTTAAACGAACATTAGTAGAAAGCTACTTTGTTTTATACATTTTAATTAATCAAGCGAAGTATAACTTAAGACACTTATAAAACGGTCCCAGCCTACGTTAATATTTATACGTAGTATAACCTGTCAAATTTTAAATAGTTAATAGCATTTTCATTATTCAGCAGCCCCTATTACAGTTAACTGGTTAAAATACTGAGGCTTATTATAAAAGGGCATTCTATCAATTTTCATTTGGATTGTATATATCGGGTCGCCATTTACGGATAGGCGAGCCAAGTGGTTCCGACGTCTCATTGTTTTGGTTCTCCTGATCCTCCATTACCGAGATAACACAATTAATTTGACACAAACGGTATGATTCAGGCGTGATCCTTATCACAATTACGAACTGTGAAAGGGATTATCGACGCCGACATATATAAAAGTTTACTAGAACTATAAAAATTACTTATTTGCTTAAAAACCTATAATTTCACGGTCAGATTATTATTATAAACCTTCCAACCATTAAATCTTCGTCGCCAAGGGATATGAAATTTCATAGTTTTACTAGTTAGGCGTCCCAGAGGTTCAAATGTGCATTAACACTCACCTGTCCTGACCTATCTTCTCTTATCACTGAGACTAATTAATCTATAGTTTTACTTACAGGTTGACCTAATAAAAATGTGTTAAAAACAATAAGAATTATTTGATACTTAATTTAAGATTAGCTTACCTAATTCAGAGGGTAGATGTACATCCATTTGGACAGGATAGTACGCCATCTGTTGATTTATATGACTACCAAATCTTAGGAACTCCATTATGGATTTTGTCACTGCAATACAAATAATATTACACATACATGTATATTATACTTAGCCTTGAGGCTAACGTGACGACTGTGGATTCGATTCTTACTGGGAGAAATATGTTATAGTATTTAAATTACTCTTGTTTTCCTGCTCTAGTAAGACTAAGCCCAGCGTTAAGTTCTTCTTGGTAGTTAGTTCAATCCAAGGTACGGCAACGTCTAAATTATAATATACGTTAGAAAAAAAAACACTTTTTTAACAAAATGTATTAAAATTTTTAAGACTAATAAGTTATAGACGTGTGTATAAGAATGTTGACGTAACATGATAAGAACGTTTGGTTTAATAGTCAGTGGGACTGTAAACAAGAGGCGTAGGTTCAAATCCAAGAATCGTGGCACAATCAATTTTTATTACTTTTCTTAAAAAAAAATATTTTAATTTTTGTACATTTTTTTACTTTACCAACCAACACTAACAGTAAAAAATATAGCAAAATAAAAGAAACCTACGATCGCGTCCATTCCAGCTGTCAAAACGTGACTGATTGACGTGACTCGCGAACACTGTTTTGTCATGAATCTTTATCACAATGTCGATGTGTACCTGTGAAACATATATTTTAAATACTAAAATTCATACAATTTTTTCAATTTTTTCAGCTTCACGCTGTATCCCACATGCAGCAGGGTAGGCAGAAGGAACTTCGGTGTTAAGACACTCCGTTCCCCACTTTCTACCGAATTCTGGAGGTATTGCGTATTGAGTGGCAGAACTCAACGCCGCGCTTATACCCTGCTGTGATTGTTCTGAGATTCCGATCGGGACAGCCAGAGACCGTTGCGTTAGGCGTAATATCCCGTTACACCGGTATTACACTACGGTCTCTGCTCTTCTGTCTCGACCACTGTCATCAACAGTAGTACATGCCCTTCCGGGGTCCTCATACTTTTAACGTGACTTTGCTCCAATATTATTGATATTTTTTTTCGGAGGTCATTCAAGTTTCGCTCCCTCTTAGTCTGCTCGCGATGGGCGACACTTCTCTGCGCGTGTCTGCGCGCCTCTGCTCGCGATGCGTGACACGTCTCTGCTAATGTCTGCGTGCCTCTGCTCGTCTCCAGGCACCTCTGAGTACCTCTGCTTGCTTGTTAGAAACGATTCTTTCGAGATCAGACAAACTTGAAAAAGGTATGCAAATATATATATATTTGCATAACTTTATATTTATATATATAAATCTTACCTTTTCAGGTGATTTTAAGCTGGACACTTGAAATTTTTCCAAAATTTCCACTAGCCGGCTCACATTCATATTTTTTCTATTTAACTTATGCATTTTCTTGAAAAGATTGGATGATATGCCCTCAGCTATGATGTAGACCTGGAATTTTAAGAACTATGTAATAAAATCTGTATTTCAACCACTTATAATAATTGTATCCTCTTCAACCTTGACAGTTAAATGTACTGTAGGCGGCAATAAAATATTATGATATTAAAAAGCTGGTATGATGATGGAGCCCAGACCTGAATATTGGTACTCTTCAAACATTTCAAGTAAACCAATACAATTTATAGCTCCGAGTATAATCTACAGCAATTAATTGATGTGGGAAAGCGTGGTTCTCTTAGTTTTTTCTTATTTATGTAATATAAAAGAAAACCTATAGTCTACATAATATTACGTCAAAAATTGAGGCCGTTGACAATTGACTCTACGGTCAGATCGACATATAGTGTCGGCCTGGAACTCGGCCTCTCAACCAGAACTCAACCTTCCTTCTGCCTACCCTGCTATACGGGAAACCCGGTGAATCTGTTTATTAAGGCAAAAATAAAATGATGCTCACCGAAGCTTGATAAGGTCTTCTGCCACCACTCGCAATTGAAAGCTCGATTAAACTCGGTGCTGGTTCAGCCCCCACACTAAGGATTTGTATCCACGGCCCTAGTTCTCCATTAGATACTATATAGTTATTAGTTGCCCAGTATGTGGTATCGGGGTTCTTGACATCTTGAGCGACGAACGGAATGAAATCAGCGCTGAAAAGTTGTAATAAGGAAAATTGCTAAAAAAGGTTAAAATGTATATATCTTTTCTAGTATAGAATATGACACTTTAAAATTGTGTCAGGTTCGAGTACTGAAGGGAGTACTTAAAACTAGCATTTAGTGTGTGACCCCTTAATTATTATTTAAGATCTCTGCAAATGATGGCACTTTAAATTTAGATTCATTTTTTTACTTAACGCTGTATTCCGCATAGAGGAGGGGTAAGAATGTAATGTTAAGACACTCCGTCCTCCACTTTTTGCAAGATAGTGTGTTAAGTGTGTGATAAGTATTGAGTGACAAAACTACGCTTTGTCGCTCTGGTAACAAGTCACCAGAGCGAGAAAATTTTATTTTCCCCCGTATAGGGATCGAACCCCCAACCCTAGCGGTCACGGTTAGCAAATGTATTAAATTTTTTAAAAGAAACTTACACAGTCCTATATCTGCTGAAAAATTTATTAGTTTCCAAATTCTTCACCGTCGTATACCAAAACCTTTGCAGCTCTTTACTGCTACTTGTTGTAATGAAGTTGTGGATAAATAGAAAATCACTCTCTCTTATGCCTGAGGAGAGGATCGCGTGGAGTGACGCGATACGAAGTTGTATGTGCTCTTCTTCGTCAAGGAGGACTGGTAAAGTGGTTTCAAGTGCCTGTAAATGTAAAATTATATGTTGACTGATTGTTGTTACTTTAACTCCCGAAGTTGAAACAAATACATTCCAACTTCCCTGTTGGATTGTTCATGTAGAACACTTTTCGCTGACTGACTCCTGAGGCATTGTGTGTCTTGCCGCGTTACCAGAGCGAAATAATGAAAATAAATATGTGCCCCTGCGCCACGGTCCACGGACTCGGCGGACAGACGGACTCGACAACCGTTTAAAATGAAATAAAATATTTTAAATACAACTTGAAAACATAATTCTTTACTGTAGTTTAAAAATATATATTAAAAAATATTTTGTGTACCATAAACATACCCATAACTTACCGAGTAACCTCGTGACTCTCGTCCACATGCCAAAGATGACCACAACCTCTCGTGGCGATTCCTTGATTTATCCGCATAAATAGTACGAATATACGAGTCAGCGGTGTACCCCAAAGTACAGAGACCCTGAAGCCAAACCATGCGGTCTTGATATTGTGGGCAATCTGGAAAAATATAAAATATACACATTTAATACATTTCAATTGAGAACAGAGTGTCTTTGACACTATTTGTCCTCTGTCTACTCTTCTATATAAAGATTAAAGAGTGAATTTATAAGTTTTAAAATAACGCCGCACATTGTCGTCTTAACAGAACAAAGAAATGGCCATTTCCCTAATTGGGAATATAATTAGCTGCCGTCGTTTGCAGCTGAAGAAGAGAGAAGAAGAATTATAATATGTTAATATGTATAAAGAACTTACCGCTATACATTCTAAAGTATTTGACAACTATAGTATCCATATAGTCTTGTTTAACTTTCATAATTTCAGCTGCTTTAGAGACCAATGTGGCGAAGGATAATATACCAGCATGTCGTATCTCCGCGGGAAAGTCCAGACCTAATTTGGTAAAAGTTTCCAACTCCTCGAGTAGAGTTTGACTCAGATTTGCTATGTTGAATGGTAATTTTCTTATGATCGAGACGATTGTCGGATCTTCTATTTTCTCCTAAAATTATAACGTTCGGTATGAAAGGATATTTTTTTTACTTGGCGTTCGTGGTGTCTAGCTTTTTCTTTTCGACGTTAAATTCCGCAAAAATAACAAACATGATCAACAATGGCCAAATTTTATGTAAGCTTTAAAATAAAACAGGTACCTTCTCTTCAACCACTAAATACTTGATAAATCGTGCGCACGCGTCGCTTCTACCGTGCGGTAATACTTCCAAAAATATATTTCTCGCCGTTTCCAACTCATAGCTAGTACCCAGAACTAGGTCTTCGAAGAGCTTGATTAGATTTGTGTACGACAGTCGAGTTACTAAGCTGAAAAAATATTTAATTGTGAAAATTTGGATTAATAAATGTATATATACATATATATACATTATATCTTAAATTAAATTCTCATATATATGTCATAACATACTTACTTTGACAGATCAATAAAATCCATACTATGTATAAGAGATGCATTTCTCTCGATGTTGTAAGAGTCAATACCTTTGCGTGCAATTTTAAGAAGTAACTGTAAGATAAGATAATTTAATTGTTTTTATTTTAGTTCTAGTGTCGAATACAGATTTACATTTTTTTTATATTAAACCCACCACATACTTACCTTAAATTATAGATAATATTTATTTTCCATTCATTTGATCTATGCTTACAAACAGTAGAGTCTAGATATTTTTTTAAAACTTAACTAATAAAAAAGAATGTACATGAAAAAAAAAATATTTATTACTCTCCGAATAAAATGTTTCTTACCTTATAAGTCATATTGAGCAGTACATCTTGGCTGATAGTCTGTATGCCGGTGCTCCAGTCGTCAAAGTTACCGGCTTCATATTGTATGCCGGTGCGAGTCACGTTCAATTTCTCAATACCAGATGATGGTGAGGCAGTGTCGAAGTAAAGGGATAATCTGAAAAATAATAATAAATATGGAATGAAAAAATTTTTACACAAAGCTATTTTATCTTTCCCGCTCTGGTAACTAGACAAAGCACGTCGTTGAAGTCCCACGCATTGAAAACCATAAAACTGTAGCAGGGTTCCCGCATATAGCAGGGTAGACAGAGAAATTAAATTTTAAGACATCATTCCCCATTCCCTTCTAACTTTCAAGACATTGCACAACTAATGCAGGTGTGTATTACTTACTCGGACGACACCGTGAAGACGTGCCCATTCACCTTGTATTGGAACACTCCGCGCATATCCAAATGATTGAGTCCCTTTTCGTTTAAATCGTATATGCGTTCAGAAGTTGCTATGCTTTCGGGCTGCAATATGAAATAAAAATAATATTAATAAATACACATTGCATGTTAAGAAAGAGAATGTAGTAAATTCATTAAGGCAAATTAGCACTGTGTGCCCTCTGGCTATCCCGCTTTATGCGGGATACAGTGTAAAGTGATAGAAAATCATATATCCTCACCGCTCCTCTTCCATAGTTCTCCCATGGAACTGAGCTCCAACTATTTTGGGCCCCTTGTGAAGCTTTTTGGTAGGATGTGTATTTCCTTATGATATTGTTATTTTCTGTATACACCATGACGCAGCTATCGTAAAGACATGCCTGTTTTGAATAAAAGACAAATTTTAGTTAATATTATGTAAAATTGTGGCGTTAAAATCCACCACTCAAAACACATTGTCTCACTCTTGAATTCGAATTATCAAACGAACGGACTGCTATGCGGGAAAAAATAATATAGTGAGTATTACCACTAAGTAGTAGTGCAATAAAGAGTATAATATCACTAACTATATGCAAAGATCTCTTATTTGAATCAACAGTGACATGATGAGTGAGTTTTTTTATAGTTTCACTCTATATCCGGCGTACAGCAGGTAAGGCATATTGAAAACTTAGTGTTAACACATTCTGTTTCCATTACACTTCCATTTCCCACTTTCCGCTAATTTCTTGAGGTGGCGTATTGAGTGTATAATTTATTTGTAATCTATGATTTTAAAAAGTTAAAGCTATTATAATAGTTATACCTCTTCATTGGTATAAGATCCGCTCTCTTTCTTTACTTGAAAGTTTATGGCAATTGCTCGTTTGACATTCGTCGACCACACCGGTTCAGAACCGACATATAATGCATTGATGAAGCCATTTTCCTGTGTAATAAAACAAAATGTAACAAAATTTGCGTAAAATATTTAGTAATGCATTTTTACGTTTCCGTACGCTTTCGGGATAAAAGAGTTCCGCCTTTTTACTGAAACTGCTTTGTCTGTCCGTCCAGGCTGTATCTCATGACACGTAATAGTTGAAATTTTCCTGCCGCTAAAAATAGAATGAATTAAATATTTAAGGGTACTTACGTACAAGAAACGTATTTTTTTCTGTTCTTATAGATAATGGTATGGTTCATTCCTGCGTGGCGAGTTCGATTCGCTCTTGGTTGGTTCACGCTATATCAACTAGTGTACATTCAACTAGTGCTAAGACACTTCACGCTGAGGCACTGCGTGTTGAGCGGCGGATCGGCTCGACGCTCGATACCAGAGCGAAGAAATAAAAATATAAATTTTAAATAACTATTTCATTTCCTCGAATGGAGATTGATCTTATAACCACATTTTTAATATTCTTTCTAATTTTATTGTCTTTTTTGTCATATTTCTCAGAGATTACTAATATAACAACAAAGTTAATATCCTCTAATGTAAGAAAATAATCTCCAGTGGGGATGTAACCCACTACTTGTCGCGTTTACAGAAACACGCTTATGTCACTGCATCACGACTATCTTCAAACAATGGCTATACTTGATTAAAATAACATAAAGCTCAACCCACCTGATATTCTGCTTCCCAAGGTTCTTCTAAATAATTTGAAGGATCTTCTTTATGGGAAAAGAAACCAGAACTTTGGCTATACATTGACGTCTGTAATAATATCATAAATAAGAAAAAAAAAAAATTGGTAACCATAAAGTCCAACAAAGTGAAGTGATTTACTATACAGAGTTACTGAAGTAAATGACCTTAGAGGAACAGCCACAAGAAACTTACTGAGCCTTTTGTTTTTCAAGTCAATTAAATTTTGACTTGGAAAACAAATAAATAGATTCAAAATTATTTATTACTTATTATAAATGAAAATGAACATTCTTTATAATGGTAGTCGAACTCACGATCAATGCGTGTAGACCTTTACAGTTTATAATATAATTTACTATCTTTGGGTCCACGCTGTATCGCGCACATAGTAGAGTACGCCGAGGGAACCTGGGATCCTGTACTAAAACGTTCTGAATTTTTTGATGAATTCTGAGGGCGTGTTGAGTTGAAGGGCGTGTGGAGTGCCGGAACTTATAAACTATGTTTTGTAATATTATATTATATAAAATTTTTGTTCGCATGTTTATTATAAGCTTTACTCGGGACTTCGCCAGATTGGTGAAATGGAAGTAATTAAGATAAGTCCAATACAAAACAATTTTTGAATTCGTTCTAGTCGTTCCTGAGATTAGCTCGGCCATTTAAGCAAATACGTCGCCTTTATAATATATACTTTGCCATTTTCCAAAGGCAAAAAATGACCACATTGAGCTATATCTAGTTCAGCATATCTTAATTGGCACTGACATGTCACCCGTAATTGTTTAAACGGCATAAGTAGTCATTTATTAGTCCACCTGACGATGACTGAAGGGCGAATGTATTAATCGTAATTGAATGCAAGTACATTTTTGTCGTGTTTCGATCTATCTTGGACAGTTTTATGTATAATATATTACTTTTAGTTTCACGCTGTTGTCTATAAAAGGATAGCCAAGAGGAAACTTTTGCTTATACACTTCGGTCCCCCATTTCCCCCCTCCCTCCGCGAATTTGCAAGACGTTGCGTATTGATACTGGCAACAATATAAAATACAGTGTGGAGTTTCGGTCACCTTTAAGCCGTCCAACTTAAATCGCACTTTAGTAAAGTTGTCATACACCAGCACAAGTAATCTTCCCTCCAGAGTCCAGGAGCTAGCGGTACTGAGGGTACCAGTGGACACATTTGTTTTCACCACGTAGTTGTATTGCTTCAATTCTGGAAACAGCAGCTGGATTCCAGCGCCAGATGTTATGGAGAAACCTGGAAATTAAATTGGTTCTTGATAGTTTAAGGCTCCATTAAAATATCTTATGTTTTAATTAGAAAAACGTTTATGAGTTTGATTTCCAGTTTGGGGAATGACTTGTTTCAATTTCTTCGCTACAGTTACAAGACCAAGCGCGGCATTGTGGTTCACTACTCAACATATTATAATGGCTTCAAATTGATCTTCTCTTCCTATCAAAAAATCAAACAAATATTTAATCATAATTTGTGTAGCCTTCCATTTATCAATTATATATATATAAGTATTTTGAGTAAATAAAATAAACAAACTAAAACAATATGTTATAAAAAAATAGGCCTTCTACGCACAGACTTAAAAAATAATGATCTTACACACCAAATAAAATAAATACGCAACAGTATCTTTATAATATACTGAAATAGAATATACTTCGTGCACGTCCACGACGACCCAAACCAAATTTTATAGGATACAAAAACAAATAGCACTCACCGGTCACAAGAAGTAAACAAATATACATATTTTTATCTGAAAACAAACAAAACTTATTTTAGATATGTATTCGTTACATATAATTATAAATAATGAATGAATAATCAAAATGGAAGCGTGTGACTGTTAATGCGACGGTTGTGGCTTCGATTCTCACTCGAACGAATGGCATATATAATATTTTCATTTTCTCGCTCTCGTAACCAGGCAAAGAACAGCGTTGAGTTCCGCCACTCATCATGCAAGCAGTCTCACGCTTGTGCGCCTGCGCCACGACTGGCCTCCTACTATAGCTTAATTTTTTTTTTACGATAGAGGACTGTATTACTGTAGCAAAAAGTATATTTATTGGAAACAGCCAAACAAAAATTTGTATTCTTTATTACGTAAATATTATTTAGTAATATGTATAAGGAAAAGATGTATATTAATTATTATAACACGCTCGCTTTATCTATACTATCTATACTAAGGCGACGAAGCTAAAGTGTTTGTTGGGTCGAACGCGCTAATCTCTGGAACTCCGGGCTTGATCAAACTACTGACCGTAGAAAGTTGAAATTTGGCATGTAAGTAGGCAAGGTTAGGAGACCAGTCGCGGCGCACGAACGTGCGAGTATAATCGCGACTGGTTGTGAGTTCGATTCCCACTAGAGGTAATGCCCCCAGTACAACCGAGTGTCTTAAAACTACGTTCCAAGTTCTCTCTGCCTCCTTTGCCACGTACAGGATACAGCGGTAAAAAAGGTGAGTTAGAAAGCCTAGGAGAGCAGTAATAGAAGATTTCCCAGAATTCTTATGGGAATGGAGGAACGAGATTTGTCATTTATATCCACTACTTACATATGATGACTTTTGGATACAATATTACGTAGAATATCAAAAGGAAAAGAAAATAACACGTATTTAGTTTATCTCAGGTTTTAGCTCACCGTCTAAAACAAATTCCGTCACAAAGTAACCTGTGTTTAGGAGTAATTGAGTAATACAATACCTTTTTTGTTATTTTCTATATTATAACCTTAACACATTTCTAATGAGTTATATTAAAAATAATCACACACTCACTACTCTGGCGGTCGACGCTTGAATAATTCTTCGAAACGAATCGATTTGGAGCAAAGTGTTATAACTGAAGTATTATTTATTTATAACCTACTGGTAGAGTGGAAATTGAGGCTGTAGTAGCGAGTTCTAATGCTGAATATAGAAACAAAATGAAACAAAATAAATTGTAACTGTCAATGTCTCGAAAATTGGATGGTGCTTGGGAATTATTGCAATTTATGTTTCCATTTCTTAGCTCTGATGTGATGCGCGGGTTGAGTACTGCTACTAACACGCAACGTCTTCAGAATTCGGCAGAAATTGGGGATCAGAGTGTCTTAACGCTAGGTTCCCTCTGCTCTGCTGTGTGCGGGATGACATATACAGCATGACGCTGATTTAACAAAATATGTAGAGTGTACTCTATCAATCAATAATAATTATTTATTTTTAGTTTCACACTGTATCCCGTACATAGCAGAGTAAGCAGAGACGGCTTCAATCTTGTTAGTTGGCTTGTAAATATTCTAAAATATAAAGTTACACCACTTGTACTCCAGCGTTATCTCCGAACGTTGACAACTCACTTGCACTCTGACCTCTGGAATTAAAGATTCATTAATACCTCACTATTATAATATGATCTTTCGTTTTGAACAGAATGTACTAGAAGTTAGATCTTCCTTTTAGACTGTATCTGATAGAGTTGGGACTGTACACGTGACGGTTGTGGGCTCGATTCCCACTCGAAGAGATGAAATATTTAATACTTACATTTTCTCATCAGTAAAAAAAGACGAAAAAAAGATCAAATTGACGATGTACAAAGATGTTAGTACACTATTACTTTTTTTTTAATGTTTACTTTCTTTTTTTTTCCACCGAGTGTGAAGGTACTCCTTTCCCTATTCACCGACTAATTATTGAAATATTGCGTGATGGGTGGTGGAGTTCAACGTCGGGTTGTCGGGTTTTCTTATACAATACACTATATGTTGGACTAACTACTGCGTCATAGCGATATTTCTACATCACGGGTGTTGTATAAAACAACATGTATTCGATAAACATATCATATAATGATACCCGCATATCTACTTAACAGTTCGAAACTAAAAATAGCATTTGGATGTGCTTGCTTTTTAGGAAATATTATAATTTCCACTCTCTAGTAAAAAGACACGTCGCAGCGTTGACTTCTGCCCTGACGGGCAATTTCTAGGAAATTGAGCAAAAAGTGAGGAAAAGGGTTCCAATAAAAAACATACCTTTTTACAGACTTTATTTTAAGGTTATACAAACGAACATACGATCATTGAACACTGCATGTATCGTTCAAAACTATAATATTTATTATATAAATAGTAGCAGAACTCTTTAATATTATTTCAAAATGTACCGCTATAAAGTATTTTTCATTTTCATTATTATTTACCTCGAGCAAGTTAACGCTGCGCCTCGGTCGAGACAAAAGCGGTAGTATTGTGTTTGTATAACATAGAGACTACAGTGACACTTCACTACGTTCATAGCCTGTCTTATAGACACGCGGTCAAATCATAAAATCAAATCTAAAGGCACTAGCCAAGTTTCGAGATCTTTAGCGTTGAGGCACGGAACTTAACGCCGCCCGTTGTCTTGTTACCGAAAAGAAAGAAAGATTAAATTAAATCCTCCGATTGAGAATTAATTACTAACAACTTATATTTTCAAATGTCGACCAACTAGAATAATTAAAATATCTGTATTCTAATAATATTTAACATAAATAAAGAGAACGTCAGAAAAAAAATACATCTAAAATTAACACATTTTATTCCAGTTGTATAGTCATTCAGAAGCAGTCGGGTACTTACAATGACGGCGACGACGGAGAAGATAACAGCTACGACCGCAGCCACAGCAGAATATACGGAGAGAGAAATCACTTAAAGGATACTGAGGTAATAGGTTTTTTTAATTTCATGGTTATTCAGCATTTGGCAGAGCAGGCCTAGAAAAGAACCTGTTCTTCATTTTCTGCTCGTTTTTTGGAGATGTTCTCAAATTAATGTATTGTTTTCATTTCCACGTTCTGATAGCAAGGCAAGGCGTAGCGTTGAGTTCCGCCTTATTATATAGATTTATGTAAAATTCTACTTAATTATTGAGGTTAATTTGTATTTCAGCCCATCCCTTCAGAGTTCCTGAGATACAATGTGATACCCACGAACAAGATTGGCGAGCTACTACGTATTCGAAATAAACTTAAAACATTTAAATTGTAGATTTAAATACTTTTACATAGCAAAAACGTATGAAGCGTGAGCGTTTATCAAAGAAATTCCTTTAAATATATTGAAAACATAATATTTTTTGCTTTAGAAATATTTGTAATGCGAGTACATACATTTATAAGATATGCTGCGTTGAGTTCCGCCACTCAACAAACAATATTTGAAGTCGGAAGACAGTATGGAGTTTGTGCTGGTTACATACTAGTACGTCTCATATTAAGTTTCTTGAACTATAATATTGTTTTTTCTTTCAAGCGATCTCTTATCATATTACGTGATAAAATACATAATAGCACGCTTTTTCTCGTGTATAGCAGAGCAAGTTAAGGTAACCTAGCGTCAAACATTCCGTCCTCTACTGACTGCCCAAATTTACAACATTGCGTGTTGAGTTGCGGAACTCCACGCCGCTTCATCTGTCTGAGTGGCTGCATATCCTGCACGCAGATATAGCGTGAAGCTAATAGTGTGAAGTCACTATAATCAAGACTAAAATAGAAATAAAAATTGCATCCACAACGAACATTATTTTATTGCAAATAAATTCACGTCACACGTTATACCAAACAAACAGACAATGAATATATTTCGATTATAAAATATTATAAATATTTGTAATTGTAATAATATTATAATATATAAGATTATATTTTAGAGGCCGTCGTAACAGTCGGTTCGATTCCCATTCGGGGAAATTAATTTTATTCCTTTCATACCTCTAGTAGACAAGTTGCAATGTCTTGAATATTTGACAGAAAATAGGGAACGGAGTATTTTAACTCTAGGTTCCTCCTCTCTGCTTTATGGAGGATGCAGCGTGAAACAAATAAAACAAAACATATAATTTCTCTAAATACATGCATTATTTACATTGTTTTAGTAGTAGAAGTGGTCTATTTATATTCTGGAAAATTTAAAATTGAGAACTAATTGCTAAGAAGCAAGGTGTTCTTGGCAGACCACGCACAGCCGGAGGCTACGCGGCGTAGAATATTATATTTATTGTGAAGAGAATAAAGGGGAAAATTCAGAAAAATTGGAATTATACGTTACTTAGTCCATTTAAACGTGATAAACGAAAGTGCTGTAATGGCAACGGAGTATCTTTACAATAAGTTCCCAGGTTTCCTCTGGCTACCCTGCTATGTGCGGGATACAGCGTGAAGCTAGTCCATAATGAAACAAAGTGAAGGGCTAAGATTCGTATAATTATTAAAAGTTTTAGAAAACCTTAGCTGAAGTGCACCATTCTTGCAAGTGAGATTTGGAGCTGCTGCATCAATCAATTAATTTATGTTCAGTTTCAAACGTAGATAGACCACTTTTACGCGAATATTTCATACAAATATTTTATGAATAAAAAAAACTATTTAAATTAGCGCGCCTGCTAATATATAAATAATATGTAAAAAAACTATTCAACACAAAAAGTAACGTTTTATATAAAATTTCAAATTTCTTAGCAAACAACCTAATGTTAATACTTAGATACACTCACAAATAAATGATAATATAGATAAAACATTTTTTAAATTTAGTTATAGTAAGGTATAAAACTTTTTAATCTATGTTTTATAGTCTTAATTTAGCTACAGATAATATAATATATAGAAAAGGCAAAGGTCTATATAATATATAGACATATAAGATGGATAAATTATTTTGATTACATCGTTGAGTTCCGCCACTCAACTTGCAATGTCTTGAATGTTTCAATACATTGCAAATTGAGTAGTAGTAGATGCGTTGAGACACTATGTTCCCATTCACTTCGGTTTTCCACTTTTCACCAAATTTGTGAGGCATTACATGTAAGTAGTGGTTCTGCCCACGTGCGCCTCGTTGACATTCATACATTATATTAGAAAGTATAAAATAAAATACACGGTACGATATGGAATACATATCTTATTACATACTAAACATATTTAAAGTATCCACTTATGCATTTTAATATATTCTTCTTTTTAATAAAAAAAAAAATGTCGGAAATATGTATCTTATTCCTGCCTTTTCCATAATTTTTATCGTAATTACTAATTATCCATACTTTAATTTAATTTTATTTAGTAAGTTACATACATACAAAAGTTTACACAATGATTTTATGTTTCTAGCTTCTAATAATGACGATGAGTGTTTTTTGAACTTAATTAATTTGGCTCTTCTACTTATATAGATAATATAATAATAAAATTATAAATTATCATTTAAAAAAAATATTAATAACCAAGAATGTCAGTTTGAGATTTAAAATATAAATACAAATTACAAATTAATTAATGAATTCTTATTATTTTATTTATGACGTACATTTTAAATGTACAAAGTTTCAATAATCTAATAGGTATTTGTCTTTAACGCTAAAAATATGTACATTAGAAGAACACTTTTTTATTTAATAATTACGAACACGATTAATTTTTTAGTCAAAGAACTTTCTAAATAACCAATTTTTACTGTCAAATAATTATAAAAAGAAATAAACAAATTATGAAATAAATTGAATTTATTTAAAAGCATTACTTTTTCTCTGTTGTTTAATTATTGCGTTTCGAAGGCTTCATTTTTTCATATAGTATGATAAAGATAAGTTGATAAAAACATACATTTTGACAGTTGCCATTTACAATATTTATAATCTACATATTGTGTAGATAATAAACTACTCTAAGCTACAATCTGCACATGTTTCTTCTCTCTAGGTTCCTTGAGAACGTACGACGTCGTTCTTCTTAGAGTTCCAATGGAACCTAAACAAATGTATAATCGATTTGAACCTTGTTTCTCATAAATTGTAAAAATAATTAATCACATGAATAAGAGTAAATTATTGGGTTATCTATGTATATATAAATTCATTATAGAAGAGGCATTTGGCTACCCAAACCCATTTTATGTAACTTTTAACTTCACGTCGATGTCCTCATAGGGCAGGGTAAACAGAAGGAACCTAATGTTAAGGAACTTCGTTCTTCGTCTTCCATTTCCGGCAAATTATTGAGACATTTCGTGTTAAGTGGGCACGCTCAAGGCACTCTTGTAAAAAGAGCGAGGAAATAAAACCTTTTGCAAGGCTTGCGCGGGGACACAGGTCCAGCACGGAGAGATCCTTTAGAGAATATACAAATGTTTTACTATGACACATCAGCCGGGATCCACGTCTGGGTCTGCCTAGAGATGGTCACCGGTTAATGCGTAGGAACTATGAACAATGTGAAAATCTAAAGACTAACGGACGTCCGCCTTTATAACAGTCTTAAATTGAATAGTTGGCGGACGACGACTTGCCTCGCACAAGATGGGCTCCCACAAAGCGGCGTAGTGCCTTGGGCGCAACATCGGCGTGGTCGGCTAAGAGAGAGATGTGTGCACCGGTTTCACCATCAAGAGGAGCTGTTTTTATATTTAGTTATTTCTTTGTTGTGTGGTACGTAAATGGAAAAAAGAAGAACTCGATGGTGCGTAGCATAGCGTAATGCGTAGTGATATGCCACTTCGTTCCCCGAAGTGGCATATCACTATTTCTATACTCACTGGCATGAGGGCGGGGGTGGCGGAGCGCAGGCGCGGGCGTGGCGGGCGCAGAGGCGCCTCGCCGCGCCCCGCGCTACGACCACCGCAGCTCCTTCAGCTCCACCGTGCTCGACGCGTCCGTCTGCGAAACGGGTCAGTTATTAGGACATAGGGGGAAATCCCAAAGTGGCCGACACTTGTGGCACCTGTGGGGGAAATTATTTTCATTTCCCCGCTCTAGTCCGTGGTGACGATTTAGAACGTGTCAAGTGGAGTCAATTGAGTTGGAAGGCAGACTCAGGCATTTAAAGCCAGGACTAATGCCAGTTAGAAAAAGAAAAAGGAGACTCTGGTATAACAATATATTCAGTGTTATACCTAATACAGTGTATTAGGTAAAAAACAAATTTTACTTCATATCTTGAAGGCGCTGGTGGTACATGCGTTCCAGGTGAACACCTAGAACACCCAGGTCTTAGAACTGTTCGTGATGAACCACCCCGCATTGCAGTTCTCAACTCCTGAAATGTAAAGAAAAATAATAAAATGCATTGTGGTTCATTTCTTTTTGATTGATTAACATTGAACAAAGTTTGTAGTCTCTATTTTTTCACAACACTATTTTTTTACAATGAACTGTCAATTTGCTGGCTGTCAGTAGATTTTCCTTTCAAGCCAGTGAAAGTTTCTTACGGAGCTGACACTATTGAAATTTTTATGTATCTTGACGACTCTAAAGGGCCTTAAGAATATTTTGAATAAAACCTAAAAACTAACGTAGACAAGCAAAATCAAAATATTATAGACCTTACCTGACCCATCTCACTACATAAAGACTGTCTTCCCTGTGACGCATTCTTCTTAGTGTTCCAACAGAACTCTAATATGGCCACCACTATGGCCAAAACTAAACCACAAAGCAAAGTGACAAATACACCACCTAAAAATAAACAACAACATTAATCACGGTGTTTTATATCACCACTCAACACACAATGTCTCTAAAATCGATTGAGGCGGAAGGAACGTCTTCGTTAGGTTCCCTCGTTTGTCTCTCTGTATACCCTACTAAAAAAAACTAAAAAATTTTTATTGTGCAGACAGACAAAAAATAATCCACCAATTTTAGAAATATTGTTTGAGTTTGACTCACCTTTATTTAAAAAATTCGAGAAAATGGAAATAAAACAAATACAACCCTCTGAAGCTAATCAAGGCGCAGAATCACAAGCGTGTGAACGAAACAGATTATAGGTACGATACTCACTCGAGAAAATGATATATTAAATGTTGGCATTTCTTCGCTCCGTTAAGGAGGCATTGAGTTAATGTTACTATAATTCTTATTCTCGTATGCATATTGATTACAAGACTGCATATATTATATATTTGTATAAAACTCTACCGCAACTGTGTGACTAACAAACAATGCACAGACGAACCTACTGGGGTCGAAAAGTCGAAAATTGGCAAGTTAGGGAATGTAAAACGGGAAAAAAGGGATTTTACGTTACATAAATCCCGCATAACTTACCTATATTTTGTACTCCCAGTGGATTAGCCTTGCTGTCCTTGCCGTCTCTATTACACACGTCGCCGGTATTCTTCCACCACTTGTCGTATAATATCTGAATCACCCCTTTCTCCTGGAGTTCTAGGATAGCGAGAGATATTTTGTCTCGCCACGGACTACCCTTCCAGGTGGCTATACCGTAACCCTGTTACAAAACAATATTTATATTCACTTTTATTACAATTAGGTAAAATTGTAGTATTTATTAGATTACAATATATTCTATCTTAAGTAGTTTAACAATTTGAAACAAATATATGTATTGCAAAAAAGTCATTCTTGTTAATACAAACTTGTTAAGGCAAAGGGAACCTCGGTGTTAAGACATTCCGTTCCCCACTTTCTGCCGAATTCTGGAGGCATTGCGTGTTGAGTGGCAGAACTCAACGCCGCGCTTTGCCTCGACACCAGAGCGAAGAAAAATGAAAATATAAGCGTAAAGAAATATTTCACTTCTTTGAGTTTGAATCGAACCCTCAACCGTCGCGTTTACGGGCTGCACCCTTGACCACTGCGCCACGACTGCCTCCAATTAGGCCGTAATGTTAATAGGTGTTCTTAAACATATACTATATTAAAAGTAGGACATATTTTTTTGGTTGAATATTACAATCTGGAAATCGAATAAGGCTATAGACGATACTGCATCACATTAATCGTTTCAATCTGTTTTAAATGTTGTTTATATTCATAATGGGGGGGCTAAGATGGGATTTTGAAAAATTTCAACCCTAAAAGGGAGATATAGGGATTGAAAGTTTGTATGGAAAAATCTTTATACGGCACTGATTTTTATAAAATTTCAAATTCAAACTCTTAAAAATATTTAATTGAACACGTCTGTCACGGCCTTTTTTAGAACTCATCCCCTAACCTGAAAATAATTTCATAGCTAGTAACGTATTATTGCACTAATAAGTGCTAATACCTGTGCTATAACTTATTATATAATTATTTCTATTCGAGCACGGGGACAAAGCCGCGGGCTAAAGTTATAAAATAAACATTCCTATATAACTTTGCCACCATTTAAAAAATAATCAAGATTTAAAAACAAAAACTAACCTTAGAATCCAATAGTCCACCAATCTGAGTCAAATTACAGTCCCTCTGCACTCTGTGGTCCAGCATGGTGGACTCCATGAGAAACGCGTAGTTCCCGTTGAGGACTCTCCGCACTCCCTCTTCGTAGGAGGAGACGAGCGCTGGCGGGGAGGCTGACGACATGTGCTGCCACATTTTTTGGTATATATCTATGTTGGAGTCCTGGAATTTATATTGGTACATTGTCATATGTTGCAGTTGCTTATGATGAATTCATGGCGGCATTCAATGGCGGAACTCAATATTGCGCTTTATCTCGTTACCAGAACGAGGAAATGAAAATAAATTAAATAAATGATATCGCCGAGTAGAAATCAGACACACAACCGCCACTGTGCCACGACAGTTACACCTCAATAAAAGATACTTACCCTAAAAAACGTCATGGTAGAGCCTCCATTTAACGTCCCATATTGAACACTATTCTGCGCTGCCAGGTCTGCAGCGCTTTGTATGGGTAATACAGTGCGTTCCACTGTTAGGAAGGCCGCAAGGTTCGCTGTATATGAAGATAGGATGATGAGAGTGAAAAACCACCAGATACCACCGACTATACGGGTAGATGTTGCCTGGAAATCATATTTTTTAAGTTTTTTTATCCTGCACAGCTTGTATACAAGGCATATACAACCTAGTATCAAAAAACTCTTGTCTGGACTGAAGCTTTGAACAGATATGTTTATGTAAACGTTTCTTTAAGTTTTTCAGGGTTATATTATTTGTTAATAAAATTTCTGGGGTTCTTATAAGATAACGTTCGACATTTTGTACTCAAAATCAATTTAATGCCCAATTATCTTCATTTCCCAGTTTGGGAATTTTATTTGGAGCCCATTGCGCTGTGATAGTGATTAACTAGTTATTCTTTAAGTGCCACTAATTTCTATAAATATTAATGGCATTAAAAAAATCGTTTTACCTTGGGATTCAAGCCCGATCCCTGTCTCAAAAAATGTTCCAGTTATGAACCAGAAGGAGTTACACACACTGAATTGATTCGTTAATAGTTTTGTCTCGTGACCACATACATGAGTGCTGGAAGACCTGGAAATAGATAACAATGTCAGTTTTAAATTACTCAGTTATTTTATAGAGAGAAGCCTCCGTAGACCATCGAGAAAATTAATATATATTGAAGAAAAGTCAAGTAAAATATATGAAGACCCTCCAAACGGCATGTATGTGCAGTGGGTATGCAGCATAAAGCACAAAGCCAAGAGAATATCTCCTACAAAGAATACACACTCAGTCCCTTACTTACCATTCATAAGGAGAGAATCTCGCCATCACAAACAATGTGAACGACACCAGTACGTAAGCGGCTAACACGTACAGCCATATTTCTATCGCGAGAGGATTTAAAAAGCTGAATAATCTGGTTGGTTGGGATGAGGGTACCTGTAAATCAAAAATATGAGTTAATATTGAAAATTTTTATCAGCTTTTTCAATGTGATGATGAGGTACGGTAGGCAGGCGTTAGCACTTGATTCCTTAAAGAAGTGGTTGAAAACTTTCGAAAAATGTAGTGTTTAAAGATATATTTATTCTATGCTATTCTTTCTGACTTCCATACAAATTGGAGATATATGAAATAAAATACCTTAAATAAAATACCAATGCCTAGATTCATAAATGGTTTCGTAAAATCTATGACAGCTTCTCGCGCGTAATTTATTGTCATGGACGCCACTGCTATATCTGCATTCTGGAAATAAAAACAATTATTCTTTTATAATATTATGCAAATACCTTTATTAGACTCTAAGACAGTGTTTTACTCCGCACAGCAGAGTAAACAAAGAAAATCTAGTGTCAAGATACTCTGTTTTCATTTTCATTTTGAAATGATATTTTACTCCGCTTGCATATGAGAGGGTACAACCTGCTCATGAAGTATGTAACGTTGTTCCTGACGTACGTGCGGCCGGACGGAAAGTATCGAATTTAGTACGACGGGTTTCAAACAATCAGTTTGCCTTGTGGATAAATAGTCGACACATTTATCAACAAGACAAACCAGTAGCATTTTATGTCTTCAAGCTCCATGGTCACTTACATCGCGCTAATTAGGCCAACTTCGTGATCCCTTCGTTAGATCACTTCGTTTTAATTCCTGTCCATTTAAAAATTGATAATTTTATTTAAAAATGTTCATTCAATTCAATTTTTAAAATAGGCCCTCCTGGTGCAGAGGTACTAGCGTGGGACTGCCAATGAGTGTAAAATGTTTGATTTCTAGTTAGGGGAATACAATATTTAATAGCTTCGTTCTGGCTTAATAGCTTCGCTCTGGTAACGAGCCATTCCTACACCTTCCAAAAAGAAATCTAAAAACCATCAAATAAGTCCTCACCCTGTCCATTAATTCCTTGACTATCCCATTCCACTGTCCGGTTTCCGGGTCCCACGCCCCGTACATATTGTCTGGTACCAATCTAAGGCGGTAGTGGAAGCCGGCGCGCGCCGCCACCCGCGCCAGCAGATCGATACAGAAACCCTCGAATCTGGCGTTGCCTTGCAGGTTCCAGCCTTCTTTCACCATTACGTATGGTTTTTCCTGAAAAAAAAATGGAATTTGTCACCAAAAGATCAAAGATAAATTTGTATTTAAGTATACATGAGGCACATCGTCGTGGCGCAGCATCACAGTATCTAACTGTAAGCACGCCAGTTGTGAGTTCAATTTCAATTCGAAATAATAATTTATTTTCATTTTCTCGTTCTGGTTTCACGCTGGTTATGATAAAAGTTATATTATATGTAATTTACTTACTATCCAAATGCGGCTTTGATCACTTTAATTAATTGTCATATTATCTCCAAATTATACAAAATCTGTACATAAATTGTGTTATTCTTATAATCTATATTCCCGTAACGCTTTTACATGAAAGTGGAACAAGGATCTATCCTCACTTACTTACACATAACATTAACTAATTAACTGTAATTAATTAATGTTGACCAGGACAAAACAAAGTAACAACCGTAACCGTAACCTACCTCAACCGTAACGACAGTCAACGTGACATTTGGAGGTGGATCCCGCCTATAGGCAGCGGGGTCGGTGACCTCTAGTCCATGTTCAGGAGACCACGTTCCTGAAAGGACTGCGCCTCCATTCTCACCACCAGAGAGCCTCATGAGCTGGAGGTGGAAGGTGGTTCGAATACCGTTTTGGAACGATATGGGACCAGTTAGACCATGGGCTTGGACCTGGGGGATTTAACGTTTGTTTAATTTAAAAACCCCTTTTTTTTATTATGTCGCTGTGGCACAATATCTTATTATAAACATAACCATTGTGGGTTTGATTCTCACACGCAAGCACGGCGTTGAGTTCCGCCACCCAATACGCAAATATCTCTTGAATGGTGCGTGAGTAACGGATTATTTTAACAAGAGGCTTCTTCTGCCTACTCTGCCATGTGAAAAGTATAAGCCAGTTTTATTTTTTGGTTTCTTATTTATTTAGTATTCTACAAAAATATTTATTATATAAACCTTATTAATATTTTCCATCAAAGTCCTTCCATGGTAGATATGTGTTTCGCTATCGCACGATGCGTTGGACGGATGCACCTCTTTAGTCGAAGCCAGAGCTAAAACTAGCACTTGAACTGCATCGTAGAGGAGCGCGGGTTCAGTCTGAAAAATATAAGATGCGTATGTTAAAGAAAAATATACACAAAAAAAAATAAAAAACGACTTCAACCAGATTCCATTATCAAAACCTAACCAATCTCTCATCAAACTATCCTTGAAGCGTATCATTTCCAATAAAATTATTCTCTAACAAAAAAAAAGAAACTAAAAGAACGAACTAAAAAGTAAAAAATATCAGCATAACGCTATATCGCACACACAGCAGGCAGCAGGTAGACAGAGAGAACCCAGTGTTAAGACACTCCTTTCCCCTACTTTCTGCCGAATTCTGGGGGCATTGCGTGTCCAGGGGCAGAACTCAACGCCGCACTTTACTTCAACACCAGAGCGAAGAAATTGAAATATAAACGTAAATACTTCAACTTCCTGGAGTGGGGATCGAACCCACAACCGGCGCTACAGTCACACCCATGTGCCGCTGCGCCTCGACAGCTTCAAAGTAAAAATTATTTTACATAAAGTAAACCAAAAATAATTAAAAAAAGATTGAATAATTTTGATTGCAAGCTTACCTTACTACAATATCAAATCACTGAGCGTGTTTGTTTTACTTGGCATCGACTTCAAAATTATAAAGTCTTTTTTAGTTATTGTTGTTGTTTTTGCTATGTATTGAGAGATGAAACTCCGTGCTGTCTTTTATCAGAGCGAACAAAATTAACATATAAGTATTCATCATTCACCTAAATGGGAATCGAACCCTCACCTTTCACGGAAATAGTAAGAAGCTGTGCCCTAGTACCAACACGGCCTCAATATAAAGCATATTTAATAAGAAATTATTATATTTTTACGTAACTCCCACATTTTGCAGAGTAAAGAAAGTTAAAAAGTTAAAGTTAAAGAACCAAGAATTCATTTCACAGACCTGAATTGACATTATCTTATATCTAGAGAAATCGAGCCCAATACTTACCTTAATATGTCCGCCAGTAAGTATAGACCCACCAATTGGATGGAACTTCTCCATAACCTGCAAAGCGTCCTTCACTTTATCTGAATCCCGGTCCACCAACCTCCAGCCACTCATGTTGACACGATTGTAGAAGAAATCTTCGAGATCAAAGAGTTCCATGTCCTGACGAGAATTGATTATTTTTTTAATTAAAAATTATACACTAGAGACTAGAGACGCCTGGTCCTTACCATTTTCAGCTTTTAAAAATTACTTAATACAAATGCATTTTCTTTTTTTATCTGTTACATAAAATAGACTTAGAAGTAGGCATAGTTATATCTAAATATGAAACTAAACAGGTTCGTCATTCAATAAGCAATTACTCAAATATAATAAAATATGTGAAAAATAAAAATCTTTAACTTGACCTTCCAAAACAGTATCTAAGATAATGGAGGAAGGTCACGTAAAAAGCATGAGGACCCTCCGGAGGGCATGCATGAAGAGGCTGATGACTCCGTTCTCTGTGACCACCCCGCTCGGGATAAAGCGTGAAGCTAAGTTAAGTTAAAACTCTGTGACCAAAGACAAGGATCCATTACATAAGATACACATATAATGGACTTATTTTTTAAGATTACTCTTATCTAGTCGCTACGATGATTTTAAAAAGTTAACACGATCTGCACCTTTTCTTAACTTTTTCTAAAATATTATTAGCTATATCTGTTTATTATTCTTCTATTACTTTACATAAGAGCAATTATAGTCAATACTCAATTAAATATAAAAATTAGGAATTGAAGCCACAACGTTCTCTTTTCTTAAGCAAAAGCATTGTAAATGAGGATAGTTGAAAATATACTTACAAAAGATGTGAATATATAATGATAGTCTTCATTATTCATCTGCAGTTGTAATATCTGTAATATGAATGCAATATTTTGATAAGTAATGTTTGTTGTATTGCATAAGTAACTAAGTCAACGCGATGGTGGGATCGATTCTTTTTATAAAATAAATTAGTTTCACGGTGTATCCCGCACACAGTATGGTAGGCAGAGGGAACCTAGTGTTAAGATACTCCATTCCCTACTTTTCACTGACTTATGGAGACATTGCGTTTTGAGTGGCGGAACTTAACGCCGCGCATTGTATCGACACTAAAGCCACCAGAAACAATGTAAATATAAATAAAAATAAATATTTTATTTCCTCGAGTGGGAATTAAACCCACAACCAGTCGCATTTACAGGCACACTTTGTGTCCCTACTCCACAACAGACTTCAATTTTAAATAAGTTAAAATGTTCTTAATGATTTGTATAAATTCGAAAAAAATGCTAATTGATGCAGTAAGACCCCCCGTCTTCCTCACTCAGAAAATTTTATTGTGTTATTTTTTCCCTTTTGAACCTTTATGACCTTTGTGAACTAAATATTTTTAATATTTTCTTCTTTTGTAAGCTTAGTACAATCAACACCGTAGTACATATTTACCGAGTTACTGACAGACGCACAGATGAAACTACTGGACAGCATTTTCTTCTGTGCGTTGTCTGTCAGTTAGAAATATAACTTTTACTTTTATAGTTTAGAAATTTAAAAGTTAAAGTTCAAGCGGAAAAATGGTTTTCAAGTCTTCTCAAAATATATACTCACAGCTCTAGACAACATTCTGAAATGCTTGGGATCTGTATCAACAATGATATGGTTGATGCCTTGGGCTTTAAGCTGAGCTAAAGCACGTCTGTAGTCGCGCGTTTCGCACCGCACCGCGTACATGTCGCGGCCGTCTCGGGCTAACCGCACTATGTTTAGTTCACCTGGAAAACAAATTAAATTACAAGTTAACCATTTAAAATATTATATGTAATGTGATTGAGTTTTACCTAAAACTCTACATTTGTGGATTCGATATACACGCGAGGGAAAGAAATATTTGAATTTTATCTTATCCGCCATTCAGCAGACAATCTGTGCTTGAGGAGAGTATCTTAACACTAGGTTCTCTCTGCCTATCCTGCTATATGCGGGATAAAGCTTGAAATTAAAAAAAATGTAAAGAACAGTAAAGTGTTATGACACTTACCAACTCCATAATCCTCATATATGATGCCCATCCTCGTCCAATTTAAGAAGGATGTGAGATCTTTGAAGGCTTGGTCCATTAAAGTACGAGATGGGTACAAGTTGATTGTAAAAGAGTCTGTGCTATTAAGAGCTGGAAGGACGAAATAAATTATAAAAAATAAATTTTAATATAATAATAAAGCATTTTTTGAAACCGCCGTGACACAGCGTCGGAGTGCTTACGGGGCGATTGTTAGTTCGATTCACACTCAGGAAGTGAACCATTTTTATTTCCTCGCTTTTGTAAAAACATACACATAAGGCAGACGGAACCTTGTATTAAGACTCTCCATTACCCATTTTCCACCTTATTCTGGAGCCATGGAGAGTTGAGTGAAGAAAATCCAACGCCGTGCTTTGCTTCGACACCACAGCGACGGAAATGGAAATATAAAATATTTAACTTCCTCTAGTGGGAATCGAACCCAAAACCTGTAGCGTTTACAATCACATTTTGTGCCCCTACGCCACGATTGGCATCATATACATATACGGTTATATATTACTTACAGTCTCCAAAATATGGTGACACGGTCAGATGGGGCGCGTGGAGTGATCTGCACATTGCTGTTAACGTCGAGCCAAGAAGCGGACCCGCGCTACTAAATATAGCTATAGCTCCCGATCTTATTTGTGTGCAGGCTGAAAAATAACATTTATTTTTTTTTAGTTATTTAATTTTGTTAAGAGGCCATCGTAGAACAGTGCGGCAGTGCCTGACTGTAAACGCGACAATTGTGAGCCATCTCCGTCATATTCAATTTATTTTTAAACGTAGAGAAATATTTAACTTCTTCGAGTGGGAATCGAACCCACAACCGTTGCGTTTACGGGCGGCACCCTTGACCACTGCGCCACGACGGTCTCTTTTAAACCGGAATAATCGCATTTATATAGTTTTGTACATTTTTGGGAAACTTTTCGAACACATTGCAGTAGTCCCTGGTCCCTGTGAACGTGGACGTGGACTACGGAAACAATGCAAAATAATAATTTAAATAACATTATTATTCTTAACTATCCAAAAAGTCATTGGTTAAAATATTTAAAATCCTCTTTGCCTCCCCATTGAGTGCTTATAAAATTATAGTAAATCTATATTAGAGATAAAATCCAAGGATCCAATTACTGAACGTATAATCAATAATTAATAAACAATTGAAAATTTTAAAAAGCAAGCTAAAATTCACAAAATTCAGAATAAATTTTCGATTTATTCTGGTAATATGGGCATCAGGTTTATCTTATGAAAATATTATAATACCATCGGACGACGAAAAGTTGATTTAAAATAAAGATGCAAGCATGACGTTTTTAAAAAGTTATTTCAGTATAAATAATATACTTAAAATTAAACCTGCTATTGAATCAGTAATTTGATATATATTTTTTCACCTTCACTGTGTATCCTAGACGGAACCTAGTGTTAAGACTCTCCGTTTCCCACTTTCCACAGGATTCTAAAAGCATTGCGTGTTGAATGACGAAAAAATGATAAATGAACAAATGAAATTCAACGACGCATTTTGCCTCATTACTATAGCTAGGAAATGAAAATATTAAATATAAAACTTCCTCGAGTCGCTATCGAACCCACGACACCCTGCGCCACGACGTATCTCTACATGACATGGAACAGTCTAATAGTTAGTAAATGTGTAATCCAATCAGCTTAACGTGTTCCATTAAGCAACACCTGTACCTAACATAAATTAACATTGGAATCGACAACATTGAAATTATTATTACCTCGAGTGCGTTCACTTGTATACATTATAATTGTTTTCTGAACAGTGACCGACAGTGACGAACCGGTCGTGGCGCAGGGGCACAAGCGTGCGACTGTAAACGCGATAGGTTGTGGTGACGAGGCAAATCACGGCGTTCAGTTCCGCCACTTAACACGCGACGCGCAATTATTTTTTTTTTCTCCATTCATTTTTCTCATGATTGGCAAATGAAATTTGAATGTTTTCCGTGTTCCGCTTACCATGAGGTGTTTGTTTGTATCAGAACTTATATACTTATAAAAAAAAAGAAGTGAGATGATGTTTTCATCACTCTTAATCTTTCAGCAGAGTTCACGACTCTAACACTTAGAGATAGTTGCATGCGGGCAAAATTTACTGCCTCAAAGGAAATAAAATTAAACTTAAACTTATTGCAAGTGATAGAGGAAGATAAGATAATATAAACTTCTTGTCGACCTTTAAAGGCATTTTTTATGTCACCTATTCATATTTTAACAATACTTACGATGTATTTGAAAGTGTGTGGGGGCCAGTGTATCTTAATACTAACAAGCCTTCTAAAGCGAGACAGCGTGAAACTATAAAAAATTGTGGTCATTCATTGACTGGCCCTATGGCCTCTTTCAAGGTTTATGTACGCTACGTATCAAAAAATTGTCCAAAAGTATTATATATAATATCTTCTATCCGACAGACATATTTTTTTATAATTCTTATTAGATCATCATTAACAGCTTTGGAAAAATCCAAACAACAACAACAACAAAATAATAATATATCTCGAAATCGCGCCGTAAGCTGTAAATCGCACTGGCCTCTTCTCAATTTCAATGACTCACTCTACGCTTTTTTAAGTTAGCAAAAACTGGCGAGTGCCCTCGAGTCTGCCACTTCCGGTAGCCATATTGCGTTTCCGCCACTCGACATCCGGGTATTTCCTGTTTCGCGCTCGCACCGTATTATTTTAATCTATATGTGATAGTTTTTTTTTTCTCAATTCTCACATAGATTTTGAATGAAAACCAACAATATTGACTGAGCTAGTTTTGTGATTTTTTTAATTTATAACAAAATATTATTTTATCGCAAATATTCGTCATCGTGTACAGCGACTGAATGTAAGTTCTCGTAAGTGGAATGAATTGCTTTCATTTTCTCGCTCTAATAGCAAGACAAAAACCTAGTAAATAAGTAAATTTTACTCCAAATCACCTTTTTTGTAAGTCCTGAACGTGTCCCGCGCTGTGGTGTACTGGATGTCGTACACCAGAGTACTCTCGGGCAGTAAACTTCTTTCCTTATTAATCCTATATACAGCGTATTTGAAGGCTAGTTCTGCGCTACCGCCTCGTGATTCCTCTGTGAAGATTGCCCCTAAAAATGGTTCGAATAAAAGAAATATAAAAAAAAATTGTTATTGAGTAAATTTGCTTCAATTATACACATTTTGAGCAATCGTAGCACATTGTGTAAACGAAACCGTTATAGGTTCGATTTCAACTCGGCCACTGCGCTTATAGTCAGATACTTTCCTCTCAATTCATTCTTTTCATTTGCACATACCAATTTTAACAACAGGTGACAGAGCAGCTACAGCGTTCAAGGTGACCACGAGCCAGCGCCACTCCCTCCACATATTGCAGCATCACTCCACCATCCAGAATTCACCACCTTGAAATATGAGCCACACTTTAATAAATGTGTTGAAAAATGGAATATCTAATGTTTTCATTTGCTCGCTCTGGTAGGCGCGGCGTTGAGTTCCGCCGCTCTAACACAATGTCTCTAGAATTCGGTGGAAAGAATCCCTCTGCCTACCCTGCTATGTGCGGGTTACGCCGTGAAGCTTAACAAAGGAAAAATACATATAATGTGAGAGATGCGTGAAGTCATTTGCTTGTTATATGTTAATACGTCTCCCTTCACTAGGTCACGTATATTAATACTTACTACCGTACTATTATGTTATGGTGAATATTTGAATGTGATGTAATATAATCATATCTTCCATTTCATATAACTTCAAACTATAATTTTTATATCCTTTTTTATGGGAGAGGACAAGGCAAACGAGCGTTTGGGTCACCTGTTGGTAAGTGATCACCGCCGCCCTCGACCCAATGCAACACCAGAGGAACTACAGGTGCGTTGCCGGCCTTTAAGGTGGAGGATGTTGGGTGCCGGGGCCCGGTATTACCTAATGCGAAACGCAGTGGCAAAAGCCACTACTTCACGCCGGTTTTAAATGCCGGGGGTGGTATTAATCCGGTCGAGTATGCCTATGCGTGTTGTCATTACTGGCGACGTGACTCTACCACACGTACTTTAGTCGCCTCTTACGACACCGACAGTACCAGGATGATCCTATTCTAAGCCGGGATCACACGGCTGACTTCACCAGAGCGAAGACATGAAAACATAAATAAATATTTTCGTTCCTCGAGTGGGGATCGAACCCATAACCAGTCGATTTTGCAGCACATTGTATGCCTTTGCGCCACGACCAGCCTCTATTGACTTCCCGTCGACCCACACTCCTGAGATTGGGACGAAAGCCTCGGTGGATGAGTCGGACTTGCACTTAACCGGTTTTTTATTAAAATATCGCAAAGACCAATCGTGATGTTAAGTTCCGTCACCCAATAAATCTAAGCCTGGTTCTCCACACCTAACGTGCTTGGCCACAAAGAAAGTGGAGCTGATTTATTATTTCTCATAACAAATATCGATGAAATATTTGAAGCATCTCTTCCCCCAGGCTGAGACATTTATGCAAATTAAACATACGCGACTTGAAGGGAGGTCGAGAAATATGCTGATCGACTCGATAGCGTTTCAGTAAAATGTGTGTAGCACTCGTTTGGTTTTGTATCAAGATTTGACTTTTGATGTGTAAAGGGGATTCAAATCTTGGGTTGGAGAAAATTGAAATATAATAAGAAAATTTATTTACAAATTTAAAATGATATTTGATGTCAGTGCTAACAATTGTTTATAGATGTACGCTGGATCCCGCACATAGCATGTTTGGCAATATATTATTTAGACATACTGATCCCATTAAGACACTCACACTTAAGTTTGAGCAGTGGAGGTCGTCCTCTGCGTCTTCACCAGACCAAAATTTTTCTCCAAGTGAGAATCGAATTCTCAAACGTCGGATGTTTCCCTGCACCACGACACCCTCAATTATTTTCTCAACCAGAAAAATAAAAAACCTTTTTATAACAAGTTTTAAAATTTTTTTAAGTGTTTTCGCTCATTAAGAAAAGAAAAATATTTTAAATACCGAGAGCGAAGGTTTAAGTCCCTCTACGTTTTCAAATATTAATACTTTTTGGAAAAAATCTTTTAAGACTATTGATTTTGTTATTCAATTGGCGCTTTTCAAGATCATCGATGGACGGATGGATGGACCAAGAGAAATATCTACAAAACGAATATGAGAATTTCCTCTAGAGCGACACAAATATGTATACAATTGAGTCAGATGCTGCATACCAAGCCGTAACAGCACCACTAAAATTCATTTATTTATTCATAGCTATAGTGAGACCAATCGACTGTTATAGAGACAGGTGTGAGTTCGATTTCTCGCTATAGTGACCACGCACTCCACTCAGTGCCTCGACAACTTGGCCCTTACCCTGCAATGTGCGGGATACACCGTACCCTACAACACACGCACTAGTCGTAGACGCCAGTATTATCTACAAAACAGTCATTTCAATATAAAAAAGAAGGAAAAACAATTTTTATGATTTCCCACTGACTACGAATTTGCATACAAATGAATCATAGTGAGGTGTGTCATTCAGAATTGAGCCCTTATATATCTAGAAATAGAGTAGATTTTTACAGGCAAGCCGAGAACAACAGCTACGACCGCTGCTACATTATGCATGTTTTTTTGTTATTGAGATATCCTTTGTCTGTGTGTCTATTACTTTGGAAAACGATTCTCAAACGTAAAAAAAATGGATCGCTTAAAAAAGCGTTTGCATGATATTAAAAATAAATATTATAATTTTGATAAAATTTAATTCTTCAGGAAAATATTTTTGTTTAATTTAGCTTTGCGCCGTGTTCCGTTAGAGGTGTTATCATTCACCGTGAACCTAGTGTTAAGACACTCTGTTCCAATTAAGTCACTTCGTTTTTTCCTTTTCCGTCGGACATCGGAGGCATTCTGTATTAAGTAACGGAACTCCCCGCATCAGCCTGTAAACGCGAAAGTTGTGGGTTCGTTTTCCACTCGGAGAAATACATTATTTTAACACCGGTATCTGACACCAAAACAAGGTGTGGTGATTGAGTACCGCTACTCATAAACAGAAAATAGAGTGTCTTAAGAGTAGGTTAGCTCTGCATTCTCTGCTATATGGGATTCAGCGTGATGCTTAAATGTAAATTCAGCCCTATCATACCCTTTTTAACTTTATATTTACTTTTGTCAGTACATTGTGCTACTACACAACAAAAATTATTTAACTGTTGTATTTATGTTACATCGACATGCGCAAGCGAATAATTATCATTTCTATATATTCATTTCCTCGTGTGGGAATCGAACCCATAATGATTGCACGACGTAGAAACACCCATAGAGTTAAAAAGTCAAAATTTTAAATAATACATATCCACAGTCTTTATAACGCATCGTTATTGTGTTATTGTTTTCTATTATATTGTCATTAATGCTCGAAGTCTTGAAATATTTGCCGTGTTTAGTATCTATGGATCTAAATATTGACATTTAAATTTTCAAAATCGCATTTATCCGATATACGAGTATATGACGCAGTGAATGCGCGATGGCGTAGTGTCTGACTATAAAAACGACGGCTGTATGTGGGGAACGTAGTGTCTTAAAGCCGGGTCCGTCCACTTACCCCGCTATATGCGGGATTCAGCGTGAATCTACTTTAATACTTGTTTTATAAAACATTTTAATTAAAAGAATACATTCCTAGCTTCCTCAAACTGACAACCAAGTGGTAAGCTTATGTACTCTCAACGCAAGAGTCCTCCAGCGTTTGTGCGAGTTCAGCCCCTTGAGCATTTCCTTTTGACAGATTCAAAAATGCTGGTAAAAAAAATGTCCTCAACGATACGTACGTTCCTATAGCGATGTGGAATCCTGCTAATACCTCATGTGCCCTTTTTAAAGTGGTCGGATTTAATATTTTAATTTTAACAGAAATTTATGTGTTGAAGTCATTTGTCGCAATATGTGTTGGCAGTATACTGCCAACACATATTGCGAAGGTCTTAACACTATGTTCCCTCTGCCTATGCCGATGTATGAGGTATACAGCGTGACGTTTAAAAAAAATAACTTTGTGTGCGTCTCTTAACACCTAACTTAACCTAGTGTTGAAACTCTCAAACAAATAACTTTAAAAGAGTTTATAGTGTTCCGATAGATATACATATAGTCAACCGTAGCAACGGCGACTAAGCTACGTTTCAAACAAAAAAATTAAATCAAAATCGGTCCAATCGCTTGGGAGCTACGATGCTACAGCAGGCAAACATGAAATAAATATAACACCCGTCTGTTTCCAATGTTGTGTAATAATGATATTATTCAACATTTAATCTGCGAGTGGTAACCGAACCCACAACCATTGTTTTTATGTTTTATTGTATATATAGGCTATTCTATATTCTTATTTCATTTAATATTCTTATTGTACGAAACTCTTAAAAATAGACTCAAAATGTGTCTCTGAAATATATTCTCTGTTGTCAAAGCTGTATAAAACTTTATAGTATTTAATCTGTTTTCGAGTTTATAAGCTTTAAAAACTTTGTGTACACATTGGGCGATCGGTAAACTGTCACTCAGTAATTAAGTACCGTTATTTACATTCATAAGGCACAGAGTCTGTCCATAAACTTATCGGTTGTGGGTTCGATACCCATCGAGGAATTTTTTTTACTCTGGTAGGAATACAAACGCGGCATGGGGACTTAAAGGGATGCGTGGGAAACGAAGTGTCTAAACACTAAATATCCTCTGCCTAAAGTTATAGCAGTATATGTTATCATACTAAAAAAATATTTTAAAAAAAAGCTGAAAGCAAATTTTATTAAAAGTTTACCACTCGACTTGTCACAGAGATTAGTTTTGTATTCATCGAGTGGAAAAAATTAAGTTCAACATCTGTACTGAAAAACCTTGGCACTGAAAAGTCGAATAATAAATTATTCCTAAAAAGTATATTGCTTTTGATATACTCGTAGATAAAATAGAAAATTGAAAATAATTGATACTTGTATAATATTTAAAAAGATTAAAATTGCGTGAGATTGTAAACCCGACAGTTGTGGGTTCAACTCTCACGGAAGGAAATGAAACATTTGTTATTTTTATTTCCTCGCTCTGTTAAGGAGGGAAAGCGCGGCGAGGAATTTTGCCAATACACACGCTTTGCCTCCCAATTTAGACAAAAAAAAACGAAGAAGGGAGTATTTTAACACTAGGTCCCCTCTGCCTACCTCACTATGTATGGGATCGTGCAGCTAAAAAATAGGAGACGCATATGTATACACGATGAATGGTTGATAGATGGACAAACTGATAAAGATAATAGAAAAGATTGTTATTACCAATAAAATTATTATCAATATAGTTCCACGTAACCTGTATCCCGCAAACAGCAGGGTAGGCAGAGGGAACTTAGTGTTAACATAAAATATATATATTTTTAATATACTTTTATAGGCAAATGCAATGATGGCAGCTTCAATAAACCATTAAAAACCGGAGAAGTAACATTTCTTCTAAGAATACAGATCGAGAGACCGTCTTGACTTTGCTATCCCGCTGTACGGGTGAAGCGTGAACTGTAATGGAGTGGTTATATGATTTTTTCCAATTATTTCCAACAATCCAAATGCCGAAAACACGAAAATATAAAAAAATTTAAATACTAAAATAATTAAGCAAATTACTGTACATTCCCTAAAGAGATCGCGGCTGCAGCATTCTTTAAAAGTAAATTAAAATGTTAGCTGACTTAATTATAGACGCGACGCTTGTTTCAAATAGACTAATTAAATTACAAAAAACGCGACTGTAACAAAGAAAATAACTAGAATAATTACTACAAGGTCTTAAAAAGAATAACATTTTGTTTATCACGTACTTTTTTAGATTCACGCTGTATCCCGCATATAACAGGAAAAAGTAGATTAAGACACATTGCGTGTTGAGTAGCGGAACTAAACGCCACTCTATATCATCAGAGCAGGGATAATGCGTGAAATTGAGAAAACTATCACGTATAACCCAAGGTCAGTGCCACAATACAATGGGTAGCCCATTGTACTGTGGCACGATCGAAACGATTAACCTGATGTAAATAAAGCCTATTTTAAAATGAAATTTTAATAATACTTAAATCCAGGTTACGATCCAAATTTCATACCAATAATTCAATAAAAGACTCTCAGCATTTAAAACTGGATGATGCTCGACGATGAATCTAAATCGAGGGGTACATTCATGACCCAATTTCACGTACAATCACGTTTTTTTTATTTCCAATTAATCTATATATCGTAGGAAATTACTTTACAAGCATCGAAAAGCGGGCGGAAAGCTGGAAATAGAGGACGTAGTACGACATTGAGATCCTCTTAACAGCCGAGTCTCTTTACAATAGACCTCCAACCCTACAGTGAAGCTTCACATATCGTGAAGCCAGATTATTGGATTCCCACGAACATATTTTAATGTATTCATTTTCTCGCTCTGGTAATGGTAGAAAACAAAGGCAAAGAATATATATATATAGATAAAATAATACTGTACTTCCATAGTGAATTTAAATCCATAACCACATATTTTATGAAAAGAAAAAAAATTATCCAATTATACGCACGCTGAATCAACTCTGAGCATTCATCTTTCATTTGCGGCGACACTGGCGCTGTGGCGGCGTGCGGTTAATTACAGTTTACTATGAATTCTGACGTGCCCTTTCATTATTTTTTCTTTTTGACTTTACGCTACATTTGGCATATCGCAGAGTATCGCAGAGTAAGTAGGTGAATCTTAATTCACTTCCATTCCCCACTTTCCGTCAAATTCTAAGGCATTGCGTGTTGAGTAGCGGAACTCAACGTTTTGCCTCGTTACGAGCAAAAGAATATTAAATATCTCATTCAATATTTCATTAGGCAAACATTTATATTCTATAATATTAAATAACAAAGTGTCATTCAAACACACATTTACGATACAAACAAATTAAATTGACAATCTTGGCAAGATTTGAACCCACGCCTCTTGGATACCGTCCAAGCGCTCAAGCCAATTAAGCTATATGCTCACATCGCGTCGTTCAACCTCTGTAGGAACATTTTTACAAATTATTATCACTGAGCCCTAAAAAAATTAATTTTTGCTATTTACTATTCTTTATCCTTTGATATTTTAAAGTATGCATAACAGTTATAATTTTGGGGTTATAGCTCCGATTTATCTAATCTCATAACGCCACGTAGATATTTTTGAACATAATACAAATCATTGAAATTGTTTTTAAATGCGTCAGTTGAGGATTCAGTTTCTACGTGAGAGAATGTAAAATGTGCCTCGAGAATTCAGCGGAAAGTGCGGGAGAGAATTATCTTATTGGGGACGAGGTATTAAAGCTCTAGTGATACGACACTAGGTTCCCTTTGCCTACCCTGCTACGTGCGGTAACAGCGTGAAGTAAATATTAATTAAATATAAAACTTCTCGCTCCGAATGTCTGACGATGACAAAACAACAAACACATGAATACACCCGAAATCAGAGTAAAACTGTGAAATTTAAACAGGAATAGGAAAAACGGGATTTAAAGTCAAACAGGCAAAGTCAAAGTTAAAATTCAAACAGGCATCGAACTCACTCACAATCGCACACGTAATCAGAGACTTGCCAGCCATTACATAATTTTTTGTAATTTTCGATGCGTGAAGATAAAAAATCCCATTAACCATCCCCAATGCTGTTACTTTTTGTCTCTATCTATCTAAATGTTATGATCGTAGCTGACTGTTGTTGGTTCGATTTCCACTCAGAATAATAAGTTATTTTCATTTCGTCGCTTAGCAAAGCGAGGTAACAAATAAAAGCGCGGCGCCTAGTTCCGCCTCTGATTACAGAATGTTCCGAAAATTGGACAATGCTTGGAGAACGGATTCTCTTTACACTAGGTTCCCTCTGCCTACCCTGCTATGAGCCGGGTACATTTTAAATTGTTATTCACATATTAAATTCTTTGCTCTTTATTTTTCGCTCAACTTTAGTAAATTCTACGTATAGTTGCCGTATAGATATAGCTGTATAGAAACCAGTGACCTTACATAGAAAGATAATCAAAAAGGGATTGACCGAGTTATTCGACACTGTACTTGAAGGGATTCAACTGTTACATAGTGAAATACGGTATTTCTATATACTAGCGTATATACCTTGCTGTCTGGGAATACGATGGTTGTATGTTCAAACTGCATTAGGGGGAAATTTATGTATAAATCCCCTCTTTAAGTATACAATTTTCATATTTATTTTGAATTCTGCACACATAGTATATAGGTCTCAAAAAGGAATCTTGAAATCCAGTGTTCCTATACACTCCGTTCCCATGCACTCACTTCTGTCATCCACCTTCTGCCGAATCCTTGCGTATTGAGTGGCGGAACTCAACATTGCGTTATTTTTTATGTCTAGAGCGAACACATTAAATAATAAATTTTCCCGAGTGGAAATCGAAGCCAAACCGTCGCGCTTACTGGGCCACGTTGGCCGATAGTGTATATAAATGAATGTTTTTCATTCCCTCGCTCTAATAATAGGGAAACACGCAACATTTTGGAAATTCGATGGGAAATATGGGAACGGAGTGTCTTTACAACAGGCCTCTCTGCATATACAAGGTACCCTGTATATCCTATATAACGGGGCACAGCATACAAGATTCCTCCAAGTTAAACCATGAAGAAGAAAAATCTTACCCTTCATGTAATATAATACACAATTAAATAATCGATGCGTCTAACACTGTACTGCATACAAAATCCGATTTGCTCAAGATGTAGTACATATACGCACGTCACATTTACGTATAGCAACAAATATACACTTTCGTTACATATTTTCTATTGAGAGTTCCGCATTTCGACTGTCAAGAGGACGTGAATCAAGCTGAAATTAATTTATAATATTTAAATCTTGATTAGGTTTCTTAGAGCACAGAAAAATATAATGAAAGCATGAGCAAAAACAATGTGAAAATATTATATATATAGTTTTCGCTCGGAATTCTCCACGTAATCAAAAGCTATAGGACCGACAGTTATTGAATTCCTACGTATTGCATGTTGTATATTATGTGAAAAAAAAATCAATTTGTCAACTCTTATCTTATCACCGCCGCCCACGACCCCATGCAACACCAGAGGAGCCACAGGTGCGTTGCCAGCCCTTAAGGTGGAGATGAAGGGCACCGGGGCCCGGCATTACCTAATGCGAAACGCAGTGGCAAGGGCCACTACTTCACGCCGGTTTTAAATGTCGGGGGTGGTATTAAATCCGGTCGAGTCTGCCCATGCGTGTTTCCATTACTGGCGACGTGACTCTACCACACGTACTTTAGTCGCCTCTTACGACACCGACAGTACCAGGGTGATCCTATTCTAAGCCGGGACCACACGGCTAAAAGTTTACGGCTAAAGAGATAGTTTCTATTTGAATGAAATACACTCCTCAACTTAGTTTACAGTCAAAGTTACATCAAAATCAATAAAGTAATTTTGTAATACAAAGGAATATAGTATATAGAAACCATGTATTTCCGTAGACATTTAAAATGTTGACATTTTATTTAATGAGAAAATTCTATAGAACTTTCAGACTTGCTGATACATGCCATCCGAATTGCCACTGGCATTTCACGGTGCTTCTTATCGACTTGCTGACCAAAGAACACGCGAATATCCATACTATCTTCAGTGAACGACGGCGGATAATATAGCATGACAGGTTTTTAAGCTTGGTTTTATTTTTTTTAGCTAAAAGCTTTTTTCCGCAGATAGTGAAAGAGCACCTAGTGTGCAAATTGATTGGCGGAACCCGGTGACCGCACTTTTCCACGTCAGAAGTAAGCATTTCAGCGAGGATATGAAAATGTTGAATATTTCATCCCCGAGTGCCACTGAACTACGACGCCCTTTTACTCAAAATCCTATAAAATATAACTTGGAACGCTTACGTGCCGAAACAGAAAACTACTACTGACAATTGTATGGGCGAAACCGTTGGCTAAAGTCTAGTTAAATATAATTCAATTTTATATTACTTAAGGGAAAGAAGTTGGAAAACAAACCGCTTAAAGATCCCGCGGGACCATATTTCATATTATAATTTTTATTTTTTCAAGTTATTTTTATGTGACACTCAAAGGGTTCCAAAGTAAGGAAAATAAAAGTGTCAATTATTATGAGAATAATGGAGTTTTTATATTTGACACATGTACGTAACAATGACTCTGGATAATGGTTTGTTAAAAAGGTAAGGCTTTTTATTATTTTCTCGCAGCCGTTTCTATTATACTACCTTTAACCTGTGGCAATGGCTCTTGTAGTCAAATGATGTCATTTTTCCCGAATAGCAGTCGAACCCACAACCATCACATTTACAGTGGTACCCGGGTGCCGTTGCGCCACCACTGCTTTAACTGATATACATATATATATATATATATATATATATATATATATATATATATATATATATATATATATATATATATATATATTCTTTTTTCAGCTTCACGCTCTATCCCACACATAGAGAACCCGGGAGCCTAGTGTCAAGTTACTTTCCCGGTTCCCTACTTACCGCCGAATTCTGGAGGGATTGCGAACAGATAGACAGGACAACAGACAGACAAGGACTGTGTTTAGCTAAGTGAAAAAAATAATAAGCTACCGTATGTACACGTTGTTATTTCAGATTAAAAACTCTTTTCAGGTCGTATTTTTTTATCTTGGTTGTTTGTAAAAAAGAAATAAAAGTTATTTTTAATGCAAACTAATACTATGATAATATACAGAGATCTTTCATCGAAATGTTGTCGTAGCGTAACATTGGACAATATCTAAACACGACGATTTTGGCATCAATTCCCATATAGGGCCACTAATTCTTCGATAACAAGACAAAACGCGGTATTAAGTTCCGCTACTCAACACGCTAATATGTCTCGAAAATTGGTAGGTGCGTGGTGAACTGTGAGTGTTTTTCCTCTGCCTACACATATTAGGGAAACAGTGTAGAGCTAAAAAAAAATAAAAAAGGAATTAATTCTAATAATAAATAAATAGAAACACAATTTTAATAAAAAAGTGCACTCAGTACGTTTCTAAGCATTTTAGTCTGTTGTAGTATTACGACGGCCCATTGTCCTCTGGGCGACCTACATGGAGACACTAGATTACTAGATTTAACACATTTTCTACGTGACGAATGCCCGCCCGTTTAAAGTCATATTTTATATTAAAAAAACATTGCTTTTGTTTGTTTTTTATACTTGTTTACTTGATTGTAGATGTCATCGCATTTATAATCGTTCACTGTGACACTGCGCCACGACTGACTCAAAGTTTCTTGTTTTTATCCTGTTCATAGCAGTTAAGCAGACAGAACCTGCAAACATTGAGCTTAGATTCTCGCTGCTGTGAGAAAATAAAAATATTAAATATTTTACTTTCTCGAGTGGGAATCGAATCCACAATCATTAACTGGGCAACGGCATTCACATTGCCGTCTGACATAAGCCGAGAGCTCAAGTGGCGGTACGTAAAAAGGCGAGAATGAACGCGTTAAAGCGGCCATACTTACTTTTTAACATACTCTTATATCTGAGTGCGAGTGTATTGAGGAAGGCGACGTCACAATTTAGAGTTCGATTCCAATACTGAGGAATCATATGATAATTAATTAATTTACATTGTTCGGTTCTGTGAGAAGCGCGGCATTGAGTTTCGCCACTTTAAAAAACCCTCTAAAAAATCGTGAAAACTGAGCTATACTTAATGGTGCATAGGGAACGAAGTGTCCGAACATTAAGTTCCCTCCACAAAACACCCCCCCCCCCCCCGTGTATGTGAGATATTGCGTAAAACCAAAAAATATATATTTAATTTTCTCTATACGTCGATATATCTCTCTTGGGACGAGTTAAACCAAAAGCAACAGAACCTCTTCTTCTTATATATCGAATGCTATAAAATTAACTTTAGAAAACATCAAACGGCTGTATTGTATTACGCGTTGGTCGCGGGTTCAATCCCAGAGGGCTTGTGCATAGAATATACAAGTGTTTCGCTGATATGTTCATCTAAAACAGAGTTTTGCCATTTCATCGATACATGTTAGACAAAATGTGGCGCATGGCGTGGCGCATCCAACACACAATAACTGGGGTTCTGTCTGTATATCTGCTTTGTGAGAAAGAGCATGAAGCTGATAATGAACCCCTATGACGTTATCGGGAACTCTAAAAACTAACTTAAAAGTACATTAAATAAACATTTCTTGAAAGTTTAATAGCAAAACGATTGCTAACTTAACTGCTATCTTCATTCCTTAATGTCTTTTTTATATCTTATCTACCTTACATTATAGTTTAAGACCCTGCTCAGTACTTTTGTGTTAATAAAAAAAACAACATATACTCCTAGCTGTGGTTCTCTAAGGTCCGCTGAGGTCTTCCTCTGCCACTCTTACCACTTTCTTTAGCCATTTTTAATTAACGTGACTAAATAACTTGAGTGACATCCTCGCTACTAACTTCAACTCTGTATATGTTTTTATTACTAATTACATCCCCACACAATCGATCTATCATTAATTCTATATACCCATGTTTCGCTACAGAATAACACCGGCCGGCAATAGCAGATATGCTATATTTTATTATTATTTTTTTTCTGTATTTATTTTATTATTTTTTTTAGCTTCACGCCATAGCCCGCATATATAAGAGCCGGCAGGCGGAATCTGGAAACCTAGTCTTAAGACACACTGGTTCACCACTTTCTGCCGAATTCATTGCGTGTTGAGTAGCGGAACTCAACGCCATACTCGCATCAAAATTTTGTTTCTTCGAGTGGGAGTCGAACCCACAATCTTCGCTTCTGCCAGAGCGCCACGATGGCTTTAATTTTATTATTTCAAGAAATACAAATAATAAATTAAGGAATAAAATTAAGTAATTTCTTTCAAACTTCCAACGAGGCACAAATACAAAAAACTTACAATGGATACAGACCATTACACAAAGAATATTACAAAAATATGAAAACCTCTTTTGATTCCACCGCTTTGCTGTCACGCTTAAATGAAAAATGTGCGACGCGAAAGAGGCAGACGCAATATAGACATTTATATAAAGTTTTTTTTACTTTACTAAAATTACGCATAAAAAAATTGATCCGTCCTAGCCTGTCCACGCTTCATCTCCCAAATTACAGGTTGAGAAGCGAAAATCTATATCTAGTTTAAAGTCATCATTTTTCACTTTTTATGCAACAGCATGAGAGACACTTCCATTTTCCACTTTCCGCCGCATTCTTGAGGCACTACGTGTTGAATGGTGGAACTCAACGCCGGGATTTGCCTCGTTACCAGAGCGAGGGAAAAAACTATTAAATATTTCATTCCCCAGAATGGGGTGCGAACCTACAACCGACTTGTCTCTAGTCACACACTTGTACTCCTTCGCCTCTATTTATAGAATTAAAACACAATCTGCGCGCTTTGTTCCGAATGTAGCAGGTAGGCAAAGAGATCCTAGTGTATTGAGTGGTGGAACTAAATGAGTGCTGATCGAACCCACAACGTTCCTTAATGCTGAGGTTAGCGAATTGACAATAGGAGGTGCTGTTCAACGTGATCCTAACATCTGTACGTTTTAGAAATATCATCTCTGTTTAGTGGTGGTCACCTGCTTCGAGAAGCCGCGTACGACTGTTTTTTTATTAACTAACTTGTTTTTTTTTTACTAACTTGAAATTACTAAATTTCAAATGTGTTTATAAGAGCTTATTTGAAGAATATTTTGAATTTGATCTGAAACTCCCGAAACTCCATACAGTAGATACTCGACTTATGAAACGATTCTCTTTTAAAAACAAACAGATTAAACTTTTTTAATTAATTGCTTTACTTTCAGTGAGGAAAGTAGGTAGAAAATAATTTGTATCATAAATATTTAATTAAAAGCTCACAGCGATTTTAAATTAGTACTTATTTATTTAATGCACGTGATAATTGTGAGTTTCCTCAACCTTACTTTTGTGTCAATTTAACAAGTATTTTGGATCCTAGTAACTGTATGAGGTATTAAGATTTCCAGTTAGGGAAGTAAATTATTTTTATGTCCCCTAGTACGGCATTAAGTTCCGCCACTCAACCCACAATATCCCGAAAAAAAAGGTGGGATAGAAACTTCTTTTTTTTATGGGAGAGGACAAGGCAAACGAGCGTTCAGGTCACCTGATGGTAAGTGATCACCGCCGCCCACGACCCCATGCAACACCAGAGGAGCCACAGGTGCGATGCCAGCCTTTAAGGTGGAGATGAAGGGCACCGGGGCCCGGCATTACCTAATGCGAAACGCAGTGGCAAGGACCACTACTTCACGCCGGTTTTAAATGTCGGGGGTGGTATTAAATCCGGTCGAGTCTGCCCATGCGTGTTGCCATTACTGGCGACGTGACTCTACCACACGTACTTTAGTCGCCTCTTACGACACCGACAGTACCAGGGTGATCCTATTCAAGCCGGGACCACACGGCTTAAAACTGTACTGAATATATTTAAAAATGTTTTTATTTAAATATTCAGTAGCCCATTGTCTCATCCACCCACCAACCAACCAACGCCTAAGAGTTCTCAGAAGTCCAACTTCAAAGCGTAACTCAAAGGGGCTTTTAAGTGTATCACACGTGTATATTTGCAAAAAGTTTTAAACAGTTTATTATCGGTGGAGAGAATTTGGTGGTAAAATTGTCAATTATATCGCATTAACAATATACGAGCATAAGCTTTTCACGGCGCAGGGGCACATATGTGCGATATAATCGACACGCAGCACCTACACCTACAGCATTTAGAGGTAACACTAGGTTACTAGGTTCTGCTCTGTGAAGGAAACAGCATCAACCTACGTTTCATTACGCGGCGGTATTCATAAAAAATGTGCCTCGTAATCATATCGGGGGGATGGAAATGTAAAATATTTAATTTCCCCTAGTGGAAATCGAACCCACTACCTATCGTATTGTCAATCGAACGCTGCTGCCCCTGCGCCAAGACTGGCCCCATATTACAAATAAATGGCATGGCTACCTCTCATATATATATCTGGTACTCTGGTACACAGACCATTACCTATAGACGTTGAGGATGAGACCTAGACAGTCTAAACGTGATCTGTATGATAAAGCGCTACACAAAAGTCCGTATAAAGTAGATATAAGTTTTGCTTATTAATATTTCTTATTACGTATGTAAGAGACCGTCATGGCGCAGCGGCACAAGGGTGTGACTACAACGCGGCGGTTGTGGGTTCGATTTCCACTCGAGGTGTAATATGTATTTATTGAAATATTAAAAGTGAAATATTTATTTACGTTTATATTTTCATTTCTTCGCTCTGGTGTCGAGGCAAAGCGCAGCGTCATACAGCGTGAAGCTGATTTTTTTCAGTTATTTTTAGGTTTTTACATATTATTTATTCTGCATAGGATCATAAAACTCAATATTAATATTGAAATGAATAAAGATCTTTCGGACAGACAACGCGCAGCTCTATGTACACCAAGTGTTCGGAACCGCGCACAATAACCGACAGCTCGCGTGTGAACAGGTCAAATACAGGGAACACAGACAAGTGTAAATAGTACACACGTTAATGTGTGACGTCTATGTCGGAATTTCTATCATAGTCTATTCCTAATATACTTAAAGGGATTGTAGAGACACTAAGAGAAGATTTCCCTAAATTGCTACAGGTACGGGAAAATGGGATTTAATGTTTTTTAATTTATGTTGTATATAAGGCACATTATGTTACATAAGTCGTTTCTATATACTTAACCCACCTGCGATGAAATTTACCTGTTGCACTTAGAATATGTCACATCGAGTACTCATTTCCATTTGACGGAAGAGAAGTCATGCGTATGACCTGGTTTTTTTTTCGAGCTTCACGCTGTATCCCGCACACAGCAGGGTAGGCAGAGGGAACCTAATGTTAAGACACTCCGTTCCCCAGTTTCTGCCGAATTCTGAAGGCATTGAACCCACAATCGTCGCGTTACAGTCACACCCTTGTACCACTGCGCCACGACGGCCTCTGTGTAAGAGCTAGTTAATAATATAAAAAACACTCCTATAAGCAGATTCTCATTTCACTGTCACCTCGTAATACCAATTACGCAACTAAACCATGACGTGGATCATTTTCATGTTACTTTCCTCAAAACTCTGAACTAACTTTAACAACATTAATTAGTCTCTTGCAAACTTCTTGGACCTAGCTGAATGATAAAAAAAACTTACGTATATTAATTACTGCCTTGTAAATAACCTACTTTCGAAGTTTTTTTTTTAAATAAGTATATTTTTTTATAATTACACATTTCTTGTTGTGAGAGTTCCGTACCTGTAGGGAGTCATAATGTTTTTGTTATATTTTAATTTTCAAATATATTAAAAAAATATTCTTAAGAAACAGTTTCATTTTATTGACTGATTTTTAGATTCTTAGTTCTCTGGTCATAGCGCGAATTGGTCGATTTTGCATTATTTTGAACATGAAAAAGTTAGCAAATTTACGCATAGAGGTGCCGAATTATGATAGAGATACCTGTTACAGATAACATATAGAAATTGATACGCCACTAGGTAGTCAAGACTTTGTGACAATTTGAAAGACACCAAATATGTCTTCAGTCCTGCGGAATCGAACGCCAAACTTTATCTTAATAGAACTAGAAAACATACATACTAACTTAATGAATATGGCAGCGTTGGCAATAAGACTTAGTTTTAAGACACTCCATTCTCCACTTGCCGCTCGCTCTGCCACTCAACGTAGAGTTCAGCCTATCCCACTTCCGTGGAGAAACATACGTTAACTTAACAATTAGACGATGTCTCTGCGACACTACAGATATTTAATTTCTTTTCTTTTAGATTTTTTCAGTAATACTTGACAATTAGGCATTATGTTGAATGGCGGAGTTCAAAACTGTACTTTGCCCCGTATTAGAGCGAGGAAATGAAAGTATTAAATATTTCATGTCTTCGAGTGGCCACCTAACCCACAACCATCACGAGTATGCCTGCGCCATGACACCCACAGCTAAATCCAGACATAAATTCCACCTTAAACGAACCCAATCTAACTGCGGCTAAGCGAAAAATCTCGTATCTTTTGTGGCCATTTTATCTACCCTACTGCTACTTACTCCTTATATTGAGCCTTACTCCAGTTTTGTTTATATGAAAAAAGGTGTCATATGAGGTTTTTTTTTTCTCTTAAAAGAAAATGGATAACCTACTTGATTGTCTATTGATTAGTGTAATGCTGGTATCGGCACGGTGTTAAGTTCCGCCATTCAACATCAACAACTCGAATTTATCTCTACTTACTATGGTAGACACACCTGTCCTCAGTTTCCGGTGAATTCCGAGACATTGCGTGCTAAGTGGCGAAACTTAACGCCACGTTTTACCCATTTTTAAAGCAAGGAAGTGATATTACACATTTCATTCCCCCGACTAAGAATCGAAACCCCAACCCTCTCGCACACGACGTTGGCATAATACACCTTTTTCGTAAAACGTTTTGATTTATGACACTAAGAGTTATTTGTAGGCCATATTTATATAGCGATTATTACAAACGGAACTACACGCGATTCTAAATGTGGCTCGTAAATTATGAAGATATGGCCTCCCGTACTAACGCGAGGTATTTCGGGGCCGCATTTTATGCTTCACTGTTAAAAGGTTGGTGCTTTTTTTTTATTTGGGGATTTATTTATTTTTTGTAGATATTAGGCTAGTCCGGATAACACAATAAGCTCAACTCACATAAAGAAGTATATTATCAATAAGTTGTATGCCAATTGCCAAGGCGGTTGTAAATTTATATAATTTATAGTTATGCCACTGAGTTTGATCCGAAAGAGGGAAGTTTCAATGGGTTCCCTTTTTTATCCAAATATGTACAGGACCCTGTCTGAATTGAACACAGTGGGTAGGCAGAGTGAACCTCGGTGTTAAGACACTTCGTTCCCCACTTTCTGCCGAATTCTGGAAGCATTGCGTGTTGAGTGGCAGAACTCAACGCCGCGCTTTGCCTCGAAACCAGAGCGAATAAGATGGAAATATAAACATAAGTAAATATTTCACTTCCTCGAGTAGGAACCAAACCCACAACTATTGTATTTAAAGTCACACGCTTGTGCCACTGCGCCACGACGGCCTCAATACGTAATTTAAGTCTTTTGGGAATGTATTTAATTAAGGTAAGTGCCTACGCGCGCACGCGCATACTCCGGTCTGTGTATCACTCAATATGCAATGTCTCCTAAATTTTGCGGTACGTGTGTTTTAACACTAGATTTCCTGTACCATAGAGAATACGCGTGAAGCTGATATATCATACATCTGCTATGGGTTACCTGTATCTAGTTACGCCGCCTATAAGCTGGTTTTTATAGTGGGTAATCGTATTAGGGAGCAAAGCGTATGAATTGCTCGCATTTCATAAATAATGATTATATATATACACCAATTTAATTTACTTTTTATTTAAATTTGTTTTTTTTTGCTTACAAGCAAACTTAGAGACAGAAAAGCTAACTACATCATTCATTTTAGGTTAGCTACGAAAATCGAGATTATTTATAAATGAATAAATTCAAAAGTGCTTCACTGCTGAAGCTAAAAACAGATATAAAAGAGTAGGCAGACAGAACCTGGAAACCTAGTGTTAGTCACTCCGTCCCCATTAAGATGCTTTAGTATCCTAAATTAAGAGGAATTTTGGAAGTATTGCGTGTTGAGTGGCGGAACTCAACGCTGCGCTTTGCCTCGTTATCAGACAATAAATGTATCATTGCCTCGAGTGGGAATCGAACACACCACCGTCACATTTACAGCGTGCGACTTCGCATTGGTGCTCCAGCGCCACTACTGGCCCTTAAATTTTAAAATTTAAATTTTAACATATTTTTTTTTAATTTTATAAAAAATAGCAAGGCGTTGAGCTCCGCCACTCAACGTCCCATGTCATTAGGGGAAAGTGGAAAACAGAGGTTCTCTAGCGCCCTCCGCGCTATGATGACATCCCAACATTTCACGTAATCTGAAACACACTTTTATGTGCAAACTTTAGTATAATTTTTTAATTGAATGATAGGAAATCCACTGAAACACACACGAGTATTTGTTTAAATTAATATCATAAGGACGAGTAGAGATTTTGTTAAACTCAGCAAGCAATCTCTCTCTCTATCTCGAAAAATTAGGCGGTAAATTAGAGAGTGTCTTAACACTAGGCTGAGAGAGAGACACAAAGAGGGGGCTCTCTCTAATAATGACATAATAATAAATAATATTTAATATTACATAAATTAATTTGCCCCAAATAAAAAATGAAAGATGTCGTTTAACTTAAACAAAGCAGACACTACAAAACAAACACTCATTCTATTTTTTTCGTCAGGCGAAACTGGAGCACGACTTGTTTAATTATGTCACGCTTAATTTACTTTTCTTTTATAATTTTTTCGTGTTTATTTGAAAACAATTATAAATTTGCATGTTTGAGATTATTTTTATGTAAATGTAGAGTTTAAATATCATACACTTAGGTTAAATACGGCAATAAGTAATTTGTTTTAATATAATTTACTAAGAACATATGGAAATATAAGGAAATATTATTATATGAATTATATTTAATTATTTATTAAATATTTATTAATTTTACAAAATATAATTACATGGTTAAAATATGTATGTAGCATAGACATTTTTTTCCAATCAATAAAAAGCTAATATTTTTCAGCTTCACGCTGTATCCCGCACACAGCAGGGTAGGCAGAGGGAACCTCGTGTTAATACACTCTGTTCCCCACTTTCTGCCGAATTCTGGAGTCATTGCGTGTTGAGTGGCAGAACTCAACTCCGTAATAAAAAGCTAATATCAACATTTTTAATCTACATAAAAAAAATACCGCGCGCCAATCAGATGTCACAAATCTAATTATCAACACTAATTATCGAGATCCAATAATAAAAATTAAAATATAACAACGTAAAGCTTAGGCGACATACCATCAATAATTTTCCTTTTAATCTCAACGACATAGAACCACTAATTCCTTTAATACGTATCTCACAGTCATAATAAAGTAACGAAACACCGTCTACGGTAATGTTCACAAACTACATGTAAAGTATATTTACACATTATTTCACATAAAATTACACATTATTTGTGTGTCATTTAAATGCTATTAAGTCCTGAAACACACACACACACACACACCCCGTGAAAGAGAGGCTTCTACTGATTATTTCGTCCTAACACATAGCTATCATTATATAAAATAACATAAATTCTATGAAATCGAGCGAATATGATCCTTAATACCGATGTAGGTGGGTTAATATTTCTATAAGCATAGAGAGGGTGGTATCAGCTATGCCACCAACCCCCCCCCCCCCCTATCGAGGGGGGAAGAGGGGGGTGAAATTAAAACTCTTCACATGAAAAAGGCATCATTTTTATTTTTTTTGTTTTAATAATTGTTCTTTAAAGGTTAAACTATTTAGTGATTGATTATGTGATGTATTTTGCGATGTATTTTACGCCGTGTTACAGTCATACCCATGTGCCCCTGCTCCATTATGATCTCTTAAATATTATAATTTTATATCCATTTTTCATTATAACAATTTTTTATTTATCATTACTCTAATGTTTTCATTTTATTTTATTTTTTTTGCTTTAAAAATATCACAGAACACAGCTGTACATCACTAACTTGCCTTTCTGAGTTGCCAAATAATAAAATTCATATTCAATAAAATTACGTGATAGCTCATAATATCTTAACATAAATACGCATATAATTAGATCAAAAATAAATGTTTTTCATTCCTGTACTGTGCTGAGGGTAGCATTGACCGAATATAAATTAGCAGGTAAAGCTTTTTATTAAGCTATTATTTTGAATAATTTTCCATTGAAAAAACATAATGTCCCCCAAATTACATGGCTTTACGTGTTTTACTTTAACTTTTGTCATTTACATAATTACGTTTGTTTTGTTTAATAGTGTTTATGTTTTTGTCTGGGTTTGTACTGGTTGATCTTAGATTTAAACTTCTATTTATTTCAATTATAATGAAATAAAAAGCACAAAGCATAGTTAAGAAAAGCATAATAATAGTAAATAAGTATAACAGTAATTTACTCCGTTAACTGTACCGTAGTAATAAATAAATTGGTAATTTTTTTTTTCTATTTCACGTCTAATATGGCAACTATGCCTAATGTCACTTGTCATAATCTTTATGTCATAATAACCTTAAAAAATTTCAAATTAAATAAAATTAGATTAAATATTATATAAGGATTATTTAGAATATTTAATAAATAGTTTATTGATAATCAAAATCAAAAATAATTTATTTAAAAAAAAAATATTAAAAATGAATATAGCACGCAAAGTTTATTCAATAATACCATATCAAAATGCCAGAAAAAATATATGCAGAAAATTCAGATTTTCCACTGTACTGAGGGATTCGGCGAGTTCTCAGCCTCAAGTACAAGAAGAAAAATTTGATTTCGAAGATTTAAAAGTGATAGAGCGCACTGAACGCAGAAAATCTAAAATTCCGCCTTTTATGAAAGATATATTTGTTTCGGAATTTAATCGTGAACTACTCGCATATCCTGAGATATTAAATAAAGAAGAATCTACCGCTTTAGATAATAGGATCGCTGCATTACAAAAAGTGTTTTTTGACAAGGAAAAAACTAAAGAAGATAAAAGAAACATGTTAATAAAAACAGGCATGTATAGTGCACCACTAAGTCTAACTAATGGTGGTTTAGCAATGAATTATACGGAAAGTTTACGATATCTGGACGTTATATCATCAGACCCCACATTAGGTCAGGAGATAAGTGATCATTGGGTTGGTCTAAATGTTTTAAAAGGTGGTTTAAATAAAGATATGTACCTAAAGTTATTAAGTGATTTGACTTCAGGAGAAAAGACTATTAGTATGTGTATACAAGAAAAAATAAGTGAGAGAATGTTGCAAGCTGATTTTCGTACAGTTGCTGAAATGGATGGGAAAGGTATAACAATAAGTGTTTAAAACTCTTATAAAATAGGATTTTTAGGTAAAATTACTTAAATTTCTATTGTATACTAAAATTCCTATTGTATAAAATATATTAATTACCTATTAACTGTACAATTTATGGAAGAAATAATATTAAGGCAATTATAGTATAATTTTCCTCCATTATGTACTTTTGAACTGGAACTAGAAGACTGTGTTAAGCTTAACCTAGAACAACTTCACGACATAATTATTTTGGAAATAAAGCTATATATATGAAATAAAACTAAAAATTGTTTAGCAGAGTAGGCAGAGGGAACCTGGGAACTTAGTATTAAGAGTTTACATTTTTTCATAATTTCAACACAAGTTGATACAGAGTTTCAGTTAATCTTCCATTCACCACTTTCTGCTGTATTCTGAAGGCATTGCCTGCTGAGTGACAAAAAGTCAATGTCACACTTTGTCTTAACACAGGAGCAAAGAAATTAAAATATTACATATTCATTTGCAAATATTTAACATTTTACTTATGAATATATTTATTTCAGGTGTATGGCATATAAATGGGGAAAAAGTTTGTACTAACCTAACTGAATATCTTCTAGTTCTATGTCTCATAGAAAACAGTAGGCTTAAAGCATTCTTAGTGCATCCCGGAGCTCATGGCATAAGCAATAATAAAAATTTTGTCACATTCAGAAATACACCTGGTAAGTTTGACTATATTTTGAAGTATTAATTTTTTGTGTATCTCTCACATAACCTAGCAGGCAGAGATTACCTAGGAACCTAGTGTTAGGACACTCCTTTCCCATTGAGACATTTCTTGTCTAGAACAGTAAAATGAAAATATGAAATATATCATTTTTTTTATGGGAGAGGACAAGGCAAACGACCGTTCGGGTCACCTGATGGTAAGTGATCACCGCCGCCCACGATCCCATGCATCACCAGAGGAGCTACAAGTGCGTTGCCGGCCTTCAAGGTGGAGGATGTTGGGCGCCGGGGCCCGGCATTACCTAACCGTTTAAATACCTTTTAAATGCCGGGGGTGGTATTAATCCGGTCGAGTCTGCCCATGCGTGTTGCCATTACTTGCGACGTGACTCTACCACACGTACTTTAGTCGCCTCTTACGACACCGACAGCACCAGGGTGATCCTACTCTAAGCCATACGGCTGACTTCACGTGAGCGAAGAAATGAAAACATAAATAAATATTTTCTTTCCTCAAGTGGGAATCGAACCCACAACCAGTCGATTGTGCAGCACATTTTGTACCACTGCGCCACGACCGGCCTCAAGATCACACCCCCATGTGGAAATTGAACCATAGCACTTGGAGTTGCACACTTGTGCCCCAGCAGCATGATGGGTCCAAACATATATATATATATATTTCTAATGCTATGTTTTCTGAGGCTGTCATGACGCAGTTACAGCATCTAACTGTAAGCTTGATGACTGTGACCCCAGTTGTGGGAATGATTTATTGTACTTTAATTTCTTTTCAGTTTCCCGTTTTGGTACACAAAGTGCCACAATGAATTTGGCCACTAAACATGCAATCTCTTAAAAATTAAGCTGTGCATGGGGATTGAAGTGTCCTAAAATTAGGTTTCCTGTGTTGCACTGAGTACAGTATAGTCAACAAGTCATGGCCACCTGAAGTTAGGCTTTTTGGACTTTTGTGCATTGTTCACTCAGGAAGAAAAAATGTAAAGTGAGAAAAAATCAAATATTAAGGCTGCCCAGCCATCTACAAATAATTTCAGGCGGCCACGACTCGCCGTCAATACTCTATCGTACTTTGCTCGGGAAAACAATTTTTTCAACACTATATTTCTTTCCAGCCACACCTCTCGATGATATTTCAGAACAAGACCTTACATTAGCTTTTGGCGTATCAAGACTGTATACAGCAACGCTATGCCGCAACAGCTTGTTGAATTCTTTAAATGTATGCTTAAATTACGTTCGTCCAAGATTCTTTGCTGGTGAGTGTAAATAATTGAATAAAATTAGGATTCCTATCATTTTTATGAATTTAGACTCTCCAACGTAAGAATCCCAATTATAGCAAAGTAGGTGCAGAAAAACTAGAAAACTAGTGTGCAGACTCCTTTCTTCACTTTCTGCACAATTTTGAGACTTTGTGTTGAGTGAAGTGTTGAGTTCCGCGACTGATCACATAATGTGTGAAAAGTAAAAAGAAAAGTTTAACGAAATTAATATATTGATATCTCAATATATTTTTAAAAATTATGTTTGTTGAAAAAACCATTATCAATTTTACCAAAATTGGTGATGCTTAATTCTTTTATGGGATAATATATACGCTTCTGCAACAGGATTCCAAAAAACGTCAGAGAATCTTCTTTATCACTATTTGAAAAAATAGTAAATAGGTGTTTGTGTGTTAAAGGTTATTACCAAATTAATGATTTTATAAATAATGACACGCCTTGGGAATGAAATGCTCGCTCCAGTCCATCTCCAAGGTATCATGGTCATAAATAATTAAATATATATTTGTAAAAAAATTATTTTAAAAAAGTCTCGCTGAGTTTCTTGCGCCGGTTCGTCTCAGGTCGGAGGCATTAACTTTAGTGAACTGGTGGTAAATTATTTGAATGTATCAAAAATTAAGCAATACGTGAGGAACGGGCTGTCTTAATATCAGGGTAGGCAGAGGGAACCTCCCTCTTTCTATCCTGCTGTATCCGGTATAAAAAAATAGATCTTCCTTTTTTTCATAGGTAAACCCCTAAGCGATGTTTCCACAATAAGAGCTAATATCGGCGATACGCTATTAAAGATATACGCGAGCGAAAGCGCAGATTATTTTACAGCTGGTCTCCTAGATGGATATGTGGAACCTGATGCGGAAATGGAGATCGCTATGTGCAGGTTCGATTCTCATTTGATGTTTATTCAGGGCAATTTCGACCCTGATTCTGATTTTGTGAATTTGTGAGGTATTGTTTTTTTGAGCTTAGGCGGGCACTATTCTTAATTTATAAAAATGAAATCTTTCAAGATTATTTCGTAGCAACTTAGTTTATCTGTATGTCTATCGATTTGTTTTTTCTCAAGGACATGTCTTAAATGAAAATATATATTACTTATATGAAATACACACATTAGCGGATTGTTAAAGCTATAAATAACAAAATGTAATAATTTTGACATAACTTCTACAGTTCTATTATTTAATATACGTCATTGAAATAAAAAAGAATCATCTCAATATGACCTATAATAATAGCCATAATTTCTCCAGAAATTTCATAACAAAACACGCATCAGAACAGCTCCTCCAAATCCTGGCCATACCAGGTGTGGAACAGCGGGACGAGTGTCTCCAACTCCTCGAGGATATGAGGATGCTGACGCTCCGAGGGGAATCGGTGGATAGTGTTAATATGTACATAGGTACGTTTGTTTTCACGTTTTATCCCGTATATAGCGGGATAGACGGAGAGAGCCTTCTCCGCATACTTTTCCAATAGGGCGCGTGTTGAGTGACGGAAGTTAAGGGGGAAATGAAAATAGTTCATTGTTTACACTCAGTGGGAATCGAACCTACTACAATTCAAGTGCGAAGCAAAGCTCTGCCTATGATATCGTCCCTCTCAAACGCCTGAACCGTTTTTGATCTAGTTTGAATTTTAAAGGTGATTTAATCGTTTAAAGCTTATGAACACTTTTTTAATTGTTTGTTTATTTACTTTGTAACGATAATCAATTAATTAATGGCGGGAGTATTTTTCTTATTTTTTTCGTATTTTAGCCCAAATCGGTCTCTTTCACGCCGGCAAAGCAATTGCGACTGAAGTGAAGCAGATGCGCAACCCGTTGTTCAACCCTTCTTTTATTATCAAGAAAATGCTTTTGGATAGACATCAGGTAAGAATTGGAATCGATATCCATACTTTTCCATTGTTAAGATACTTTGTTTATCGTTAATTTGGCCACCAAATGTGTGTAGTGTTTATTATGCTTGGTTCATTATATATATGTGGTAGAGCTCGTGGTTGTACCGAGTTCGCCGTTGCTCATTTTCTAACACTGTCCCAAATATACGTGTTACACAAGTAGTGTGTTCGCGCAAGGTCTTGTAGGGAAGCAGTCCGAAATAGCATAATTCTTCTGCTTATTGAAAGATACATTGTTGTCCTGCGCTTGTTTTGGCGCTTTCAGATATTTTATTTTCGTTGCATTTACTTAAAATCCGGCTTCCTTAGATGACCTTGCCAGAACATGGTCACATAAGGAACGCACTCTACTGCAGGCAGAATTTGAATGTATAGACATAGTAGAAAAAATTGTACGCAATATATACCTGAAGGATATATCGTGCTTGTATTCGAATGTCGACGTAGCTTGACGGCACATATGGCTTAATGGTCCAAGCGTTTCGAAGGTAAACAAAGGGCGGATTCAAATCCCGCTACGTTGAAATATTCTAAAAGAGCATTATTTTTATCTGATCAGATGTTAGTTCGGTAGAAAAATCAATGGGATTCCTTACTATTATTTATTTTATCTGTTTAATTCCATAGTTAAATCAAAGTTTTATTTGTAATAACAGAAAAGATAAAAAAAATGGTCGTGGAATCGGTTGTGGGAGCAATTCACACTCGGGGGAATGATTTTTTTATTATTTTGCTTTGTGTTCAATTCTGCTTTGCAACACGCAATGCCTCGAAAGTTCACCGGAAAATAGGGAACAGAGTCGAATGATCTCGCACCCGCGCCTTCTTATAATGCTAAAAAATAAGTGCACGTGTAAGAATTTCTACATAGCTCGATAAGATCGTAGGGCTCAGTGGTAAGAGCGTTTGGACGGTAAACAAAAGGCACAGGTCCGAGTCCCGGTGCCATTAAATTTTAAAATAAACATTTATATTATTTGTTCTCCATTTTTAACAGGAAAAAGACCAGCCGAAGCTCGAGTTATACCTAGCGGAACATTTGCACCCGTCATTACAGAAACCGGCAGAAAATTTAGAATATTGTGTTATGAGAATGCGATATACTTGTGAGACACTCATGAGTAGACACGGCACTGAGGTCATGCAGGCTTATACGTAAGTGTCCACCACCAGGATCCGCCACAAGCTGTGCACGGCGCACTTGTGTTGTCCGCACGCGCTGGGTTAGGCTAGTCAAAGTTCAAGCTGTGCGTGTGAATAGCAAAACGTTCCTCAGCTTAATTCTGTGGAAGTTCATGTGAGGTATCAAATAAAAGGCCTCTGTCTAAACAAAGCTTGAATTTTAGAAAAAGCTCGAGACCTTTCGAGAAGTCTCATACGACTTAATTTATTCGTTAGTATGTTCATTCATTTGTATGGCACACCATGCAGTATAATTTTCATTCATACATTCATCAATATTCTATACCATATAGTCACTCATTGATTGACTCATTCTCTAATACACAACACCACAATTTTTTACTTTTTAGGGAATTATCTCGGCTGGCTGAAGCTGCAACTGAAATATTGGTCATGACTGCTGTATTGGCGCGATCTTCTAGGTATTTTTGTATCTGTTTACTATTATTTTATGTATATTTTGACATAAATGGTTAAGGCGACGGGATGTGGATTATAATTCACACTCGAAGAAATGGAATATATATTGTTATTTCCATGCTTTATCCATTATTTCCTTCCATTAATGGAGATCGAATACACAACGACGCGTTTACAGTCAAACGCCCTCAATTATATTTTATGAATTTTTAATGTAATTTCTTATATATAATTTTGCGTTAACCTTCGTTGGTACCTATCGGACCTCCAACAGTTGGGTTTACAGTCAACCGACCTTCAATATTCCTTATTTTTTTTTTTAGATCATACTGCATTGGCCTCCGTAACGGTGAACTCGAAATGAAATTAGCCGCTTGCTTTGTAGAGAAAACCAAAGAAAAGGTTCAAAAACTCCTTCTAGAAGTGAATGATGGAGAATACCTCAATTTCGATCGTTTCAGAACAGAATTCGGAAAGAAAATGGTTGATTCTAAAATGGAGTTGATTGAAAAACCAACTTCAAGGGTTTATTGGTAATAAATAATATGTTAATTAGTGTATGTTTTTATTACGGTTAATGCTAAGTTTCAATTTGAAACTTATTTTTAGTCTCGAATAAAATATATGGATTGTTTGTATATAAATTTATTATGGTATATATAATGCAAAAAACATTATTTTCCTTTTAAAGAAATTTATTTTCTTAGGATCCGTTCCGGATCTTATACAAATATCGAAGTGTGTGAGATTGACGAGCGTAGCTAGTTCCTTCTATGTTTTTCACCATATTTTTACTCGAATAACAAAATAAAAGTGAGTTTGTGTGAATTTTAAGAAATATCTTGTGAGCTAATTTAATCCCTTACTTGGCCAGAGTTTTTTAGCGTCTCGCTGTATCGCACACACAGCAGGGAACTCGAGTGGGAATCGAACCCACAACCTGTCACGATTACAGCCACACAGCTTTCCTCAAACTTGACAAGCAGCTAAATTATATCGACAACAAACTAATCGTTTACAATTTATGATAATATCTCTTCAAGGTCAATATTATTAATTATTTTAAAAGATAAAACAATTAAATCCAACTTTTATGGCTTATTTACAAATACAACAAATTATATAATAATTTTATTCACTTATATCAAACAAGTAGGTTTGTATCCTATATAGCGTAATATCGACTTTAGCCTTTAATGGTATATTTAATCATTATTATCTCTACGTCCGGTTTCTACTGTGAAAGAGAAATGGGCTGTACCTAGGCGGAACAGACCATATTATTTACTCTTACGAGTGCGTAGTCCTTAACAGGCCCGCGCCGTTCGCGGTTGAAACGGGGCTTTAGTCTAGAATAATATTTTCAACATACATGAAAAACCTTTCTCAACTATGTGAAGTGAAATATTTATTTGAAAAATAAAGTATTAAGGATACTAATATCAATAATTCTAATAGTTATTGTACTTAATAGTAAAGGAGATTTATATATAATCTGTGGTCTATACATAATCACTAGAATTTGTAAAACGACTACTAGTCGTGAGATTATTTCAATTTAAATAATTTACAAATAAAATAATTTAATTCAATAGTTTTTGTGCGCTAACTTCAAAAAATTTTCCCTTTTCTATAAGGGAATTTCTATAATGCATTGTTTTTTTTTTGCTTCACGCCGTCGCTTATTCCCGCTACATTTATGGTCTATAATCACTATTTTTAGGATAAACATTAATATATGAAATCCCTTTGTCAGCCGGTTTAAAATGATCTCCGATCGTCACATTTTTGACTGTATTACCACTTTTCTTGTTCCTCTTTTTCAATTTTACGATTCCCTCTAATTTTTTAGGTATTTTTTCTACAAATGCCTCTTTTTTTTCTAAAGTCGCATCTATGGTTGTCACTTTATTTTTTTCTTTACGCTTGTAGTACAACACTTCCCAGGCCAAAGTTATCATTGCTAACCCTAGTCCAAATAATGTGGCGATAAATACACCGCCTGAAAAAGAAACAATATTATTTGCGTTGAAAATATATTTCAAATAATATCAAGTTATAATAATATCAAATAGTAATAGGTAGTTAGGTACGTATGGACGAGGCCGAGTAGTACAACATCTAACCGTGAACGCGATGATTGGGGGTTCTATTCTCACCATGGGCTCGTATTACACCGTGCTATGCGGGGAAAACCTTAAAATTGTTCTTTCGAATCTATACTAACCTAAGCTCTCCAATGTAATGCCTTCTGATTCATCTGCGTCGGGACAAGCTTGTCTGGCTGACTCGTTCCAATATCTACAGATAAGATATAAGATTGGATTAGCCTTTTAGGTTATTATGATATAGTCACCTAAAAATAATGACGACGAAAAAAGTATAACAAATAATATAGATTTTTTAGATTCACAGTGCATCCCGCATATAACAACTTGTAGAACTTATAGTTAAGACACTCCTGTATCCAAGCACTGCCCAATGTTCAAGACATTAGATATTCGGTAGATGCACTCAACGGCGCGCTTTGTCTTCTTATCATAGCGAAGAAATGAAAATAATATATTCCATCAACTGGAGATCGAGTCCACTACCGTCTCGTGTACAGTGAAACCTCAACCTTACTTGGAAGCAATCTGTTCCAAGAACCGTTCCTTCTGGAGGTCCAGCAACGTTCTGGACAAATCCTCCTGCAACCTAGAGCCTTGCTGCACAGCGATAGCGTAGGGCTGCTCTGCGAACACTTCCCCAACTTCCGTCAAGTTACAGTTGCGAGTTATTTCATATCTTAAAAAAAATGTTGTAAAAAATAGAATCATCGTGTAAACCAAAATATTTAAGATGCAAATTCGAACTAACATTCATCGCATTTACTTAGCTAGCTTTAGCACTACGCGTACTACCTACATATAATTCTAGAGGCCGTAGCGACCGACTGGCCGTCCCACCCGCAGACTGAATTATTTTACTTCCTTGCTCTAGTAACAGAAAAAAAGGAGAAACAAAAAAATATATAATATTTCATTATAAAACTTACTTGACTTCGGCAGAATCGTGTATAAAAGCAAAATCAGCTTCAGGGTGTTCGTTGACTTGTTGGAAACCAATTTTGGCATCTGGTACAGGGCCTATAAATTGAATATATTTCTCAAAAAACCCAGAAAGGTAAGTCGTTTTTACAAATAGAAAAATATCCCGCATATAGCACGATAGAGAAAACTTAGTCAGAGCGTCCAACTTTCGACGTCTTCGAGTACCGGAACTCAGAGCTGTACAAGCTTACAGCTTGTTATAATACAAATGCTGTGTTGCCGAATGTTGCCGAATACCAGAAAATGTAATCTCAAAAAACTTTCATCAATATTTAAGCGAATCTTATATCAAATTTTATTTTTCTTTTATTTTCACACGTTTTCCTGCATATTAGGATTTGTATCTGGAGGGTGTGCAGAGGCAATACAGTGATACACATAAAAACCCAGTAATTTATTTCATCGAGTTTAAATGGAACCCACAACCAGCGCGGTTATAGTCAGATGCTGGTACTATTGCTATAATTTTCTTACCTGAAGCATTAATCGCTAGCAAGATATGCCCATATTGCTCGCGAATCGGATAGTCCCAAACTCTGTACTGTGACTGGTCGGATGTAGCGTTCAGAGTTATTTCCTTCCAGACCCTGAACATTATGAAAATTTATTGTGTACATTAGAGCTACAGGTGCGTTGCCGGGATCACACGGCTGAATTAGTTATTTCTAAGTTGTGTCAATCTGCAATTTCGTTGAAATTGCAGTCTATAAATCATTTAACGTTTCTTCTAAAAAAATCCATTTTGAAAGTGCTTCACATTTAACTATTTCAATGATTATTCTCTTTTTTTTTCTAGTAAAATATGTGAAGAGAGCCCGAGTAGTAATAGAGGGCGGTAAAACATACAGTCATACAGAAATGTTTTCAATTTCTATGAAGTACGAAGAAGAAATTGGTCCACAAGGGTCGCTGGTAAATCCGCCACTGGTCGCTGCGTTGTAATGCAATGCTTGATCAGAGCTTCTACTCTCTCTGTACTTAAATACTTTTAATACTTATATTATTAAACAGAAGAGTTTGCTACGTGGAACGCTCTAATCTCAGCAACTGCTACTTCGTATCTACATAGTTATATCAATAGTTATATCACGTTAATCGTTCTGATGAAACCCATACAAATGAATCTAATATAAAGATGTTATAAATAGTATTCCATTACTTTTACCTGTACAGGGTATCTTCAGCAAACTTCATATTTATAAAGTATTGGTGAATCGTCGAGCTCTCCACCACCGTGTAGTTGATACGAGACTGTCTGGCTAACTGTTCTAATGATGACACTGGAGTCTAAAAAAATTGTAATCATTGCCTGTAGCCTGTAGTTGCAGTTCTTCATAATGGTTTTTATGATTTCTTGATATGTTTCATAAAAGTGATAATTGGTTGTAAAACTTTTGTTAATAGGAAACTATTTTATAGCAGCAATTCAGAGCTGTTCTACCCAGCACTCAACACTCCCTATAAAAAAAACTAATAAAAATACCTGCATCCTCTCAACAGTCAAAAAAGCAGCCAAGTTAGCGGTAAACGTAGCTAACATTAGTACGACGAATAGCCAATATGCGGCTACTAAAGTTCTTCCAGATAGAGCTTTCGGAGCTTCCCCGCCTCCTTGTGGTGTAAATGAAGTTAGCGCGAACCAAAAACTTTCTTTGAGGGTGAATTCCCTAAAAAAATTCAATAATGTGAAAAGAAACTAATATATAAATATACACTAGTATTCTACTTAAGGTTTCGCTCGCGTTGGCTAGAAATATATAGCTTCACGCTGCTGCCTGCATGTAGCAGGTACATGTAGCATGTTGGACAGAGGAAATCTAATGTTCCATCCTATTTCCTTGTCCTGTGTAGAGACATTTTGAGAGTAGAGCTCAAAACCATACCTTGTATTGTTGCCAGAGAAATCCTGAGCCGAGTGAAAATTGCTCAAGTCTGACTAAAATCCTAATGAAATCGGAATGTTTAAAATAAATAAATTAAAATAAGTACAAAAATATTCCAAACATCCATTCTGACCTGCAAGGATAGGGATATGCATCAGGATTGTTCCTCGCTGAATATGGGGAGTATTTCTCCAACAACCAGATCATAAAACCGGTAAGGAGCAACGCGGCCACTATACTGAGCCACACTTCGGTTCTGAGGACCGTCATGAATTTGAAAAGTGATGTTTTTCTGATGGGCTTCCTGATTACTAAAACATTTTTTGTTTAAAATTAGAGTACTATATTCTTTCAGGTTCACGCTGGAACCCACATGTAGTAGGAAAGCAATTAGTCAGAAAAAACACTTTCCACATGCCGCACCGCATGTTAAATGGCGTAACTGTCTTACCAAACTAAATAATTTGTTGCGCCATTAAGGATAGTCTTTGAGTCCACAAACATCACGTTTACATTAAGACGGGCTACCATTGAACCATGATGGTCTCACTCAAATATCATTTATGATATATAAATGGGATGGATAGTAACAGGTTCTTTATTAACTAAACAAACAATTTTGTTTTCTAATATCGCATACACACCTATAAGGATACCAGTTTGTTCAAAATATGGGGCAACAAAATCAACTACCTCTTCTCGTTCAGCCGTCATCGTCAATGCAGCTATTGCTATATCTGTTTCCTTTGAAAAAAAAATAATGTGTGCCAGAAATTACAAATATATTTATAAAAATCTATTATAAGTTGTTCATTTGAATATGTTATTATTTATAAGAGATGAATTTGAAAATTACAAGACCTTGCTGTTTACTGTAAGTGTGAATTCATACTGACAACACGTGTGTTTACAAATAACAAAAAAAATATTATTATATAATCTGTTATACGTCTTTATAAAAGAATTCTAGTTAGTTAAGGCCTACCCCAGTCATTAAATCCCCAACAACACCGTCCCACGAACCATTGGGCAGCCTTCTACCGAATGTGCCCGTTTTGGGCGTCACTATCTCGTAATCAAAATCCATTGCCTAAAAATAATGATAATAATTAATAATTGAATAAAAAATCTATATTAAATAAAAAATCCTTATGGTGTATATAAAACAGTATCTGCTGTCAGATACATCGTGGTTGTGGGTTCGATTTCTACTGCATGGAATAAATTACTTAACTATAAAATTTATACTCTTATTCTTTTTAGCTTCATAGCTGTGAGATCCCCATTTCAACACGGACAGAACCTTATGTTAAGCCACCCCGTTCCCACTTTCTTCTTTAATTTGAGTTCTTGCTTTCCAGGAAAAGAACTATTACTACAAAATAATGGAAATACAATCATTTCCACGAGTAGCAATCAAACCCACAAACATCGAGGCCAGTCGTGGCGCAGGGGCACAAAATGTGCTACAAAATCGACGGGTTGTGGGTTCGATCCCCACTCGAGGAAAAAAAAAAATTATTTATGTTTTCATTTTTTCGCTCTGGCGAAATCAGCCATGTGATCCTGGCATAGAATAAGATCATCCTAGTACTGTCGGTGTCGTAAGAGGCGACTAAAGTACGTGTGGTAGAGTCACGTCGCCAGTAATGGCAACACGCATGGGCATACTCGACCGGATTAATACCACCCCCGGCACTTAAAACCGGCGTGAAGTAGTGGCGTTTGTCACTGCGTTTCGCATTAGGTAATGCCGGGCCCCGGCACCCAACATCCTCCACCTTAAAAGGCCTGCAACGCATCTGTAGCTCCTCTGGTGTTGCATGGGGCCGTGGGCGGCGGTAATCACTTACCATCAGGTGACCCGAACGCTCGTTTGCCTTGTCCCCTCCCATAAAAAAAACGTGTTTACAATCAGAACGTTGCCTACGTTCAGCCACCATTTGATATTTTTTTCTCAACAAGGCCAGCTTTTTAAGTGATAGTCAAACAAATTTTGTTTCACCTCCGCTATTTTATCTATGAGGTCGATACAATATCCTTCATATATTGGATTTCCGTCCTCTGTGATCATTGGTTGACCAGTTTCTGGATCGTGCTTAGGTAATGTCCAAGGAACGGCCTAAATTAAAGAGAGAGTAATAACTTTTACTTATAACGGCCAGTAATAACTTATAGGTACATAAGAGTAATACTCTGGCAACAAGATGAAATGTTCTGAAAGTTCACCGGAAAGTGAGTAACCAAAGGTCTTTTCACTAGGTTTCCGCTGCCAACCCTGCTATGTGAGGCATATACAGTGAAAATGCTGCAAGAAATATCTACCAAAACCAATTTCTTTCTATTAAAATCACTTACCGCAGAAGTGCCAATACGAAAGAAATTTTTCAAAGGGTCCAATACTATGCCTGGTAACAACTTATATTCATCGTCAGCAGACCACGACGCTATCTTTTGCAACCCACTCTCAGGTTTATAAGTTGACAAAACAAAATGAGATCGATGGAAAATTCCAGACCTTAAAAAATTTCAATTGGTGATCATTTTACATAAATAATAGTAGTGTAGGCAGAACGTAGAGTTAAAATAGTCCGTTTTGAGACATTGCGTATTGAGTGGCGGAACTGACAGGAAAATTGCACTGAACGATGGGAACACCGCGTCTTACGCCTACGTTTTCTTTCGCTACCCTATTTATTTCATCAAACTTACCTTTCCTGATCCCAATAAAATAAAGTGTCATTACTTAGGCCATCCTCGTCGAATATCTGATATAATTTATCCTTAGTTGCGTTCATCTGACCATGTTGATTGCCACAATCTATATTCACTATTTGGTCTGCATCAGTTCTCGATAGGCTTTCAGCCATATATTTTATGAGATTGTTAAGAATGTGTTGTTTTTTCTAAAAATTACACAAAATATTTTTAGGCCCTCATCCTTCAAGTTATAAACGCGGTGGTTATGTGTTCGATTCCCGGGGAATAAACTATTGCTTTTTCCTCGCGCTGGTAACAAGGTAACGCGCATTGAGTTCCTTAGCGCGCAAATGGCAGAAAATGGGGAGCGGAGTGACTTATCACTAGGTTCCCTATGCCCAACGTGGGAATCAGGAACACACATGCCAAAGGTGCCTCTAAAAAAAGGTAATATATAGGTATAGGAATAAAGTGAATGGACCTGCATATCTGTAGCACAACTGCAATCTTTCATTCCTAATAATTTACAACAATCCGCTTCATCAGATTGCAGTACGACAGTGGGCAGCACAATTATAGATGGATCTAGGGGATTGTAATCAGTTATTATGAGGTTCCAGCGATATGGCCGTCTCACTATTTTTTCTTTTAATGCCTGTAAAAGAATCAGATAAAGAATTATTGTTACATGCAAACCGTCGTCGTCGCCGTGGTACACAGTGTCTCAGTGTAAAAGCAATGGTCGATCCTAATTTTGGTGAATTGTTCTATTCAATATTTTTTAAATTATTTCCTTTATAATATAGTATACATATATGGAAATCGAAACGCATCGAGAATTTGTAAGTGCGTGGGGGACGGAGTGTCATAATAAATGGGTTATCCCGTGAAAAAAAATTATACCAAATTTCATAACTATAGGTCCACGGGATGTCCGCTGTAGATTTTGAATACGCGGCGAATTTCATAGAAAATGCAGTAGAACCGATGCAAAAATGCTCTTATCTATTGATTACGTAGACTTAGAAGCTTGATTTTTTTTAGATACTACAGATCTGAATATTTGATGATAATTTCCGCGTGACACCTCCACGCAACCTCAAGATCCTTGGTCCTGACAGATGGGCAGACGGACAATAAAGTGACCCTATAACGAGTCCTTTTTTACCTTTTGAGATATGAAACCCTAAAAACATACCCTCTTATAAGTAGAAGTAACAAAGTTATTATCACCGACTATAACATAAAAACTGGGTTCCGGACGCATGCTCTTTAACGCCTTAGCCGAGTCTCTAGTTAAGCCGGCGTGTACCCAAATACGGATGTGGGAACGGCCGAGAAGCTCATACAGCGCTTGGTCTACATCTGGAAAAAATTGAAAAATACTGGAAAATGGAATAAGGGAGCTAACACAGACACACAAGCAAAACACTTAATAAATGGATATAATATGTTTAAGAGGATATGACAAAATGATTTAAAGTATATGGATATTATTTTAATGTCCACTCTAATCAAGTGTAGTAAACAATCTTTAATTTTTGTGAATGTTTTCTTTGGCCTTGTATTTGTAATAATACGTGATGGTTGTGGGTTCGATTCACGCTCGGAAAAATGAATTATTCTCATTTCCTCGGTAACAATAAATTCCCCCTGCCTACCCTACGATATGCAGGATACAGCGTGAAGCTATAAAAAATACATACAACACTGATACATAATATATTCTATAAAAATAAAATTACCAACCACTTTCGCTCTCCAATATAATTGCTGCATCTGTGGCATTTCTGGACTCCAAATATTCATCAAAGCCGCGAACCATTTGCTGCGACCCTAGTAAGGAACGGACTACCACCAGCCCGGTAGTTGAAGATAACTCCTCAATCTTTTCCCACGGTGACCAGGATAAGTCAATGATAGAAGAAACGCCTTTGGATAAAGAGGCACATACTGCCAAGCAAATTATATTATTTTATAGATACCAAGGCCATCTAAAAAACCGTTTCTTACAAAAAAAAAACTTTCTGCCGAATTCTGGAGGCACTGCGTGTTGAGTGGCAGAACTCGCTGCGCAATATAATTATGTATTTATTTCAGCTTTACACATCTAACAATTAGCATGGTTGGCAATGTGAATCTAGTACTAAGATATTCCACTCTCTACTCTATCTACTTTGCCATATGGGAGCACTGAGAGGGGATTTCTCGAAATTTCTATGGAAATCGGAAAACAGTTTTTCCGATTTTCAGTTTTACGTGTTAAGATCCACGCAAAAAATGTTGCGGATATCAAGCAGCGGAAACCAACGTCCTGCTAAAATTCCTGCTTGCATATTTTACTTAATAATAGTCTTCTCACATTTGTTAGAACTTTCTTCGTCATTTTCTCTATCTAGCTGTATGATATCTTCGTTAATAAATAAACCTGGCGAATTTTGTTCCGTTGTTTTTATTGCACGAGTGATTTCTTGCGGTAGCTCGGTTTCATGATTTTCTGTTATAAAAACTACAAATAAATTAATGTAATTAGTATATTTTTATAGAAGTTTTATATATTTTTATTGATACTATCGGTGCATTTTTCAGTTTGCACAGAATATATTCACAACGCTGCAATCGTAAAGTAGACATGGTAAGTGTGAAAGGGATGATTGCATGGAGTGCGAGTTAACATCAACGAATCATGTGTATGAAAATATATAAATAGATAGTTATTATTTTCTTATATAAAAAAAGTCCATGAAAACTTCTAATTAAAAACAATATCTTACCGAATCTTAAAGTAAGTTCCGAAATCACACAGCTCAAATTCATTAAGAAAAAGTGAAACAAAATCTGCAAATCCATTTTATGAATTCTTACACCACCTACAGCTGTTACAATCCCGCACTTTATTTATTAGGATCGCCGAAATATATTCTTGCAACAAAAACGGAATTACCAACGTTAATAATAAATAAAATAAAACTCTTAATTTTTCTAACATTATTCTTATTCTTGGATTAGGCTGAGCGCATTTTAACTAGCGTCGTTTGCGATAATGGCGGGAAACATGTCAATTTATTACTCTGAAAAAATTGGATGAAATAAAAACATATCAATATTTTCTATACAAAATGACTGGGTTTTTTTTTTACTTTCTAGTTAATGTCTGTAATTTGGATTCATAGCCGTGTAATAAGTCGCGTGGTATTGACAATGACAAATGAGGAGCGCTCCGTTTGTGAATTATTGAAGTTATGAAGGGTGAGTCGTGGTTAAACAAAGCCTCTATACCGTTATTAGATTTAACAAGTTGACATGCAAGTACAGTTGGTAAGAAATTAAATATTACAGAAACTAATATAATATTCGTAGAATAGGTTTATTTTTTTGAATGAACAATAGTATTCTCTTTGTTTATAAAACATGAAGCTACTCAAAAACTAGTTAGAAGTTAGATTAGAGAATATATACTCTCTTATGTCACGCTGATAAGATTTAGATCAATGTGATATACGACCACAAAAGACTCTGAACGTGTGTCGGCAAAGATTTAGTGTTGTGGGCCTACTACGGTGGATGATGGTGGATGATGGATCTGCCTCTGCTGTTTCCACTTTCCGCCCGGAATCAAGACATTGCAGATTTTATAATCTCAAGCTTTTCTTAATTCTTTGTAACCTTATTCCACACTCCCGAGGGAGAAACACTTTATTTAGAAAACTTATAAAAAAATTTAAGCCGCGCCTCATAGAAACCAAGATTACTATTCCTAATTATTTTCTTGATAAGCGTACTTAATATTAAATATTAATATAAGAAAACCCACGAAGCATTCGTGATTTTGTACTTGGATGACTAACCGTGAGAAATGGCGCGCGGCTTCTGAATAATAGATTACAGGTTAAAATCTAGCACGCGATTTGTTTACAATCTCGTATAGGTAAATTATTATATTTGCATTTTTTCGTTTCGCGGTCGATGTTACTGATAGGCGGTTAAGACACTTCTTTCACTGTGTAGCGGAACACCTCGCCTTGTCACGTCCCGTTTTGTCTTGTTACCAGAGAGGGGAAATGAAAATAATGCATGGGAGTGGGAATCGAACCCACAACCTCGTGTTCACGACTAAATGATGTGCTGTTGTAAAATGACGCCTCATGCACCTGGAATGCGCAGGAAAATCTCCAAAAAGAAAGGTTAATTTAGACTTAGACACATTAGATGTCATTTACTTATAGTCTCATCTCCTTTATAGGTAAAGAAATATTTATTCTTTTCTTACTCTTAAAGCAATCAACGCAATTCCATCCAATTATCGAAACATTGTCGCGTGGCGTAATTCAGGGTGGAAATTAAAATAAATAGAATCAATTGAAATAGGGCACGGAGTGTCTCAACACTACATAACTCTATTTTTTATCCAGCTTTATTTTTTATCCTGCTTTTTTGAGGCTAGTCATGGCGCAAGGGCACAAGCGTGCGACTGAACTCGCTGCAAGGTCTGGGTACGATTCCCACTCGAAGAAAATAAATGTTTAATGTTATCATTTCTTCGCTCTGGTAGCGAGGCGAGCGAGCCGCCTCTCAACACGCAAAGCCAAAATGGGGACCGGAAGTGTCTTAATGGGAACGGAGTGTATTAGCAGTAGGTTCCCAAGTTCCATCTACCTACCCTGCTATGTGTGGGTTACTGTGTGAAGCGAAAAAAATATTTCATAGTGTTAACAGTAAAACGCCATCCCACTCTTAAAACTAAGGTATAATAGGGTAAATTCAAATAAAACCACTTATATAATATATGATAACTATTTAGTAAGTGTATAAACATTACATCAATGACAAAATAAAAAATTTACCTAACACAAATAAAAGATAAAAATATTATAACCTTAAAACATACAACCTCACGCTACACGTTATTTAAATTAATAAAAAACCAAATTGAAATATTATTTAATTTTTTTTATACTTTAAAAAATTTCGCTCTCAACTCGCACTGACGAAATCTATTTACCATTTTTTTTTGTTTGTTTCTTTTACACTAAGATCACTTATTACTAATCTTTTACTCTGCGTTCACATTTTGGTTCTGTTTAGTTAAGTAATTTTGGTAATTATTAAGAAAAAGCGGCAAAAAAAGGTTCTTATTCAATTTTATTTACATGACCATGCTAAATATCAGAGATTCTAAATAAAAAAATGTTTTTTAATTTGCAACTAAAAAGACCCAAATGCACGCAGAGTCTTGGACAGGGCAAAGCCCCCTTAGAACTACCTGTCGCTAGGAAATAATTCTAATTTTTACAAATTTCCATACACCCCGAAAAAAAATACCTATACTATAATATAATGTTACCAGATAGAAAAAAAATCTATTACAACTATTCTCCGTGGTATAAAATTTTATTCTCTTATTTTTTTATTTGCGGTGGTCAAACATTTTACCGGCTATAATTTTGCAGATTTCCACAAACTTTTTTTAGTTACACTTACTTTATCTATTACAGACTCGCTTTGTAATAACAAAAAATAACATTGAATTGTCAAAACACAAATTTAAAAAAAAACCTGCAAAACCACAGCAACTGTATAATAAAAGTTTTAAACAAAAAGAAAAACCTACTGGAATCGCACGCTTTTTTACAAATTTCCTACAAAATTTTCGGCCACCGCACCACTAATGCGTCTAAGATTTTTTTACCGCTCGATAAATATTAAAAATTCCTTTATTAACATGAATAAATGCTAATTCAGATGATTGAGGAATTCCTTTTTAGTAAAAAAACTAAATTCTATCACACATCCGAACTTAAACGCGAGAAATACCGTTTTGTGTATCATTAATATTAAATTTATAAAAAATATACACAAAATCTTAGGTAAAGTGGTAAAAAAGCCTCGTAGCTATCTGATAAGTACCTTAACGTAGTGTTAAGATACCTATAACTTTCCTATTCACATGAAACAAAAAATTATATCAGATACATCTGTAATGTCAATACAGTCAATACAGTATATATCAAAATATATGAGAATTACTTTTTTTATTTAAATTATAGTTAATTTATTTTAAAAAAATATATTTTAATCTGTTACTCATTTTAATTTCTTTTTACCATTGTACCTCAGATTTAAAAAAGAAAGTTATAAAAAAATACTTGTCAACACAAATCGGTACAGCACTCGACGCACCGAAATCTTGTGAATTTGAACTTAAAATAAAAAAATACACATCTAGGAACATTAGAGCTTAAATCAAAATGTATGCTAAATAATTTATTTAAAATAAAATAATAATAATAAAAAAACTTGGAAGATGTAATTAATACAATAACGCTAAAATATCATTTACATTTAATATATAAAGTGCAATATTTTTTAAATGAAAAGAAAATACAAGAAAAATATTAAAGAAAGTAGAAATAAAAAACTTTCGGAAGTTATTTAAAATAAATTGTCAGCTTTTTAAAAAATATCACACACTTCATACTATGTGTTTTTAAACTTTAATAGACAAATAAATTTAATAGACAAATAAATACAAAAATAATTATCTGTCATTTTGCCTATTATAGCTCAATACGATATCTAACGCACGAATATCAACAAAATTCGGTGCGCACCTTAAAACAAATAAACATGCTGTAGCATGTTTTAACTGCAATATGCTATTTAAAATATAAATTATTCATTTAAAATTAAATAAATTAATTCAATCCTGATATAATAACATAATACTTTTGTTTAAATAGAAGAAATCATTCACATCGTTTTGTTTTAATTTTCAATAATAATAATTATCTGTGGTCTAAAATATTACAGTTAAAACACTTAGAAAAAAATATAGATTAAAAAATATATAGTCCATAAAATGTCTATGTATAGATACATAATATAATATAATTTATTCGACAACTATATGTGAATATTCCATGGGCATAATGTAAAAGGGTCATTGCGTCTATTTCATCGCTAAGTGCTGACATACTGTAACAATCATTTTTCAAAAAAAAAAGTAAAACGCGCCATAAATTCTGAATAGCAATTTTTTTAGCAAATGTAATATTTGCATAGTTTTTTTCTCTTTTTTCTTTATTAAAAAATAGATATAATTGATCAATTTATAAATGTTTTTATTTTAAGTAAATGTATTATTTTTTCTTTTTTGAAAAATGACCAAGACAAAGTATTCAAAAAGAAATCCGGTGCTAAGAATAACTAATAAATAATCGTATTGAAAGCAGAGGAAGAGTTTTTTTACTCATTCAGATCGTTCTATCGCCAATTTGCCTTAATTCGTTTAAATATTGAATTTAAGTAGATTGGATTAGGTGTTTTTTTTAAATAAGTAGATAAATGTGTCTTTTTTATTTAATTCAAATAAATTAAATTGAATGCTTTATTATAAGAAATTCCCCTATGTATATTTATATGAAAAAAAAAATTCTTTTTATTATTTTTAAGCTCGTTCTTTTTTCATTTTGATATAAAGAATGTAGGGATTCCAAGTAATTTAAATATTATTTTTAATGTGGATAAAAGAGTCTTGAGACACTAATTTCTCCTCATCTCCAAAAACGTGGAATATTTTTATTTCAATTCAAATTATCTTTGAAATGTTTCAGACATGTAAAACTATAATCATTCCTGTGTGTGTGTTTTTAACGGAACTAGCTACAAACCAAATGACTGTTTGTTTACATAGCGAATAAAGGTTACAATTACCAGTATTTCTGCTGAACAAAACAGGGCACCCCCAAAAAAAACCCAAGCCACATTAAAAAAAAATAGCAAATTGGCGTCTAGAGGTACAATACTACTATCAAATATTTACTGCATAAAATAGTCCGGATGATCTGGATCTTTCTCGAACCGTTTCGCCTCTTCCTGCATGCTCTCTTTAATTTTCAAAATGGCCGCGGACTCAGTTTGATCGTTTTGGTCGCCGCCTGGTCCCCCAAAACCTTTGGGCGATAAATCAAACTTTTGTACACATTACCTATTTGCTCTGTGGTTGGTTGGTGCTTGTTTTATTATCTGTGCGCTTGTGCTATAATTTGTCAATGACAGAGTATATATAAAAAAGGAATATGATAACGAAAGATTTTATTGGAGCTATAAACTCTTTCTAAACATTTTTTGTATACTCAAAACGTAAATAATCAAAAATCAGATAACTTCAGGGCGGCTAAGACCCATCGATCGCACTATAACTAAGTAAATGCCTGCTGTGATATACTATCACTTTCTAGCACGAAAATGAAAATTCAAAAGGGTGTTCCATTGCATTTGACTATTGTTCATTTTTTGTCGAATCCATGTCAATAATATAAAAATTTTAATTAATTTACCTTTTAATTCTTTCATTACTATATTCCTTTTTGTATTTATTTTTTACTTTTTAAGACTATGCGTCTATATTTCATTATTTTTTTCGTGTCAATATTTTTGTTTACATCACTGGTTACAGCACTAGTAAATTTGTTTTCATTATTTAAATTGTATATAAGTTACCTATTATAAATCTTTTACTTCACATGGGATATAACAGTGACAAAGAGATATTATTGTCTTCTCATCTGTCATTTCAAAAGCTCTGAATGTCAATTATTTTCTTTACTTTTGTCAATGTTTTTAAATTGTGATCCAAATTCTGTTCAATGTGGTTTTTTTAAGAAATGTTTTGAAAACATTTTTTTTTTCTTTCTTTTTTAACTATATTTTTAACTTCTATGTCGTTAAAAACACGGATTAAATTTACATTTTTATTAGTTTTTCTTTTTGTTATTATGTACGTACATATTTGTATAAAAAAATTGATAACAAAATTTTGAAATGACAGTGAATGGTATGCGAAACTGAACCAATGGTTTTAAAAAAATATATTTTGTAAGATTGCCATATATTTTAAGAAACAATGTTAAATAATAATAACTACTTCTCTATGTACTCGTAAGAGAATGAAAGAGATATATTATTTTTTATAGCTTGTTAAAGTTAGTTTAGAGTTGTATTATTATAAAGTCACTTTAATGTATTTTTTAACTTTTAGTGTGTGTATAATAAATACATTTTTACTTTACTGTTATTTTTTTGTATTATAAAAAAATATATTTAAGTATATTAAATTTTAAAAAACTTATGCCAAAATTACACATTGGTTCAGTTTCGCATAAAAAAGTGTAATTCTGTTTTTTTAGTGCATTATATATTTTTTTATTAACTTTCCTTTCTTTTAATCTGTCATATATTTTGAAATAAAGGGAAAACAGTATTAACGGAATGTTCACAGTAAAACAAAAGAAGTAACTTATATTGTTTATTTACAACTTCTTTCAGATATTTAATTTTAAAAAAATCAACTATTTACATCAAGATCATTAGATATTACCAAAAAAAGAAACAATCACATATTTTTGTCGTTGAACTTCATTTTCCATAGATATATGTAGGTATTTATTAATAATACTCACTTAAGTTGTAATCGCCCATGCCGGAGCCCGAGTCTTCCCTTGGCGTGCCCGGGCCTCCGCCCCCAACACCACCCGGCGATGATTTCATGCCGTCCACACCTCCTAATCCTGTAGATTTTGGAAAAATGAGTAATTTTTCATAATCTAATTGTAATTTATTGTGATCTTGTGGAATTTTCATTATACACTTTTTATTTATTTAAAACCATATAACATTTTGAATTTGTTAAAACATTCTACAGATCTTTTTTGAGTGGACTCATTAATAGAAAAACTGATATTTTTATTTTTCACTCTTTTTTTAAATAGAGGTAATAGGTAAAAATAATAATAAATCCCATTTATAATATTAAAATCTTAATTTACGCTATAAACTAAGGACCTTATATTGAAATAAGTTATTATTAATAAGAAATAACATTTATTTTTTTATAATTTTCTGTGATTCTAATTCAAATCAAAGACTAGACTATGATATATGACATGACTAGAATATGGTAGAAATTTTTTTTATAAATCTTTTTTTTTGCATTACAATAACATTATTATATTAAGGACAATATCTATACATTGAAAAGTAAAGTTTCAGACATTTCAATTATAAAAATAATAGAAAACATAGTCTATGCCTATCAGTGTCATTTACAGGGTTTTCCAGATTTTAATACTGAAATTAAAAAAAATATCAGTATTAATTTTTATTATGTCATGGTTTTCATCTGGATCATTCACTGATAAAACAAAAGAATTATAGAATTTTGATAGTAATCCAGTAAAAAATTAATAGATTAAACAAGAAATCATTTTAGAAATACATAAATATGAGTCAAAAACATTATAGAATCAATTCAATTTTTTGATGGCTTATTATAAAAAAATTTTTTTGTCTATCACAAGTGTCAGGAAAACTTTGTGTCATAGTTTAAAATGAAGCAAATATATATTTTAGTGCAATATTGCAAAGCATTTAAAAAACTAAAGTATTCTCAATGTTTTTTTTTAAATAAAACTTTTCTTAATGAAAAAAAATGTTTTCCTTGGTTAAAAAATAAAGCTTTCGGATAACGTAATAGGTTGTGAGTTTGTTTCCCACTCGGGGACTAATCAAATTGATTTTCTTGCTCTGGTGACATGGCCAGGCGCGGCCTTACATTACTGATCAAGATTGCACGCAATGCCTTAAGATTTCCGAAAAAGTAAGGAATAGGGTGTTTTAACAACCTAGCCTAGGTAACGCAAAAAATTCAAATACTCAAACTCATTTTTTTAAATATCTTTTAATTCTTTAAATATCTTTTTAAGCTAACGTGGATGCCCTGAAGTTAAGATTTCTAAAGTTGTGCGCATTCAAGAAGAAAATAATCAGAACTAAGTAAAATTTAAAAAAACATTTTTAATTTTTCTATTTTAAAATAACTCACCAGAATTCGACGAGTCCTGTGGGCTGGGCATTATAGGCGTGGGAGGCCCAGGAGGCCCATTGGAACCCGGAGGTGCCCCATACGCGCCGGGGGATCCCCCACTATAGTTCAGAGGCGCTGACGCCGGGGCACCCCCACTAGCGCCCGCCCATGCCCCGCGGGGTCCCATACCCATTGGAGGCATACCTGAAGGGAACATTTATATGAAAATAAATAGAAAACATAACAATGCACAAAATTCATTTTCAAGAACATTAACATTTTCATGAATTTGATAGATAATTAGATATTTTTAACTTACGAAAAAAAATCATAAGTAATATTATTTGTAGCTTTTTTGTCTTTGCATATTTTTTGCTTGCATGGAAAGCAGAAAAATACTTATACTATTGGGTTATACAACCAAAAAACACATTTTTTTTTTATAATACTGAGGAACTCTTCCAAAAATACTCTTACCTAATTCCTTCTTCTAAATATATTGAAAACAACATTTTTTATGTGTACAAATAACATTTCTTTACACTCTCAATCAATAGTCTCCCAACCACTAGAAAGTCTAAATTTTAACGAATAAGAAAATAAGAAAAAAAAAAACTTAAGGAAATTACCTGGCGCTTGAGGCGGCGGGCCCCTCATACCAGCCGCGTAGGCCCCCGGACTCATAGGGCCCATACCCGGACGAGGGGGCGTCATTCGAGGACCCCCCAGCATGCCTGCGCCTCCGCCTCCACCGCGCTCTAGTGAATTGCCCATCATGCCTTGACCTGATTACGGTGGAAAAAGCAGTTTTTTAATAACGATTCACCCGAAATTTTTTCACAAAAAATCATCTTGTCATAAGTTATAGCCAAAACTTATTCTAATGTATAAGCTATATTACTCAAAAGCTTAATCTAAATTTGTTCAATAGTTTTTGCGTGAAACATATCCTCATAAACTTTCATATTTATAATATTATTTTTTTAGGTGAAATTTTTATATGGGACATACATAGTAATATAATTTAATAAATTATCTATTAATCTGGTCTAAGGGGGCCTATGCAGAAATGAAAATACAAAATATATCATTCCCACTCCAGGAGAATGAAATAATTAATATTTAAATTTCTTCACTCTGATAACAAGATAAAATGCAAAGTCTGATGTTGAGTTCCGCTAATCAACACGGAATGCCTCCAAAATTCAACAGAATGTGTGGAATATAAACATCAACACAAGGTTCTCAGGTTTCCTCTGCCAACACTGCTATGCATGAGAAATTTGTAAAAATGTCCCTAGAGATGCTAACAACAAAAAATATGTTGTAACATACACATAAGAATTTGAACATAACTGGCAATAGTCATTACTGATTGCTTGGACATTAAACTAAAACAAGGGGGTGTGTGGGTCAAAACTGTGGGTTCCAGTCCTGCTATGTAAAAATATAATTATTACAAATAATTGTAGCATGTATGAAGTTAATGCCTAAACATTTTTTTTATCATAATTATTACTTTTACTATAACTGATAAAAAAAAAATTGCGGTTAGATATGACAATTTGTCAAAACATTATCAAATATTATAAGTTAAGAATTTACTAATTAGATTTTAAAATTAATATTTTTTTAAAATTAATCAAAATGATTTTATTAAATTTTTCTAATTATCATAAAATAAGAATATTGTAAAAAAATACACATTTTTTTATAATAATCATGACTAATATTACATTGAAAAGTTTGTTTAATTCTTCTTCTTTAGCTAATCTCATGACTTCGACAAGTTAGAAAATACATATTTTGTTAATGTTGCATTGTCATTTATTGAGGAAACTAAATATAAAGCTACTACTACTAGTGCTTAATACAATAAGTACTTATTTTCATTTCACCAAGTGAACAGAGTTGCATGTAAATCTAGTTATAAAATAAAAAATTTGCAATAAAAAAGAAACAAAAATCATACCCGGTGGCCCATTAAAGTCATTGCCCATGCCCATCCTTACTGCTGATCTTGGACCACCTGAGTACCAAGGCCCTATAAACGGCTGGCCGGTGCCCATTAACTGGGGTTGAGGTCCATGAGGTGAAGGTTGTGACCCTGGGTGTGGAGCTGGTGGAGACGGCCGTAGTGAAGAGTTGGGAAAGAAACCTGGGGGTATACCACCTCCACCCATACCTGGAATCAAGGTTTTGAAGATTATTATTTATGGTATAAAATTGTTAGACATTATAATATAAAAATAAGATATTAACTTTACACTGTATCCAGCATATGGTAGGTTAGGCAAAGGCAGGTTGAGTGGTAAAACACTGACACAATTGTCACATTTACAGTCAGACACTGTTCTATTTCACCATGAAGGGCCCAATTTTTTTTCATTAACATTATTTAAAAAAGAAAACTTGCATTACATTAACTATTATCTATATTTCATATATATTGCTTTCTAAGGCTATCAGTAAATCATTAGTGTTAATGCTAACACTTTCACTTATTTAAAATAAATATTCATATATCAATTTAATGGCTAGCCATGTCAAAAACACATTAAATAAACAAGAGTTCACATAATTATAATACTATATAAAATAATTTTGCCAAACCAAAATTAAAATAAGTTCTGAGATTGTAACTGATAAATGATTTAGACTACACAGAAACACAGTTAGGCCTCATTGTTACATACACTACAATATTTGCACAAAAAGATAAGAACCAATGCCCTAGAAAGTAGGCTATCATATTAGAAATAGTAATTTTATGTTGTTATAAATATATTAAAGCAGTCGTACCATCGTTTGGAGGCGCCGGACCAGCGTTGTGGCCGATCCCATTGACACCGTACCCGGAATTAACAAAACCATAATCATGAAATGCTTTAGCCTCTGACGAGTGTTCGCATGTGTCGCGTCTCTCAGGCGCAGCGCAGTACAGGTCCCAGAATACACACCACCACGAATGCAAGAACCCGGGCGGTTCGCCGAGTGTTATGTTCTTCTCCCATCTAATCTCCGAAAGGAAAGTCTGCGCTGCTTTCTGAGCACCGACATGTAGTAAGTATTCGTAGACATATAGTGCCAACTTCTCGCGGGCCTGGGCGTCCGATGGTACCGCTGAGCCTTTGCCCTTGGCATACATATCGACTGGAAGCCGACGTTTATGTTAAAATTGTTTATTATTTACATTAACGCTTTATATCAATAAATTCAACTTCACAAAATGTCATTGATCGATGGCGACATTTGGCGTCTGTGGCATAGAGTTTGGATTGTTCTCTATTGCATGGAGAGCGCTTCGCTTGAATTGTCACTTTCGTGTGCTTATGGTGGGCGTAGATTATAAAATCACAATTATGCCACAGAAAAATAATTTTCATCCTTTATTCATTTATTGCAAGAAAATTATTACAGAAACTGTAATAATTAATTTGAAAAAATTTTACAAATTGAAATTATATTATCAATATATATTAATAATAAATAAATTCTTTCTTAAATAATGAAAAAGATTGAACTACATAACGCAAAACCTTTGAATTGCATGAAAATTTGTTTATTTAAATAAAAAATTTCAATCAATCAATAACTATCAATATTGTTTAATAATTAAATTTCCAAATAAAAAAATATGAAAAGCAATTAAAAACAAAAACTATTAACGAATTTTTTTTAAAATTATATTAATAATTTATTACCTTATTATAATTAATATATCATTTATTTGCTTTAATAAAATAACGTTAAAAAATAACAAAAAACAAAAACACTATGCCATTGAAAACATATACTCTAGACATATTGTATTGTCTATTCCTTTTTCCTTTCCTTGCGACCGTGTCACCGCGTGGTTCGCAAACGCTAACCAAGTATACGGTTACACATAAAAATATAATAAAATGGCTATAAGACCGGTATACAGGCCGCAAATCGTCAAAAAGAGGACGAAACGATTCATCAGACACCAATCTGATAGATATGACAAACTTAAACGCAACTGGCGTAAACCTAGAGGTATGTTTCAATAATTACCTATTAATACAATTTTTTTTAAGTTATCTAAGTATTATTATGAATTTTATTAAAGTTACATCGTTAATTTCTTAGGACTCTCGATTTTTTTATGTAATAACAAAACATTAAACTTATTTCATGTTATAGGTTATAATGTCAGTGTGATTTCCAATGTGTTGTCTAAAATGTCTAATAACAATCTTTAGAATTAGACAAATATTCTATACAATTCAATATAGCTTTAAAATCTTTTCTTTGAATAGCCTACAAAATATGGAAAGCTTGCCTCTATCTAATAAAAAAAATAGAAATAAAAAACAAAAAATATTTTATTACACGAAATTGTAAGATATTTAATTGAAATATGATTAAAATCAAATAGTTTTTGTAATATTTGCAAGGGCACTCTGTGTTACACATGTTTTAATATGTTAAGCACAATTTGTTACCTTGCTATATAAATCTTTCTATACCCTATTCTGAATAACCAAATCTAGTTATTTAGTCATAATAGAAAAGACATTAAAATAAATAATATTAATCATTATTTTTCTGCTTTTTTTATCTTTAGTGAACAGAGCATATTTTTGTAACATTACAGTTCTTTTTCTCATTGGAAAACAATATATATTATTGTATATTTTAAGTATCAAATCAGCTTCACACTGTATCCTGTACACAGCAGGGTAAGCAGATGGAACCTAATGTTAAGACTCTTCATTCTATCGGCTTCTGGAGGCATTGTGTGTTAAATGGCATAACTCAACACCACCCTTTGGTTCGGCACTAGAGCGAAATAATAGAAAAATAAATTTAAAACAAATATTTCATCTCCATGAGTGGGGATTGTACCTACAACTAGTCTGTTTTGCAGTCACACTTTGTGGCCCTGTACCATAACTGGCCACTATATACAGTACAAACGTTTTTCTTTATAATTTCGTAGGAACCTAGTGTTAAGACACTTTGTTCCTAGTAGGTTACTTCAGTTTCTCAATATCTGCCAAATTATGGAGGTATTGCATGTTGAATGCCAGAATTCAACACTTTGCCTGGCTGACCAAAGTATGGTTGGAATCAAACTCGCAACTATTACATTTACAGCTTCACAGTTGTGCCTCTGCAATACATAACTTGCAAGTCACATTCTAACACATGTGTCCAGATAGGTTTATGAAAACCATGCCATGAGTATATTATTAAAAAATAACTAAGACTATTATAAAGATTTAGCTGTAATTACTTCTTTTTAACTGAGTAATTCAAATTATTAAACATCTTGCATAATTTGTATTCTAGGTATTGACAACAGAGTGCGCAGGCGTTTCAAGGGCCAGTACTTGATGCCCAGCATTGGTTATGGATCAAATAAGAAGACCCGTCACATGCTGCCCAATGGCTTCCGTAAGGTGAGATAAATTGACAGGATTTGCAGCAAAACAATTAGTGTTTAACCATTTCCATTCATCACTTTCAGTTCAAAATTTAAGATATGTCTATTCCACCAGAATTCAAAATCTTTCTTTCTTGCCACAATGAGATAATAAGAATAATTTTAAATTATTTCTATGACTTAGTATAGAAACTGGGTTTTAAAGAAGTTAGAATTGTTTACAGTCAGAAGCTGTTTTGGTGTGACAATTACTATTTAATTGTTTAGTAAAGACCAGTTGTCTTTTAATGCACGGGGATCGACGAGCTAGAGCCACCCCTGGATATAAAATAAAAACAACTGCCATCTCTGCAGGGATTTCAAGAAATCCTCTTTCAGTGAACTTACTTCAAATATGGCTATTCCAAACAAATTTGCAAAGGCACTCTGTGGTAACATCTCTATATGTTATTTACAATTTGTTACTTTGCTATAATAAGTCTGCCTTCCTATTCCTGGTTGTGGAGTTATCACAATTAGATCATACTGGCAGAAACAATTTATGTTGACAATATAATGCTTGTGGGCTCAAATTCTCTCAGGAGAACCATTCTTAATTTATTTTTCAGTTTTGCTAAGCTTAGAGTGGAGTTGAGTTTCACCACTATTATATATGTAATGTAAATAAAACACTGGAGTTCACAATAGGTATTGTATTTGCTATGTAGCTTAACGTGAACTAAACTTGTCATATATAATTCCAACCTACCCACTTGCATTCACTTTATTTTATAACAAAGCAAATAAGTACCTACTAACAAAACAATGTTTGATAATGAATTACTTCATACTATTTTATATATGACAGCCACTATACATGCCATATACAAAAAAAGAATCCTCCTAAGCAAAATACTAAGAGAGAAAGAATATTTTTACTCTCGATTCTCTCTGCCTCCTATGTTACTTACAATGCATCATTTTTAAGGACAATATAATGAAAAATATGTTTTGTATCAATAAAAATCAGTTTTCTGACTACGACGACGACGACGATTTAAATAATGTAATATTCTTAGTGTATCCTTAGATAATTGTGCTCTCCAACACAGAAACTTTGCTTGGAATAGCAGCTACTGAGATTAGTGTTCAAACAGACAAATTAACTTTATAATATTATTATAGGAATGAAAGTTGAATTAATAGATAAGTTATTAATCCACTACTTTTTCATCTTCCAGGTCCTTGTCCACAATGTAAAGGAACTGGAGATCCTCATGATGCAGAACAGGAAGTACTGTGCGGAGATCGCCCATGGAGTGTCATCTAAGAAACGCAAGAGCATCGTAGAGAGGGCCCAGCAGCTCAGCATCAGGGTGACCAACGCCGCCGCTCGTCTCCGCAGCCAGGAGAATGAATAAATATAAGAATAAATTTACAAAAACCTGACCACTTGACCTTGTTTTATTTTTGCGTTGTTTTTGTTAATCTATATTTATAAAAGGAGGTGTTCCCACTGACTGAGATAAGTTGAAGACGAAGAATCTTATTTTGAAGCACTGTATTCTCCATTTACTGCCTATTTTATGAAATGTGTGTTAAATAAGAAAAATCAACGTAGCTATTTCTATATTCGAGTCTTCCGAGTGAGAATCGCTTCTACAGACCCCAAGCATCATAATTCATAACTAGCCAAGTGTTACGATAGAGATAGATAACAGCTTGCAGCTAAGGTGGCGAGTGGTTTGCCTGTCGAACCCAAAACCATCGCGGGTACAGTCAGTGCTGAGATGACCTCTCGGCCATTTGACAAGACCAACATAATTCATTTTAGAAGATATAAAATCTGCTTAGAGTGTAAGAGTTAACAGCCTATTAGATAAATTATCAAGTCAGACCAAAATATTTTTAGAAAAGTATGAGTATGTTTTCAATAGCGATCTACCTAACAAATGAATTAGAAATGCAACAGATTGTAGGCTCGAACCCCTTTCGGGACAATAAAACATTGAATATTTTCATTTGTTCGCTCTGGTAATAAGGCAAAGTGCAGCGTTGAGTTCCGCCGCTCAACACGTAATACCTCCAAATTTCGGTGAAAAGTGAGGAATGAAAATTCCCGGGTTAATCTGTTCTATCAGTGAACTAACGTGAAGCTAAAACAAAAAATCAACTTGTAGGTTTTCCCGTTTGCCCCCATCAAAAGAACATAGTGTTAAAACATTTCGATATCCAATTTCTATCTTATTTCCGAGACATTTATTTCCACAGAGTGGGAATTTAACCCATACCCATCCCATTTATACTCCGACTTCCGACGTGCCTTCTTATACAAAACCAGGATTTACAAAGCAATTGTATGCGTGACGGTGGTCGCGTGTTCACGAATCGTTCGTCGTTACCAACTACTGTCATTTCAAAGGATGGCGTTATGCTATAACACCTGAATAAACATATAATGTATATATTTATATATGGCGTACGTGGCGTATGAATGTCACACTACAGGTAGTGGGTTTAATTCCCACTCGAGTAAATATATTTTCATTTCTTCGCTCTGGCAACGAGGCAAAGCTCAGCCTACCCTGCTACATGCAGGGTACAGCGTGAACCTATATATATTTCTGAACCATTTTTTATGAAACGTGGACTAGTCTGAATAGTCCACTATTTTATTGGGTCTGTTAAAATAATTATATATATTTTAGTTAATTCGTTGAAAAAAGTTAATTGAGGCCGGTCGTGGCGCAGTGGTACAAAATGTGCTGCACAATCGACTGGTTGTGGGTTCGATTCCCACTCGAGGAAAGAAAATATTTATTTATGTTTTCACTTCTGCGCTCTGGTGAAGTCAGCCGTGTGGTCCTGGCTTAGAATAGGATCACCTGGTACTGTCGGTGTCGTAAGAGGCGACTAAAGTACGTGTGGTAGAGTCACGTCGCCAGTAATGGCAACACGCATGGGCAGACTCGGCCGGATTAATACCACCCCCGGCATTTAAAATCGGCGTGAAGTAGTTGCTCTTGCCACTGCGTTTCGCATTAGGTAATGCAGGGCCCCGGCGCCCAACATCCTCCACCTTAAAGGCCGGCAACGCACTTGTAGCTCCTCTGGTGTTACATGGAGTCGTGGGCGGCGGTGATCACTTACCATCAGGTGACCCGAATACTCGTTTGCCTTGTCCTCTCCCGTAAAAAAAAATGTTTTTGAATAACGTTTCGTTGTAATTGATTCACAACGAACACAGGTCCTGTCCTACTACATCGAGATTACTCCTCTTTAGTGTTTGGACTTTTATAAAATATAGTCTTAGATATATAAATAAATTAATTTGTATATCCAAAAGAACGCAGCCGATAGGATTCGACCCTACGCTCCCAGAGGGAATCTGATTTCGAGTCAGACGCCTTAACTTTAATGAATTAAATGAATTAAATTATTAATTTATTTCAAGTTTCTAACAAGTCTATTTATATAAAATGAATGACTAGTAGGGGAAACTGGGTACGGTTGAAACAATTTAGATTTTAACGCTAATAATTTAGTCGTTTTTAAACCAAGTGACGATTATGATAAATGAAATTTAAATGTGAAGTTAAAATATTTATAATAACTATACGTACGTACGTTTGTATTACAACTGAGCTTTATTTCTCGGAATTTATTCAGGAATTTATTTATTCAGCGATTTATGCGCCGATTTATATGTCGACTGCGACTCTTCTTTTGCAGGCCGAGCGGGGTGGGTTGTCGATGGTAATCTGAGTAGATCCAATGACGATCTCGAGTTGCTTAAGATATTGATAGCGCTCGTTTTCAACTTCCTCATACAGTATTTGGCGGCTCTAGGACTCCCCTTCCCTGGTCCCACAGGGTCAGGGCCGCTCCTGCTTTGACCGAACAGGGTCGGCCGGACCGGCCGGTTGGACCATCTATCTGGTGTTTATCGAGGGTCTTCTCGTGTACTCTGTTGTTATGAGTAATGATAGGTGCGGGTTTTCTAAAGGCCCTACTCTATCTGCGCCACGTAAATGGTTCTCACAATCTCGCCGTTAAGACCCCATGTTACCCTTGCTGCGCACGCTAGTTGCTAGTTGTTATAAATGTCTGCTGTTTTTTTGTAAATTGCAGATGCATTCGCGTTGAAGGTCAATTTGGAGCCTATTATGAGCCCCAGGAGTTTTATTTCCGTAACCAGGTTCATTCTAGTCCAGACATGTGGACTTCGTGATAAGCATCGCGTGGGTCTTGTGTGCAGCTGAGCTCTGTTAGTTTTGTGTACCCTATTCCTGCACTTCGGGCAAGGTGGATTCGGCTAGGATTTGTAACTTACTGGTGATATGGCTGGAAAATGCAAGCACCACGTCGTCCGCCGTCCGTGGTCTCCAAAAGATTAGAGCCTTTAATTAAACGAGCTCAGCTTTATAATATTAGAATAAATAAATAAGGAAATATTTTCCTTTTTTATTACAATTGAATAACAACATCCAAATATGGCAGATCATTGGCAAACGTTCTGGTTATGATTTTATTTTTTACGATGCACGCGCCCGTACCAAGTACGGCTCGTTAGGACTTCTCTACAGGGTGTTCACTAATGTTGATATAATCAAAAATCATTATTAAATAGCTTCCAAGTGGCGCGGGATCGAATCTAAATTAAGAATTAATAAACTCTAACTAATACTCTATCTATATCTCATCTTTGTTGAAAGTCAAATGACTCTATTTCATTTTCCACCCATTTCGGAGATTGAATTTAGGCAGTAGAGATATATAGGCAATTATATAGAGTTATATATATATATATATATATATATATATATATATATATAGGTAATAGAGTTATATATATTTAAATATAAGTCAACATTATATTTTATTTGACTAGGCCTTTTTCTCACATATAGCAAAGTAAGCATAGGGAGCTTCGTGTTCGTCCAATTTCGAAAAATTGTGGGTAAGTGGCGCAACTCAACGCCGCCCTTTGTCTACCAGAGCGGAAAATTAAAAATAATCGAAATATAATGGTTTCCCCGAATGGGGAACGAACCTACAATCTGAGATACTAATAAAGTTATGTATAGTTAAATATAAAGTTATATAAGAGAGAGGTAAAAAAATATTCAAAAATATAATCAACCTGTGTTAACAAAATTTAGTCTCGATACGAAAGTGCACACACCGTATTGTACCCATTATTGGTCCGCAAAGACGAGGTTACTTTTGTCAATAATTTAGTTTCTAGATGCTCTTTTTTATAATTAACGAGTGCCCTACACATTAACAGAGTATAGTTAGTATTTCTACAATACAAATAAGGTAAGAAAACAAACTTCAGATACATAAATTTGGAAGAGAAACACCAAGTTTCAAGACGCTACGTTCTGCACTTACTTCTATTACTACTACAAAGGTGGAACCCAACTACGCACTTTCTAAAAGCGTAAATAATATGAATTGAACTGTCGACCACAGTGCTCAATCGAAAACACCATAGAAATACTGTCGTTGTATTATATATAAGCCTATACATACATACATATACACATATACATACAATTTAACATAATTTTAAAACTATTTTTTTTTATATAGAAGAAGCAGAAATTTCAAAAATGTCTTTGAAGATTTTAAGCTCAGCATCCCAGAAGCCACGCAACTTGCACAGTGTCAGATTCTCCAATGAAGACATGCCGAAATTCAAATCTTTGGTAAGTTTATGAGTTATTGATAACAGTTATCATGTACCAAATAATGAAGCCGTGCACCAGGCCACAAACTTGCGTCTTACATCTTAGGAATTACAAATACAAAAATTATTTTCCAGGATTCTCCCGAAGGCAACGGCCCGTTCGCAACCCATTCGATGCTGAGCGTGGACTCCGGGGCGCCCAGTCCGGACGGCGTATTCCAGCCAGCAGCCCAACGATATCGGTTAAATGAACAAAGTAAACAAATCGAAATAACTAGTTTTGCCAAAAAAAAAAATTTTTTTAATTAAATATAAAGTTTATGTTTTAAAAGTTTATTTAAACCAATGGTATGAATGAATATTTCTGATAAAAAAAAGAAGCGCAAATCGGGCACGCCCACCGAGTATTTAGGATTTAACCACAAATGTATAGTTTTCAGATTTTTTACTCATCTAGTACTATCTGTAGATGCTAGGTCATCCAGAAACACCATATTCGTTTTGATTCCCTTATTCGATATATCACTGTGTCATACAAATCAATTGCGAATTTTTTAAAATGTTCTATGACCAGGAATCAAACTCCTTACTGCCATCAATCAAATAGTGCAAAAACGTGCTGAGCTGGAAACGAACAGATCAACTTTGTCGAGTATGTTGGACGAATTGAGAAGAAAACTGAAACGAAGGGTTGAAGAATGTCACGCGGATAAAAAGGAAAAAATGAAAGTATGAGAACCACTTTACTTGAATTGCTTAAACATATTATTCAACAGTTGAAACAGCGTCTCGCTGTATCTAACTTTATGGTTTCATCAGGAATCGTTTTTATTTCCTCGCTGTGATAGCAAGACAAGCGCGGCGTTAAGTTTCGCCAATAAACACGCAATGTTTCGAAAACCGTGCTTAACTTAGAAAAGTCTATCTCAGAATTCTTAGTGACAAAAACTGACATATATAAAAATATCCTTACAATAAATATATGTTCAAAATGTTTGGGATTTTTTTATTAAATAGCAATTTCAGTTAATGAAATTGAAAAATAATGAAGATGACCTATCGAACAAGGCACGCTTTCGTAAATTATTTAAATTTCGCGACATATTTCAAAACAGGCTTTAAAGCAAGCGAATCAAAGATTAGAACGAGAGAAGTTCAACATCGTGACAGAGATAGAGCACTTGAAGAGGCACTTAGAAAAGGAGGAAGCCCACCATTTGCAACACGCGCGAGCTGCTGTGGCACAGGTAACTGACTGTCTTACCAATCTACAACAAACTTGTGGTCGCCGTGCCACAGCGGCATAGTTTGATTTCCACTTGGGAAATGAATAATTCATTTACTCGCTCTTAAGTCCGCTACTTATATCGAAATATCTCTAACACGAACAACAAACAACATTAGCTTTATACTCTAATATCTATATGCGTTGTTAACGAATGTTACAATTTTGTTTTACTTGTGTGTATTTTTTTTAAAATCCAGTAAAGAATATATATATATGCGAGATATAACGTGAAAAATTTTTTTCAGCTTCACGCTGTATCCCGCACACAGCAGGGTAAGCAAAGGAAATTTCGGTGTTAAGACACTCCGTTCCCTACTTTCTGCCGAAATCTGGAGGCATTGCATGTTGAGTGGCAGAACTCAACGCCACAGAACTCAAGATTATTCTTTTAAAACTAAAATATTGTAATTTATAAATAAGTCTACGTTACTTCAGGCCATACAAGGCGTAACGAAGGCTGCAACGAATCACCTCTTCACGGCGTGCTCAGTCGCAGAACTGCCCAACATCGTAACCAGAAACGTAGCGAAAAATGCGCCTTCAAGAATTGTAAGTGTAATAATGTTAATTATTTATTAAGGTAAGGATACATGTACGTATAAAAAGGCCAGTCGTGGCACGAGCAGAAGACAAGAATTTCTTAGCCCTGGTATCAAGGCATGAGGTTTTACGCGACTCATAATGCCTTCAGAATTCGGCAAAACGAAAGTGTCCTTAACGAGAATGGAGTGTCATATTACTAAGTTCACAGATTCCCTCTGCCTACTCTGCCTGTTCAACAAACATGAGATTGGAAGAACTTCCACAATTGAAATACGGCACATCTTTTGCACAAAACGGTGGTCATATAATTTGGAGGCATTATTACTGTATCTTTTCTAACTATATAAATAGTTAGATAATAATAAGTATTCCATACTAAGCTTGGAATTTTACCCCCCTATTAAGGCTATTTTTTTATTTTCTAGAATTTAACCATAAATGTATAGTTTTCAGATTTTTTTCCTCAACTTTAGATGCTAGCTGCCAAATTTCATGATTGTAGGTCAACCGCTGTTACCCTATTCATTTTAATTCCCTTTATAGTGTCGAAATACGCGTTTTTTGTTATATAAGCGGCCATATCTTTTTTTTTTCAGGAAATCAAGGGACCTTAGTATGTGGTTTGAATTTCAATTCGATATCTCTCTAGGCTCTTGACGGACAGACAAGGAAACGGAAAAGGAGTGACTTATAAGGAATCCTTTTTTCCTTATAAGGTACGGAACCCTAATTATTACAATTTTTTAAATATATATTTATACTTTTTTCCCCAAAAAAAAGGCGGACAACAAGCTGGCAGCCGCGCGTCTCATGCGCGACATTGCAGAGCTGAGGCAACGCGTGGCGCAAGTTGAGGCCAGACTTGCTAACGAACTTAAGGTGACAAATCAGAATTATTCATTTAAACAGGAGAAGAACCATGCGCAGCACTCGAAGAAATTAACTATTTAATACCTTTATTTCCTCGCTCTGGTCAGGGGGAAATGTGCGGCGTTTAGTTCCGCTACTCAATTCACGATGCCTTCATAATTTGGCGTGAGGGACGGAAATCTCTTAATGGGAACGAAGTGTCACAACACCAGGTTCCCAGGATCCATCTGCCTACTTTATTGTTTGCGGCGGCAAGTTACAAAAAAGATCTGATTTGACGACCGCTACACCAAATCACTCAACTACATTGCAACACTCATTAAAATAATTAACAGTGTATTTCCAGCGTAAACGGCAGGCTGAGATCGACATTGTGCGATTAAGGAAGGAGCTGTCTGCGACTAAAAGTTGTGTCGCATCACTACGTACGGGAAACCAAGCACCAAGGAATCTCGTGCTAAGTTCGCTCAGAGACAGACAAGAGAGAGCGGAGAAATGAACAATTGCGCCTATATAACAAACTATAGTACAGTAGACGACTCGTGGCCGCACTATTAAAAAAAAGTTATATTACGGTAAATTTTTATTTTAAGATATTTCTTATTTTTTATTATTTTATTATTGAATAAACAATGCAAAATTTGGGGCGGCCACGACGATCTTCATAGTTCAAAACGCCACAACAATGCATCCAGGAAGAAGCGCCGGAACCACTGACGTTATATGACTAATAGTTGCATGTTTCATTTTATTGTACACACAATGTTTCGAATTCGGGGTGGTAGCGGAGAACAGAGTAGACGTCCCGATCGGGACAGGTTTTGCTCCGCTTTTCACGGATTATTCCACGTACTGTTATTTTTTTATTACTTTAGCATTTTAATTTGTGACTTACATTAGAAATACAAATAACCTACTTGTAAGTTACATATAATTATTCTGAATACTTAACTGCTTTACATGACGTTTTCTATTAGAAAATCATCGCCCACCGCTCACCGCTCACCGCTCACCGCCCACTATGCCGCCCATTTTCAGCCGTGTGGTCCTGGCTTACCTGGCTGCTGCTGCCGCTGCCGCTGCTGTCACGAGACTTTTTTTTACGGTTTCGAGACGTTTTTATGTTCTTATTTTATCATAATTCCTTTTAATTCTTTATAAAACAGTGCACTAATACTTTAATGATTTGTATTTAATATTTATATAGCTACCGTATAATGTGTTATTTCTGGTGAATTTATTATAAAATTTTATGTCCTATTGTATCATACAAGTTGAAGAATATATAATGTTTAATTTGATATACTCGTATTAGTTTTAAATAAGTTTTGTTTCCCTTTCGGAAAAAAAATAGTAATAATATAATATAGCTAGTGTTTGTTGTTTGGAATATAAGCTACTAGTATACTAAGAAAATAAATAAGACCACATACTTAATATATAAAAAAACCTGTATAATAATAAATAATAATAATATAAAAACAAAGTTTGGCTTAAAATATTCTGGCGCCATATTGTTTTTCCACAGAGAAAATGTAATTTGAAGACCATAGACTGTGCAATACGTGACGTTTATATTCACATAAAATTTTTTATCGGAGCACGATAATAATATCGTTAAAATACACTTATAAATTCGTCATTTTTAGTGTTTGGGTTTATTTCATTTTCCATGAGATAAATAATGTGTTTGGAATGTCCTTTTCCCTTTAAAGACTCTCATGCATACGTCACATCGATATATCGGTTGGCCGGTATGCATTCTCATGTGTTTCTCGAATAAATCTTTTCTATTCATATCTTTTCCACACACGGCACATATATAGTTAATGTTTTTAAAATTACTATGCACACTCTCCACGTGGTGGTTCAAATGTTGAGCGATAGAATATTTTTTACTGCATTGACTACATTGATATTTCGGCTTCAGAAAACTTTGTTCTTTTGTGATTTGAGAAGGATTCTTTGGTAAGCTACAAATTCTGTAATATCAACCATTTTATTTTCGTAAATAATATAAAGAGTTATAAATGTATGCAGTCAGTCGCAGCACAGTGTCACAATCACAAGTGCACACGAAATGGTTGTGGAATTGATCCAACTATGGGAAAGACTTTCATTGCTTAGTTAAATAAAAAGTAACATAGGATGATAATTTTAAAAATTTATCTTAAAATATACAGAGGCCGTCGTGGCGCAGTGGCACATGGGTGTGACTGTAACGCGACGGTGGTGGATTCGATTCCCACTCGCGGAAGTGAAATATTTATTTAAGTTTATATTTCCATTTTCTTCTCTCTGGTATCGAGGCAAAGCGCGGCGTTGATTTCTGCCACTCAACACGCAATGCCTCCAGAATTCGGCAGAAAGTGGGGAACGGAGTGTCTTAACACCGAGGTTCCCTCTATTTACCCTGGTGTGTGCGGGATATAGCGTGAAGCTGAAAAACAAAAATTACTTATTAATACCTGCTCTTTGCTTTTAAATCTGTTGCTTGTAACTTCTGATTTTCTTTTTTATTAGGTAGTGGTTTTATCAATAGTGGTTTAGTATATTTTCTGAGATTAATCATTCGAGGTTCACTATTTTTCTTACACCTGGAGCATACAAATTTTTTCCATCCTTCAAACGGTACAATCATTGGATATTTATGATTACATACAGTACAGTAAATGTTCATCCGTTTCACTTGAGTATTAGTGTTCAAAGCTCTTCTACGTTCATTGACCTTTCGTCGTTTATTGGCGCCGGTTATAGTGGTGTGCGTATTCTTCTTTAAAAGTTCGTGTGTCAATGTGTGCTTTGTTGTAATATTCGAGAAGCCTTCACTGACACCCAATTGTGATTGATAGGTTGAACCCAGTTGGGATTGGTGGGTTGACTGAACTAAATATTGCAATATATATATTTCTATAGTTACATTAACTCAAAATATACATAATATGTAGTATAAACAGACTATATATAATAACTTAAGCTCACTCACATTCACTGAGTGGTCGTCTGAGGGCTGCTTGTATTAGAGCGTGAAAACGTTGTGCATTTCGTAACTGTCGCGCGCAACTCTCACATATCATACAATCTATTGGTACAACCTATAAAAAAGCTTTAAGTTATTTTAGATAGAGTGAAAAAATTAGCACTGTACATTATAGTTGTAATTTCAACCTACATTCACGGGAATAACTACATATATGTATATTAAAATACATTTATATTCTATGCAACAAGTTTAATGACAGACAGACAGATGTCTGTGGACGTAAGATATATAAAGTCGTACCCGAATACCAAAACAGTCATACAATAACTGGTCATATCGCTGTTCAATTCCCTCCCAAGAACATTTATCAGAGAAACTGTGCAGATTTTCATTTCCATTACATAAACGACAGCAGCGTATTGAGTCGCTCGCGTCACCGGATGCATGTGCCGCCATTAATGGTAGAGAGTCCTATATTAGAAAGCAAAATTTTACAATCACATAAAAAATATTATTAAAAATTTTAGCCAATATTATTCGTTATAAAAATATTTATAATTGTAACAATTACTTTACTAAAAATTTTCTGTAATTTTTCTTCGGACCATAACATATCCATTTTATCCATAATTTACCCTTATAAAATGGAATATAAATAATTCAAGCCAACTTTAATAATTTTGAATACATTCGCAGACAATACTTCGATGTTATGAAATGACATGTTTTTATATTTTTTTACTTTTACCCTATGAGATGGAATAGTTAATACTCAAACTTTTCTGTTAAAATGAAAAAAGGTAATTAGAACTTCAATTTTAAAGATACTTTTGTCAAGTTTCTTTCGTCTTATAAAAAATAGTCAAATGCAGCTCCTAGAAACCTAGTTAGAAGCTCAGGAGGCAAAAGTAAGTCATAGTATCATAAATATCAATAATTAATTAATTTTCTATAAATCTTTCTATATCAAAAACCAAAATAAAAATCTAAAATAGATTAAACAGACATTACACATTATTCAACACCGATACGAAGTTAGTGACATGAGTTTGTAGAATAACACGATTTAGTAATAGTAATATAATAGTAATAATAATATGTAGTTTAATGTACTGACGAAAATAATTGCCAGTTATTTTACACATATCACTACAAACTTTAACAACATAAATATCATCATATAAATAAATATTGTAATAGTTTTAAACTATTTATGCTTATTAAAAGATAATTTTGTCTTTATTATGATGTTAATCTCATAAATGTCATCTTTTGACATTTAGCTTTGTCTTTGAAGTTTCAACTTTTGAGTGTTCACGTATTTTGTAAAGCATTCGTTGTTGACTGTTGTGCTTGTGAAATTATTTTAATAATATTATATTATATGAATTATACAAGAAAACTTTATATTTTGTGTTCAGAGTGATAAATTAGCATTAATAATTACTGATTTGTGCAAAAGAAAATAATTTATGCCTCTTTGTAACAATCACAAGTTTGTATCATAAACATTAAGAAAATACCACTAAACTTCGATCCTTAAAATGGGTAAAGCAGAAAAAGGAACACCCAAATATATAGCAAATAAAATAAAGGCTAAAGGCTTACAAAAACTTCGCTGGTACTGCCAAATGTGTCAGAAACAGTGTCGTGATGAGAACGGCTTCAAATGCCACACCATGTCTGAATCTCATCAAAGACAGCTTTTGTTATTTGCTGATAACGCTTCTAAATACATAGATGAGTTCTCTAAAGAGTTTTCAGATGGTTATTTAGAATTATTGAAGAGGCAATTTGGTACTAAAAGGGTGAATGCTAACAAAGTGTATCAGGATTATATTGCTAACAGGTTAGTATGGTCAAGCCATGATTTGAGAGTTAGTTCATGCCATTAATATGAATTACAAGAATGGGACAATATGTAAATACAATGGTCTTAGTTTATCTTGCATATAGCTTGGGAGGTAAAAGGAGTTTTTCTTTGGTTTTTCTTCCTCAGCAATATGCATTGTCTCAAATTTGCTCATCTAATATTCATTATTACAATATTTCCTGTATATAACCATATTCAATTAAACATTTTACAGAGACCATCTTCACATGAATGCAACACAATGGGAGACCCTCACTGAATTTGTAAAGTGGCTGGGCCGAGAAGGCAAGTGTGTAGTTGATGAAACTGAGAAAGGATGGTTTGTTGCATATATTGATAGGGATCCAGCTACCATTGCGGCACAGGAAGCTAAGGCCAAGAAGGAAAAATTGGATAAGGATGATCAGGTAATATGATCTATATTCTATACTAATATTATAAAGCTTAAGTTTCTTTGCTTGAACTAACTAATCTTAGGCACTACTTGGTTCTTGAAAAATATATTTTTTGTAATGGATAAACTATTCATTGAGAAATAATATATATAGATATATTACATTGTAGAAGCCAGCCTTTAACTAAATGTGTTGAAGACAGAGGACATGGCTTGGGGGAACCTGGACTCGAGCACTATCCTTAGAGGTCCAGAGCCAGCCGTAAAGTTAAAATAGTTCAGGTACCTTAGATCGGTTAGAATGTCTTAACACTAGGTTCCCTCTGCCTATCCTGCTGTGTGTGGGATACTGGTTTATTGTTTGTGTAAAGTTGTTTTTTTTTTTTTATTTCATCATGTAAAATTGTTCTATAAAGAGTTTTACAATTCAATCAAATAGTTTCTGAGGTTAGTGCATTCAATTCAAACACACTAATAAAATATAAATAATATTAATATAGATAGCCTCTCTTTACTTTTAGGAAAGAATGTTAGAATTTATACAAAAACAAGTAGAAAAAGGTAAAAAGGAGTCCACTAAAAATGAACCTACATACACTGAATTCAAAAGAGAGAGCAGTCAAGAGAGGCTCACATTGAATCTTAATTTAAAAAAAAAACCAGAAGGTGAGGAAAAAACGAATTTCATATTTTTTGCATATTTTTATAAATATAGGGAGAATAGTGTTAAAACATTTTATTTTCGGGTTTTCTATCATTATCAATATGTCAGTTAAGAATTGTTGTTGTCAGAATAAATCAAATACTTTTTAATTTCTGAATACATAGTGTTAAGACACTATGTATTCTGTAACTAAAAAGTATAATATTTCTCACTATCCACCTAATTGTTAAGGCATATTAAATACATTATTAAATGTCTCATTATATTATAGTCCCAGGCCTGTCCCTCTGCTCTATGACTATCCTTAATGAATTATTTTTTCTTGCAATTGGGTTTATAATTATAAACCATTAGATATATTCACAAATGTATTTTTATTTTGTTCTGCATCTGAAATGTTATGAATATGTAAAATAATAATTTACATCCTCATAAAATTTCAAACTAATTTCGACATTGTGCCAAAAAAAACATTTTTTTTAGAAAAGAAATCTCAAGACTCGATAAAAACAGTATTTAAAATTAAATCAAAGGACAAACAAATCAGAGATGATTCATCAAATAAAAAACAAAAAACGGATGAGAAACTAAAACAAACAGCTCTAGATGAAATAATGGCGATGCAGGAAATGGAAAAAGAGAAGGCCAACAGGTAAGCAAAATTCAGAAAAGCTCAATGCACACAGCCCGTGGGCACAACTCAGCTAAGTTTTCAGTGTGTCTGATAGTAAGTGGTTGTGGGTTCTGGGGAATCATTATTTTATTTATTACAAGCTTTTATTTTCTATTTTTTTTTTGTATCCCACACACTGCTGGGTAAGAAGAGAGAACCAAATGTTGAGACTTTTCTTCTTTCTGCATACTGGAGGCATTGCTGTTGGCAATGTCTCCAGTATTCTAGTGTTGAGACACTATATTTCAGATTTTCTGCATACTGGAGTTGGCTCAGTTGGCTGTTGTCTCGAGACCAGAACAAAGAAATAAAAATATTAAATATGTCATTTCCTTAAGTGAAAATAGAACCCACAACCTGTCGCGTTAATAGTCCACACTTGTGTCCCTGCGCCACAACTGGCCCACAAACTTTATTTTAATTTTATTTTTTTATATAGTGTTTTATAGCTTAGTTTTGAGTGTAGCAGACATTGTTGTTTGCCTATGAGGGATAAGTTCATTCAAATGTTCAAGTATATATTAAATATTAATATATACTTGAATTTAATTATTTAAATTTAACTCATATAGAATCATAGCGTTGACAATCACAAGCACACCACGACACGACCTCCTCAAATATAATTTAATAATTCAATTGTAGATTTAAAATTCATGGTGCATTTGTAATAGTTCTTTTTTCATTGCTGGTTGACTAAATTTATTTAGAAACCAAACCTGCACTAACTTCAATGCTATTACAGAAAAGACTACTGGTTAACAGAAAACATTATAGTAAAAATAGTGACAAAATCACTTGGAGAAAAATTCTATAAAAGAAAAGCAATTGTGGAGAAAGTTATAGACAAATATGCAGCACTAGTGAAGTTAATAGATGAGGGAATTAAACTTAAATTAGACCAAGTATGTATTTTTTTGTTTCACGCTTTATCACGCAATTTTGCAGGATAGGCAGAGGGAATCTAGTGTTAAGATACTCCGTTCTCAATTTTCAATCCATGTTATAGACATTATGAGTTGAATGGCAAAACTCAATGCTGCTCAATGCTGTTTTCTTACCAGGTCTGGGAAATGAAAATAATGCATTCCCTGGGTGGGAATCGATCCAACATCAGTTGCGTTCACAGCTAGACATTGAGCGTGCTGTAGCACGCGCGGTAACAAAGTTATATAGCCTTCCCATATAGTAGTTATTTAATGATGTATGACCACTGCATATTTACAATAATTAAAGAAAACAAATCCTGCAAAGTTCCTGAGATGAATGCTGTCAAGCAAACAAACTCTTCAGTTTTGTAACATTGAGTATAGATAGCTTACGAACTTATTGCCTTATTTATAAATCGCTCTCAACTTGAGTTCATTCACAGATTATAATTTATGAATGGAACGGCATCTCAAGATCAACCTCAGAGTTGAGAGCAGTTTATAAATACGGTCCTTAGTAATGAATATTTTCAAAGGTTTATTTTTAAAATTTTTCTTTTGCAGAACCATGTGGAAACAGTAATACCCTCCCCAGGTAGGTTAGTCAGATTTGTGAATGGAGCTTACCGGGGACAGAGCGGAGTGTTACAAGACATAAATACTGAACATTTTTGCTGTGATGTAGAAGTATGCATGGTTTTTATATTTAGATATCTAAATATTTTAAATTTTAAAATTGCGTAGAGTAAAGTTCCTGTTCATCATGAATTTCCCCAAAATGAGGATTTTAACCCATTTTTATAACGGTGAAAGCGACGACGTGGTAGCTGCATTACGATAATCATTTCGTATTTTTATCTACCTCCTTGAAGTTGCACATAATTATGATTATTTTATTTGGTTTCACGCTGTATCCCGCACGTAGCGGGATGGGCAGAGGGAATATGGAAACCTAGAGTTAAGACATTCGTTCCACATACCGCCAAATTTTAAAAACACGCATGTGTTGAGTAGCTTTACTCATTGCCACGCGTAGCGTTACTAGAGTTAGGAAATATCGAACAATAAATTTCTACAGCCATCGCGTTTACTTGAACTTGAAACCAAACTTGAAGTTATTACTTTACATTTAACTTAGGCGTTCCATTTTTTCTTTTGTAATATATCTTTTAAATAGAATTATTTAAAAGTAGATAAAAAATGTTATGAAAATATTTAAACTAAAGTTGTTTCAGATATCAAGTGGACTACTGAAAGGCAGACTGGTGAGAGGTGTTCAATATGAAGATATTACTAAAATAGCGGCATTATAAAATTTATTAGAATAATAAATATATATATATTTTTTAACTTTGTTTTTGTTCTTTTTAAATTTACATATCTACAGAGATTTTTGTCACTTCTTTAACGGAATCCACAATTTTAACTAGTTTACAAAAGTTTTAATACAATAAAAAAAAGAGATTTTGCCAATAATTAAAGTGATTTTTTGAAACAAAATAAATAATAAAATGATCGTTGTAAAATAAAACGCCATTTGTTAAGAACGACGGGCGCAGGCAAACCAATCAATGGGACACCGCCGCACACGTCTCATTCACGAAATCGAATCGTAGTTATTGGCGATAAAGTTCAAAGTTGTTTAACCTTTAGTAGTATTTTTGTAGTAGTAAGTTTTTTTTTTTTTTTATGAGAGAGGACAAGGCAAACGAGCGTTCGGGTCACCTGATGGCAAGTGATCACCGCCGCCCACGACCCCATGCAAAACCAGAAGAGCCACAGGTGCGTTGCCAGCCTTTAAGGTGGAGATGAAGGGCACCGGGGCCCGGCATTACCTAATGCGAAACGCAGTGGCAAGGGCCACTACTTCACGCCGGTTTAAAATGCCGGGGGTGGTATTAAATCCGGTCGAGTCTGCCCATGCGTGTTGCCATTACTGGCGAGGTGACTCTACCACACGTACTTTAGTCGCCTCTTACGACACCGACAGTACCAGGATGATCCTATTCTAAGCCGGGACCACACAGCTGACTTCACCAGAGCGAAGAAATGAAAACATAAATAAATATTTTATTTCCTCGAGTGGGAATCGAACCCGCAACCAGTCGATTGTGCAGCACAATTTGTACCACTGCGCCACGACCAGCCTCGTGTTTACGTTATTGGCATCTATTCTTAACTGCGTCACACGAAATACAGTATGGATAAACATCGTGAAATGGAAAAAAATCCTGCGTCTTAACTGTTGAGGTATCTTGATTAATTTCTGTAAACCCATACCGGGTTTGAAATATTTTATGCTGTTTCCGTTAAAGGAGCGCTGACGCTTCCATCTGGTAGAAAAGGAATAAATAAAACATACAAAATTATATACTGCACCATTAACATATAATAATTATTATAAAATGTGACATAAGTACTAAACAGTATTTGGTAGCGATTATAACACACACATACATACATTCAACGATCGCAATCTACTCTATTCACGAAGGCATGAGGTAAAAGGTAAACACGTCAAAAAAGGTTGTTTACATGTCACGGTTGCTGGAGTGGACTCGTGTAAGTAATATATTAAATGAATGAAAGATAGTACCTTAAATAATATTATCTTATAGAAATACCGGTAAAGCGTGAAAAAAAAAATATTTACAATCTTCTGAATTTTTTTTTCACTACAATATCCAATTCTTTCGTTAAAAAATTTTGAAATACAGTTCGGGAAGGGTAAAATAAATGCAAAACATATCTATGTCACGTTTTAATATCATCGGTTTAATTGCATTCATTTGAACTATAGGAAATTTACACATTTTTTATATTATAAACGCTGTGTTCAGTGACAAATAACTACATTTATTATTCTGCCATTAATTAGGATCAAGTTATAAGTATTAATTAATAAACATACAATTTAAATTTGTGCATATCGATTAAGTTATTTTTATAATTATATTTATAAGTTTTATAAAATTGAATATGTATTTTGTAAAAAGAAGAAACTATATATATATTTAGTTTTATTATCCTCGTAGTTAAGTACCTTTTAGAAAATTTGGGCATAAATAAATTAAATGGAAATAAAAAAATACGTAAAAGATTTTTTATACGTAAGAAACGGATTTTTTTGTTTTACATTTTGTCTCATGCCATAGTGAATAGAGTATAAAATATTCGAAACGTCAAATCTGACAGCTGTCACTTTGCGCGTCTCGCCGCGCATATATATATATATGCATAAAAAGTCAATCTACTATAAAAATAGGTAAAGGTGTGACACAGCACCGGTGTAAGGCACGATTTTTCCATAATTGTACTAATAACGTTGTATATACATAACAAATATAATATGTTTTTATTGGATGGATACAGGATGGTTTACAATTAGAAAAGCTATATAAACTCTGAAACACTACAGATAACCTATAATTTGCTATATACTATATAACATAGAATTAAAACATGAACTTTTTTATTTGTCAATGCATGAATGGATAAAAATATATTGGCAAAATATTTTTATTGACAAAAAACAATAGTAAATATTACGAAGACTAACAATTTTTATAGAAATTCCATTCAGAACTTGTGTTCAACGTGAAACAACGTAAGTTAATTTTCCGGAAAAAGTAAAATGTGATTTAACAATTTAAGCACTATCGCATGTTACATATAATATTTAAAAAAAACAACATTATAATATTTTAATAAATTTCCTATTCAAAGAGGGACGTTACGACATTTAAAAAACAAAATTACAGATAAAATATAGCAAAACTTAAAAAAAATCTAGTTTAGGACTAGAATTCAAATTGTAAAAATATATAAAAAATTAGATTGTGATGATTTTATTTATATGATGTTGATTTATAAATAGAAAAAAAGTCGTGTCCTGGCAATGTGTGTTGCCATTTAAAAAAAATAATGCTATAAGTACTGTCTCCTAAAAAACTATACTAAAACTAATGTTAAACGCAAATGCTGTTATAAATACAAGAATAAAATAATATTTACCTGATTATTAATTTTTATTTAAGTCATTTCCACAATTATAATTTAATGAAAAAAAAAATTAATAATTTAATTAAAAGGAAAAATATTTTCCAGATAAAATGATGATATTTTTTAGCCAAATAAATTGACAATTTAATATTTTCTCATTAATTAAAATAAATTAATAATCAGTATAAACATACATAAATACAAAATATAAAAAATTAAGCTTTCACCTATAACTTGTCATACTATGTTCAGTGGTAGTGTTGCCAGTCGCTTAAATAGTAAGGTGTAGCAAATACTATTTTTTTAATAGTTTTTCCTCTTCGGGGTTAGAATCACCTTGGTCTTGAGGCTTGAAAGTCGAATTTGTTATGGGACTTGCCGATATTGGAGTAAACTGGAAAATTCAATCAATATTATAAATTAACTAGCTGAACAGGGAAGTTTAGTTGCAGTCACCTGTTAATTTAGCGTGAAAAAAACACGTCTCGTCCCCCCCGAAAAACAAAAACATAAAAATAAAACAAAATGCGTTGATGAATTCCGGATCCAGGCCACGCCAGGAAACAACTCCTCGAAATTCCACGCCAATCGACTCGGCCATTTCAGAGTCTATAGCGAACAGACAGACAAACAACAGACATTTGTTTTTATATATATAGATTCGTTAATTGTAAGTCATAAATATTAATTTAGGCGTCACCTGTTACCGCTTGTTACCAAAGCAAGGAAATGAAAATAATTTATTCGTCCAAGTGGAAATCGAACCCAATACACTACACTACTTTCTGCTGCACTACTACAACCTCAATATATTTCCATACATTTTTGTTTTCATTAAATAGATTAAAGACAAAGTTAATGATTACCATGAAAACGATAAAAATGAAGATTATATTTTTTTCTGTTTGACAAAAGATGATAAGATATAGTGTTAAGACATCCCGTTCTTCAACTCTTTAGCTCTTTGTCTTAATATTGTAGTGTAAAAAAATATTTTAATTAAAATTTATTATAATAAGGTACTGCTACTATACTTATGTATAATTTTATACATATGCATGTGTCTCTTAAATAGAAGAATTAGAAAAAGGGTCAATGTACAGTATTACCCACCACTCCTAATATCTAGTCTTAGGAGAGTCCATCATCTGACAGCGTGAAAATAAATTACATATTTTGAATTATAAAAAACATTATTTACAAAAATATGTATATAAATAAATATTAACATACCGGTTTAGGCGGCGCTTTATCTTTGACGTTTTCCAAAATCTCCTCAAGTCTATCTCCTTCGCGTAAAAGCTGAAAAAAATGTAATTAAATTAGTTTGTTTTTCGTTTCATAAAAATTAATGAAATATATTTTATCTATCTTTTATATATATAAAAGGAGAGTTCCCACTGAATGAGGCTATACCTCAGCTATTTAATTAAGCATTTACACAATCTATATGTTTCTAAAAACTCGAGTAAACATTTAACACACCTTGTCGACTTCAGGTTCAATCTGTTCGTTGGTGCCTCCCTTCTTGAGAGCACCCTTTTCCATCAGTGTTGCACGTTTGGCCGCTAAATACATAGATCTGTAATAATATATTTATTTTAGCAAGCAAAACATTATTATACATCTTCAAGCGCTATCCTGCACACTGCAGTGTAGGCAGACTAGTGTTAGTTCAATCCGTTCTCCACTTTCCGCCAAACTCCGGAGGCATTGTGTGTTGAGTGGCGCTGCCACAGACACACAGCGCTGCGCTTTGCCTTAACACCAGAGCGAATATGAAATTTAAATTTGCGCCACAACTGGCCTTTGACCTTTTTTTTACAGTATTATACACATATTGGAATACGAAAAGTGGCAACGGAATGCAATCTCAATTGCCTATTTTTCTTGAAAACTTACACTAGAAGACCTGGTAATAAAAATAAACTTAATAATAATTACCTCTTAATAGTCAAATAGTACAATTCAGCAATGGCCCGCACCGAGTAATCTGGTACGAAAGTGTGACGCAGCATCGAGTCCATATTTAGATTTTGTAGAGAACCTAGGGTTGATGGCGCTGGAGACTCCGCTGATTAAAAAAATGGAGAATATCAAAATTATAAGTTTATTACTGTTATACTTTCTGCTCAAACAACTTTATTTCGAGACCTTGCGTGATAAGCGGCTGAACTCAAAGCCGCATTTTGTCTAGTTTTTTGCTCCTCTACCTCTATCTAGTATAATGTCATATAGTTATCATGTTATTCAGCGTTCTATGCCGCGCAGTTGCGACTGTACGATGTGTGTCACTCAGTAAATACAGGAGGAGTTAACATATTATATTGACAAAAATAAGTAGTTACAAGAACATATAGGTTAACCGTCACCGCCACGCTCTCCTCCTGATCAGCATGAACTAGTCCACCTGCAGATATATAAAACTCACCAAGTCCCACATTCTGCGTGAGGGCTTGCACCCCGAAGTATGTGAAGGGCCCCGCCTCGAACACCAAGTTCTCTCTGCCCACCGTTACCTCCACGCGCCCCTCCAGGATCAGCACGAAGTAGTCGACCTGGTAAAACAAAAATAATTAAAATCACCAGGAGAAATGAACTAAATGTGTGAAGAGGAATCAAACAAGACCAAACTTAAGTATTTGTACTAATAGGTATTCCAGGACATCTCTACCTTCGGACTCTGTCATCAGATTAGCTCGGTGGTACTAATATCGGTGCAATCGGCAATTGAATATTGATGTGATACCATCAATATTCAATTGCCAAGGTACTTGATGATAAAATATTAGTTAGAAAAAAAGAAAGAAAAAAAACAGACAAATAATAGTTACTCACAGATTTCCCTTCCTGGAAAACATATCTCTTTGGGTCATTCTTGTCTTCGTCTCCTCTCAATTTGATGTGCTGTATGACATCTTGTTTTAAGAGACGGCGTAGCACTGTCTCTGATATCATGTCGCAGCGGAACGCGTCGACGCCTTGAAAACAATTATGAACAATGGCATAATAATTAACATGGGCATAATAACAAAACATCAGGTCGGGTAGGCCATGTTCATAACCCATAACCCAGGACCCAGTCTGGTCCATTCCACAATATTTAATAGAAAATTAAAGCTAACAAATTAAAAAACAGACCTTCACACAAAAAGATCTACTTAAGATTAGTTGAGCATATTATCAATTTAGAGTTCTTTTCTCGAAAAGTTCTCCACGCTGAAGCTATTCAATACAATTTCGTTTGGAAGATCATTGCCTTCAAGTGAGTATTGGAGGCTAGATCCCTGCCGCTATGATGAAATATATACCTATTTTCAGTAAATATCAATAAAATGTTTTAAGGTAGATATGTGTATATGTCTTTTAATATTTTTTGAACGATCGTAAGTTATGTACTTACAAAACTAAGACGATACTCACTGGTACTCATAAACTGGAACGTAGCTAAAATCAACTGTGGTGACACGTGCACGCGCTGGTGCTGGTGGCCCGCGAACGCCGCTATGTCGTGTAACTTGTTCATTGGACGCATTAGACGTTTCTTTGTACGGTTGTCAGCTGTGGTGGGAAAGATAGTGTTAGTATGTACAACCTACTTTGAAGGAAATTATTTTTATGTTTCACAAAAGATAGTAAAAATATAATCACAAAACGTACACATAGCAGAGTAGACAGAATGAATTCAGTGTTAAGACATTCGGTTCCCCAAATTCAGCTTCATTTCCAAAACATTACGTCGATGCCGCATTTGTCTTACTACGACGACCCTCATTTTATCCCTAAATTTATTTTATTTGATACACAAAAAAGGTTTTATTTTTTTTTCTGACTACCACTCCACCGACTTGAAACTAAAAAAACCTAAAAAATATCATTAACAAACAAACTCCACTCACAAATGACGTCGCTCTCGTCAACGATCTCCGCCTGTATCATCTCCTCGATGACGTCCTCCAGTGTCACCAGTCCTACCGTCTCGTACACAGGGTCGCCGTCACCCTCCTCTATACGTTGCACGAACGCCATGTGGCCTTTGTGACCTGTGGGGGACAAAATAAAAAAACAGTCACATGCGGTTTAAATAAATGCTGAATTATGATTTTGAAACAGCTTGTAAATAAAATCAGACGATATTAAAATTAAATAAATTGACTATGAATTTGGCCTTTATGGGTTGTGAGAAGAAAACAGTAAAATTTTAAGTTAAAAAAATTTGAAGTGAAGTTATGTTAAGATTATAGTTTTGCAACATGGGTATCGTTGAATATACCATGTTTTTTGGCAACTTGTGGAAAATAAAAAAAAATTAAAATTCATTTAACATATAAATTCATACATCATCAAATTTTGCTACGAAATCCGGGCTAATTTAAATTTTCTCTTACCGATGTAAAACGTATACAACTCATTATGAAAAATGTATGACTAAATAAATGGAAATACATGGAGTTTATTATTTCTTGTTATAGTCAAGAGAGAAGAGAACTATTTTCATTGTTCCTTTTAACACGTCCATTTATTTTCCACTTGTCTACCGCCTATTTAAAACCTGTGGAGAAAACTATACATGGGTAGATAGAACGTCGAAAACAAATATAAAAAAAGCAATGTATTAATATATAATACTAATCTAAGTCTAGTCTGACTTCATTCTGACAATCATTCATCTTAAAAATTAAATCTGCTTCACGCTGTATTCCGCACACAGTAGGTCAGGTTCGAGGGAACCTCGTGTTAAGATACTCCATTCCCCATTTTCTGCCGAAATCTGGAGGCATTGCATGTTGATTGGCAGAACTCAACGAAGAAATAGAAATGTAAACGTAAATAAATATTTCACTTCCTCGAGTGAGGGTTGAAATCACAACGGTCGCGTTACAGTTACACCCTTGTGCCGCTGCGCCACGACGGCCTCAATCAATCATTCATCTTTTGAGCATAAAATTTAAATTTAAAAAACAGACCAAGCGCTATTAATAAAACGACCGAGATATTAATCTCGACACTGTTATTTTTCATACACAAACTTTTTGGCAACTTTCCTTATACTTTTGCAGAAACTCTTAAACAAGATCGTCTACGATTTCCTTTAATTATTGGCAGCGAGCGAATGAGTTATATAAATTGACGAAAGAAAAATTCTTAATTTAACGCTTTTTGTGGGTTTGATAGAAGTAATGGTAAATCACTCCATACTTTTCATCTAAGAATATTGAAAAAAAACCAAATTCAAAAATTCTCTATTCTCCCAAAAACACGAAAAAAAAACTTGTTGAAAATCTCCTGATTACTCTGATGTTTGCTATCTTAATTATAGCAAACACGTACGCAGCACACAACCTAATCTATCAATGGCAGAAATAAATATTGAGCAAGCGAGAAGTGTTTTTAGAAGAAGCTCTTGGAACGCCAATTGTGTCAAGGAACTTAGGAAATTCAGGAAGAATGGAAATACTTTCGTACAAAGTGTAAAATTATTTTACGTTTTCCTTTACGTTATATAATATTTGTGTTGCTTCATCATTCGGATTATAATATAAGACATGATTAGTATAATATAAGACAGTAACATCTACTTCGCGGTTCACGTCACTCGTCTGCAAATAAATTCATCTTTAAAGTACTTGAACTTCGTACACTTCTAGAATCTTCCAACTCACCTTCCTTGAAGTGTTTCAACATGACATCCAGAGTGATATCTTCAAACACAAAGTTGCACGGGTTCTGGTAGTACTGGCAGAGTGTCCGTAGCGGCGTGTTGTCGTCGGGGTCCACGAAGGCCAGATCCTTGATGAACAACACCGTCACTATGTTGCCGCGGTTGCCCTCGTATACCGGGATACGGGAGTAACCTTGGTATTTTGGAGAAATTGGTTGGATTAGACAAGAACAATAAAATTAATATAAGGAATACAAGATATACAAGACTAGGCTAATTCGTTCGTTAAGTTTTCAGAAAGAGTATTCTTGTATTTATTGTATCAGACGCCGATCATAGAAATAACATTTTTTAATTACGTCACTGACGGCGTAAATTTTATATATCTGCTATAGTCAAACGTCGAAGATTCGGCGCTTCTAGATTGGACTACTCAATTATCGGGTTTGATTTAATGCCTTAGTCAAAAACAAAATTTTTATTAAAGAAATTTCGTCAAGCCTAACTAGTTTTAACTATATACAAAAAAAGGGCTTTCCTTCCCTTTTTCTATATTATTTCTATATATATATTAAGTATATGATTACTTTAAAACAATAATGATCTTTTACTTTGTCCAGAAACAAATATATATACTTAAGCAATATACCGCAGTCAAGAGTTATCTACAGCACAATGTGTCATATGTCACCAACATTTAGTTGTTCCCATTTGAACACAACAACGAAACCGGTAAAACCTAGTTGTTATGAAGAAACTCACCAGATTTAACAATTTCCGTCATAGTTTCAAAGTCCAATACACTATTGATGGGTAGCATGTAGCAGTCCTTCAGTTTGGTCATAACGTCCCCGACAGTCTTCTTGCGAAGATCGAGAGCACCAGATATGATGTTCACTTCTTCTTTGTCCAAATCATTTACGTGGTTCGTGATCTGGTGGAATTATATTAATAGGATGGAGAAAGAAATTATTTGCCTCTAGGTTCTCTCTGGCTTCTCCGCAATGAGTAAAGACATAATTAATTATCATGACGAAAATATGACCACAATAGTCACTTTTATAAAAGTAAGTACTAATCTTTTTACTACTGCTTACTATTTGAACTATAATTTGTCTCTTGTCTGTTCGACAAGAGATCTAGCTGCAACAGCAGCAAAGTGGATCAATGCGACGATAACAACATAATAATATACTGCCCACAAGATACATTACTTTTAATAGTTTAATACTGACAAAACAAACAGTTAAATATTAGAAATTTATTTTGACTACCACATATTGTTAAATATTTTAGTAAGAAAACAGTAATTTTGCAAACCTTCACTAACTCCTTTAGCCTCTCTCTGTTGTAGTGTGTACCAATTTCCTCTCCCAAGAAGTAATCCAGAAGTTTGCTGGTCGGCCATGCAAGTGGAGCACAGATACCCATAACAATCTACAAAGAAACAAAACAAATCTAAATATTATAAAATAATACTTCTGTAGGTATACCTACTGCCTGACTTTAGGAAGAAAAAAGAAATTACAAAATTTTATTCGTTTCTTTTGTGATGAAACAAAATGTTTAAAACACAATGTAGGAGTACAAGTAAGTAACTAATGATACAAATATCAAATTACCTTCATGATCCAAATACTCTTAGCACCAATAAACAGCCCGTGTCTTGCGCAAATAGCTTGAGGCGTGATTTCAGCTATGAACACAATAGCCAGGGTGGAACCTATCACAGCAACTAAACCTGATGTCAAATCATCCAAAATAACAGTAAAAGTGCTGTTCACAGCAACGTTACTAAGCAAGATCGTACAAAGTAAGTAATTTCCATGAGATCTGACTGGCATGATGGCTCTTGCGTACTTCCTTTCTTTTTCTGTTCCAGTATTGGCAATAATTTTCAATTCCGTTCTATCCAACGCCATAAGTCCAAGATTCAATCCGGAGAAGAGAGAAGCCAACATTAGCAATATAACAATGAGAATGAGTGAGGCCCACAGTGGTAAAAGTTTGTCGTGTATGCTTAGAATCTTCCATTTTTCCTTTCCTTGATGCACGAAGTCTTCTTCGGGGGAATTTTTGGCGCATATATAGAACTTGTTGTCCTCTAATGGTAGGGGAACTATTAGTTCGAAGAGCGCTGAATCGGAATCCGTGGATTTGACCTGTAAAACAAGATTTCAAAATATTTTTAATAAAGACTGTTAAATGTGACTTATTATAAGGGTTTGCTTTGTTCCCTACCATTATTTGACATCATTTGCTATGAAATGAGTTTTAAAACGAAAAATATGTCTTTAACAAAACCTACTACCGCGCTGTACATTAATTGATGGCGGAAACTAAAATAAATTGAACATTTCTCTGAATCGGGATCCAATCCAAAGCCGTCGCGATAATAATTATACTTTGTCTCACGGCGCTACATCGAAGTCAGCAATAATTATCTATTGTTCACGAATTACGATAATTTATTTAAATCTAATCTTAACCTTTATCTGATAGCTGCTTAGAGCAAAAAAATCCATTTATTGTAACTGGAGCAAGGTGTCCATTCAATAATAATATTAAGAACAAGGTATTAAAGCCTTTACTCTTCAGTGGCGTTCATTCCCCCGGGAGGGAGTCAATACGTTGTGACCACTATTTTTTGGTTAAATTTGTAATATTTATTATGTAAAATTGAAACATATCCCATGTAACTTGAAACTAAATATAGATTTATTTCCTTTACGATGGTAGTTCCACAAATCACTAAGTGATTGACGTTCGGCCTTCACGAGTAACATAAAATAAGCATGGACGCCATTATCGATGTGTACAAACATTAGTGTTAAAACTGTTTATTCGAAAGGCGTGGTTATAAACATATCCCCCATATTGTAATATACTAATTATGATGTACGCCACTCTACACCCAATGTCATTGTGCCCCTGCGCCACGACTGGCCTCAATTAATTACCTTGGCCTTTAATTACTTAAAAATGAAGCGGAAAACGTAGTATCTTATCCTGAACATATTCACGCAGTAATTTTACATTCGGGGTTTTTAGATTTGTTAGTCATACTATGTAGTATATATGTAGCAAATGATATATAACGATCTTTATCTTCCGTGGTCGGTTCTGTCCTATTAACTCATGTACCTATTCGTATACTAACTTCAAAAAAACCTTTCAAACCAAAGTGTCAGTAAAATGAGACAAGCCGTTTCGAATACAAAAACACAAGCAAACTACGAAAATATGGCTAAACCTATATAAATGAAGAGATATGGCAGAGTACGTATCTAATCAGTTTTATGCATAATGAACATCATTTATGTATGGCTATTTTAGCAAAATGCCAAATATAATATAGTTTTTATTTTATTATATATTTCGAGATTATTACACATTTTAAATAAAATAAAATAAAAATAAATTAATGTAACATGAATTCAAGAAAAATAGAGAAAAATAAATAAAAGTATATTAAGTATATACCTCACGTACCTTATATTCCTCACCTTTGACCATAAAATGACATTTAGTTCCATAATTCTCTGCAACATGAGTGAATGCTATCACAGTATCCTTCGTAAAACCTTCACCGAAAAGTCTTAATGTGAACTTGGTATTTCTAAGAACACTTGGGATCATTCCATCCACTAGTTTGGGCTCTTTGTCAGCTTCTTCGACCCTCAAACCCACGATCCTTAATTGTCCAGGAACTGTTTGCACAGGATTCACTTGTGCTGATTCAGTTGGCGGCGATAGTGTTGTGACATTAGCTTTATCTTCAGCGGTTGGTGGACTTTCCGATGTTGTTTCTCCAGCCTGACGTTTGATTCTAAGTGATTTATGAACGGGATTTTGATCTGCGAAGGTCTCAATCATGACATCTTCAATTTGGTCTCCATATTTATTGACAGATAAGTCACTGTAGTAGTTTTTGACGACGTCATCTTCCAAGTCTGTTATCTCGTGTGGAGTTTCTTCAATTTCATTTTCTGATTGCCTGTGCAGATAAACAAATATTAAAACTGTTACTTTTCAATATTTATTACCTTATATTATTGTGTAATTGTTAACAATAATTCTAATAGAAATACAATTAGAGATCGTAGTGGCAAAACAGATGAACGTCTGACAATATACACAACTGTTGCGGATCAAACTATATAATTTATCCACGAAATTCTATGAGGCAAGTGCAGCGCAGTGGTATAAGGGTAAGACTCACGCATTGGTTGCTAGTTCGATTCCCACACAGAGGAATGAAATATTTAATTTCTTCGTTCTGCTAACGAGGCCAAGTGCTTCGTTCACCACCCAACACGTAATGTCTTGAGAATTCGGGGGAAAAGTCTTAACACTAGGTTCTCAGATTCCCTTTGTCTATCCTTCTATACGGGAATAAAGCGTGATAGACTGACATACTCGTATATTATAGTAAATTACACATAAAGTTGAATTGTCACATTAACACTTAACCTAGTATTACGTACCACGTGTATTGATAGTGTAATTGACACAATTTGTATATCGACTGAGTTATTATATCAAACCTACTGTTAATATGTAATCGCTTTGGTGGCACAGAGAGACAATAGCGTCTAACTAGGTTCAAATTTTTAGCAAATCCAAAAGACATAAATAGAATTAAATATTTAAAAACCTGTCATCATTGCAATAGAGCAAGTAGAGATAGCCAACGATGTCGTTTTTATAACTCCGTTCGTATCGAAGAGGAAGACTTGGAAAATGTTTGGAATTCCCTTAAATCTTTAGGAGTGGAGAAGTCAAAACAAAACATTATTCCACATAAAATAGATTTAAATCAGCTGAATAAGCACTTTTCCGTTCCGGCTGCTATTATAGCACAAATAAAGAAAACACACTAAGACATCTTCTATTTTCTTCCACTCCCGATTTTCCCAGTTTTAAGTTTAGTCAATTTTCCATAAGTGATGTTAAGAGAAATATTTTTTTATTTTATTAATATGGCTATAAAATCAAATTCTGTTAGATCCGACTGCATTTGTCGTAAAATTATTATTCTTATCATTGAGATTTTAGCTCCTTTAATTTCCCTTCCTTCGTGAAAGATGTTCAGGCAATTCCTGTTTCCAAAAACCTAAAATGGTCGTCGTTCTCCAAATTCCACCCGATATCTATACCCCCGTTCATGTCATAATTGCTAGAATGAACGCGATCATTAGCAATTCAGCATGTTCCTGACAGTCACTCACTAACGGAAGAGTTTTATACCTCCATCTAGACCTTCCCCTTGTACCCAGCACACATCATGGTATAGAAACAGAAACAGAAAATATGAAATATTTGATTTCCTCGAGTGGGAATGGAACAAAGAGCCGTCTCGTTTACAGTCGCAGTGTTGTAATCTCTAAACAGAGATTATCTAAAAACTTGTAATATGTGGGTTGAGTCTCTTTACCACCAAAGAATCAATATAAAATGTGTACATATTGATAATGAGGTTAGAGCCGTAGTAGTTTCTTTTAAAATAGTAGAAAACTCTGTATCAGAAACTAACATCAAAATATCTATATTTCTATACCCATCTATGCTAATATTATAATATGATGAGTTTGTTAGGTTAAACCCGCTGATCTTGGGAACTTGTCGTCCGGAATTAAAATAATATTTTTGTTTTAAATATTAGAGGAACCAGCGACCAATAAATATCCCGTTCCCCATTTTCCGGCGTATCCTGAACGTGTTGAGAGGCGGAACTTAACGCCGCGCTTTGTAAAGAAATGAAAGTGTTAAATATTACATTTCCTCGAGTAGAAATCGAACTCATTACCTGTCGTTTTCAGTTGCACGTTTGCTCCCCTACACCACGGTTGGTCCCTAGCCTCACCCTCAAAATGAAAAAATCTAAGCAATATAACATTATTGCCGCTGAAGAAATCGGGGCAGCGACTTAATGGATGCTATCACGCGATGGCTAGCTTCAATTTTGTTTATTAATCTATGACCTTCCCATAAAATTCAATGAAAAGATGAGAGGAATATTTTCTAGCCAAATACCGCAAACTATTTTACTGAAACCAGTCGTGACGCAGGGGCACAAAGTGTGACTAAGCGCGACGGGTTGTGGGTTCGATCCCCTCGAGTGGAGATCGAATTCCGCCGAATTCTGGAGCAATGCTCCAGAATTCGGCGGAAACAGGGGAGCGGAGTGTTAAACACTATTCCACGGTTCCCTCTGCTTACCCCGCTGAGTGCGGGCTTTACTGTTCTACTCTTGAATATATAACAGTACATTAAGGAGAATTATACATTACATACATATTATACATATCACGTTCATATGTATTTTCACGTATGTATTTTGATAAAGATTTTATTTAATTTTTTTACATATTTTATAGTCGATCGATACGATAAGTATGGCTCTAAACGTGATGGCAGTGAGTTCAATTAACACGGGGGAATCGATATTGGCCACTAAATCCGTTAAATCCCTTTCCCTACTCACCTATTGCCAGGTGTGGTTCTGATGACGCTCTCTTATTATAATAATCTTGTGACAGTGCAAGTTGTTGTATAAGTATCTCGTCTATAACCACCATCTTACTTCAATACGCGTATATATTTTAGTAAACGTAATATTCTTGGACGTGTGGCGTTATTTTAATTTCTTTTCCATTTTTATATGCAGCGTTGAGTTCCATTTAGAGTACATTATGTCGCAGTGTCAAAAATCAGAAATCGTAAAAACAAGTATGTTTACATTAGATTAGTGTTTCTTCTTAAAACACACAACCATCTCGATTAACACGCTGTCCCTCCCACTGCGCCGGGTCGATTACATTTACGAAAGTTAATATTTGTCTGTAGCTCCTTGATGTCCAACTCGTTAAAACTTTAAATACACGTAATACGGATAAGCGTTTGAGGGCCACGAAGAACATATTCAATTTCATTGAAGAATTCGAGACCGTCGTGGCCCAGAGGCACAAGCATGCGTCTATACGCGACGGTCGTGGGTTCGAGTCCCACTCGGGAAAATGAAATTTTTTAGATTTTCATATCTTTACTCGGGTAACCGCCACTTGACACGAAATAATATAAAAGAATTCGGCGCAATTAAGTAGGGAACGGAGATATTTTAATACTTTACGCCTAGTATGTGCAGAACCTTAACAGAAAATCAAATAGCACGTCTCCATCAGTTCAATTTAATTAGAGATTGTGATGGCGGAACCTAACGCCGCATTCTATCTATCAATGTTGGTTTTGTCAATTAATCGCGTCCAAGCCTGTCGAGACAACATTAAAATCTTAGATTTGTTTTTCGTGAAATTTACCAATCCCATCTGTTTGACGAACATGCCGCGTCCAGTTGGTTCGCTGCCAGTGCTATGACGTCACACTATATTTTAAGAGTCACGCATAATATGAATTATATTATAATTTGCACGCTGTACTTTCACTTTTGCACGTCACTATTGTGTGTGTGTCAGTACCAGAATGTGTGTTAATTTTTTGTTTTATGAATTGCTTAATTGGCCTTTTATGTCCAAAAATAATGATTTGTACCATAATTGCTAATACACGTGTTTATAATTGCGATATGAATTTTTCAAAATAGCTATTTTTGAGTAGTTCATTACTTTTAATTTCACTCAAAAAATAGACGCACAGGGAGACAAATTACTTTAAGTCCGAAGTTGCGCCACTTAACACGCAATAACCCGAGAATTTGTTGGAACATGTGGAATGGAGTGTCTTAACACAAGGTTCCCGTGATCCTGCTTTGTGCTCCCGCGCACACACACATACACACACACAGCATGAAGCTGGTTATAGAAAAGGTTGTTGATGATGGTAAAAGAAGCGAAAGAGGCAAGCCGGGTGACATCTACCATATATTGTATAACAATTGTTCTATGTTGTGAGATAGGTAAAATTTCCAAACTAGAGGAGAAAAGCAGAAAAAGAAAACAGACAGCTATAAAAATTCCGAATTTACACCAAAACATTCTTAGTTTACCTGAAATTACTGTTTTAAGCGTAAACACAATGGATTCTGTTGAAGAGCATTCCTTTGATTCTGCTATAAACAAATCAAATTCCTGAATTCTTTGAAACAATGTATTACATAATATACAATTGGATTGAATCATAATCGAAGTCAAAATAGCATTTTCTATTAAACTTCATTATTACAGGAATGGTCGGATAAAAGATACCAATCACAAAGTAGTTTGCAAAATGTATGGCTTCAACGATTTTTACTATACATTTATTTCTTTACTACGGAATATCATTATAAAAACGTAAAAACGTAGCAATTAAAGGTGTTATTCCCTCCCGACTGCTATGGAAGGGTTACTTTAAAATGTTATAATAACGTGCCTATTGGACATAATATATCAACAAGTAAAAGACGGCCAATAATTACATCATTATTTTTTAATACAACAAATAAACAAAATGTTATCATACCAAAGTGTTTTAATTTTACCGGAAAATATACATAATAATTCATCTCAGATAGGCAGAATGAGTTGAAGCATTAGTCATAATATAATTAGACCATAAAAAATACACACATCCCACCAGACGGTGTTTATGGCGGATGTAAACCTAAGATGGCGGCGAGCGAGGCGCGAAATTACACTATAACTTTTTATTTCCATTTAGTATAATGGCCGTTTAATATGTTAGCGTCTTTCGAATATTTAGGTCATCTTAATAAAGTTCCTAATGCAATATGATACATTTGTGATCAAACTTTTTCTTAACAGCTTCATTCTTCCCAATAACAGGGTAGGCAAGGTGAACTTTGTGTTAAAACACTCCATTTCTCATTTCCACTAAAATAGGGAAATGAATACAAGTTATTTCCACGAGTGGGGGTCATTTCATTTACTGTCAAACTATTCTAGTGCGATAATGTAGCAACTTGTTCTTTGTAGATTTTTCTTTTATTAAACTGGTATTATCGACTACGCTCGCTATACAAAATATATTATTAATTTATAATTCTTTACAACCCAAAAGAAAGTATATAAAAAGACGTTTCACTCTTTTCCCCGCATATCAAGGTAGGCAGAGGGGGAACCTACCGTTAAGTCTCCCCGTTTGCCCAGCACCATATAATATTGTAGTTGAGGGGCGGAACTCAACGCCGCCTTTCGCCTACCATAGTAAGGTAAATAAAATCATTCCCCTTAGTAGGATAGAACCCACAACCATCGCGTTTTACACTGCGCCACCTCAGTTACGTCAAAATTTATAATTTAATTAAAATTAAAAGGCTATTGAAATAAAATTTCGAATATGTTAATTATTCAGGCGTTCATTTTATTCTCCAGGACTGGCGCTCGTCCAACACTGAAGTAAGGACATATCATAGCGAACAAAAATAAACATTAAACTGAAAAATTCTCAATGCTTGCCAAAATATTTAATATTTCATTTTTTTAGTAACTAGTTAACTTCACGATTCACCCCGCAGCATAGGCGGAGAAAACCTAGTGTCAAACGCTCCGTTCTCCATCTGAATTCAAGACATTATGTGTATATTTGTTTATTTTTCACACATTCACGAATGAAAACGGCATCTTAAGATCTATTTTGGAACTGAGAGCGGTTTATGACCACGGTCTTTAGATATCTAGAAATAAATAATATATACCCGTTGAACAAACCGTTTCGGCCTAGGGCCAACTAGTTTTACCTGATATCAAGTTTGGCCAGTAACATCTACATATATGTATGTAGTTATAATTAACTAGTTCAAAAAGGTTTACGACATAACTAAGATCGCACCCATCTTTTGAAGTCTGTGATATCTGCTAATCTTAAAAAGGTTCTAGTCTGTTCTAGTCTGTATGGTTGAACGCGCCAATTTCTGGAGCTCCGATATAACCCGCCGATATACATCTTGTAAACCAACAGTTAAGGTAGATAAAGAGAATAAGAATATTTACCTCCACCGGTAATCAAACCTACTGACTTCCTGAAATTTTACTATCGCCCAATTTGGTCAGCACTAATTGATGAACAAACAAAATAATCTACCAAGTAAGTCTCAATTATGTTCTACATGTCAAATCTTGAGCATTAATAACTCCCAATGTGTGTTGAAAAATATACTTAACTATAATCAGAATAGATATTATTATTGTATACATATACTCATACATGACGTCATCATCACCAAGTTAGGAAGGGTCTGCTTGTACAAGCGGTAGTTATATTTGATGTCACTCCGCAATATCTTTAAAATTAGAGGAAATCAAGTAACGGAGTGTATAAACACTAAATTTTCTCTGCCTAACGTGGTAAATGTCAAAAACCATTTTTTCAACGAAACAAGCTCTTCTCTCAGCTTTATAATATTAATAAGGATATTCTTAAAAGCTTTGCAAACATATATTATATTACGAACATAGTTCAGTGTATTATGTAAATAATTCCCGCGAATTCCTCAAATTAGTGAAGAAGCAGGTTCTAGTTGAAGTTATCAGATACTTTTGGTATGTGGAAGACTGTACTCTCACTTATCTGTTGTTACGGATGTAATGTAAATAAATTGTACAAAAGGTATTAATTATTTATTTTAAATTAATTTGTTATATTGTCTGGACTGGAGCGGTGTGTTCAATACCACAAAACACCTGATTCACGAGGGAGCTGAATACTCAGACAATGTATAGAACCTTGTCAAATTAAACAATCGGAACATTTGCAGCTAACTACAAACGTTTACGACTGAGCGTGCAAAGTGACGTAGTTCTAAATATATCCATTGACACATTTTGCTGAAACAGTAGACGGAAAAGGTATTTGTAATTAGAAATATTAGCATCGCCTGTTTTGGACGGTGAAGGAAGGAGTCGCACTACAGTGCCGATTACTTTTTAATTTCGGTGTTTGAATATATCAGTGCATCCTAAGCATAAAACTGTAAGGTCAAATGTTACACTTCATTTACTAATACAGCTACATATTCCATTTTGATCGCCATATTGAATTTACAATGTCACAAATTATACATAATAGAAACTAACAATATATTTTTCGTTTAAATAAAAACCAGATTGACTAGGTCTTTCTCCATAATAAAATCTATTTTTTAACTTCACGCTGTATCCCGCACATACAGTGGGTAGGCAGAGTGAAGCTAGTGTGTTAAACACTCCGTTCCACACTCTCCGCTATAACCAGAACAAGGAGAATAAAAATATTTAATATTTCATTTCCTCAAATGGAATAGAATTTTGCCTTTTGCCTTCACAGTCGCACACTAGTGCTCCGGCGCCACGACTGACCTTAAATCTATTATTCTTGAACTGTTTTAGCTAATCATAATATTTATATTTATAGTTTTTCTCAAGTGAAGTTATTTTGGCCCGTGCTGCGTGGAGTTCAGCTCCAGCCCATGCACGGACGGAACGGAGTATCTTAACAATAGATTCCTTCTGCCTACTCCGCTATATGCGGAATAATCTATAAAATATATAATAATAGCATGAAACTAATATAAAAAAATATTGCACAAGACACCCGGGAAGAGAGAGAATAATCAAACCACTGCAGCCGTCTACAGCTTACTATAAAACGGCCACGACACGCCGACCGTACACAATTATCATAACCTAATTCGAGGAGCGTCTGGCGAGGCGTCTGGTCAGCTGCCAACACCATTGCCACAGCCTACACCTATATACTCTTACCAATGTTCAATGTGCGGCCGTCACTTGATTATACATACAGCCGACCGAGTATTCAAAGAAACTAATATTGCTTCTTTTCAGTTATAAAATATATAAATATTACATACGATACGAGTGAACCCATTGCGCGTTGCATTCAAATGAAAAAAAAACAATTGAAACTATTACAATTTATTTATGATGTTAATTTTGCAAACATATTAATATTGTAAGTAATTGGGGCTTTATTAATTTATAATATTCCGAATGTGTCCTATCATCGTTTATATGCTCGTACACCTGCTGTGGTGCCAATAGAGGGCGACACTACACCGCACTGTGGCAGCACGCTGCCGAGTGTCCAGTGTAGTTGGAACGCTTGCGTGTGAACAGCTCGGACAGCGGGTTACCCAGACTCCATATTACGTGAGGAATGCCACGATCCTCCGTGACCTTAAGATCGAGAGCCTGGAGGATTTTATCGGCCGGTTGGCGTCCAACGCCTTCAGACGCGCCGACACCTCAGTCCACCCGCACCTTAAAGATATCGCGCCGTGGCACTCTCGTCCATCGGACAGACTGCGCCTACCAAGGGATCTCCTATCCTTACCTAACACCAACTCCTGAGCTGCTCCCTTGCCGCCGGTCACCTAGCTGGGCCTCTCACGGGTAACCGTGGGTCTCACCCGGCTGGGCAAACCCCAAAAAAATTTCTTTATAACAAACACTTTTTACCTTACCCCCCCTTGGCCCCCAGGCCAAATACCCAATAACGCAGCACCTAGTTAGGTCTGCCGAAAGATACCACGGCAAAGCAGGCGCACCGCCTCGGGACCGTTGCCCGACCCCACACACAGAAGGGGGATCGGATGGAAGAAGACATCGGGCAGCTAGGACACTAAGTAACTGATACCACTCAGGCATAAAAAACACCATATAAGGGCAATTTTATGTCAGAATTTCCCTTTTTTTTTTATTTTCGCACTGTATTCCGTCCATAGCCAGGCAGGCAGAGGGCACCTCGGATCCTAGTGTGAAGAGACTCCGCCCCTATCACAAAGAACAAAATCCGGTCCCCGCTTTCCGCCAAATTCTTGCGGAATTGTGTGTTGAGTGTCGGTCTTTTTCTCTGTTCGTTCTATTAGTTACTTTTACTTAGAGATTCATTCGAAGCTGCATATAAGAGCTACTAAATAATAAATAGCTAGTGGTATAAAATTGTATAATAGGGTGTGAATTGGAGCGTGGTATATTCATATAACAGACATTGCTAGTCGCCAGTTTTATACAATATGATTCACATGCTGCAGATAAGGAATTTGTTTATATTCCTCATTTAATATTATATTTTTTTATATTTTCATACAGTAGGTATACTGTTTAGTTTAGGCTGTCGTGGCGCAGCGGGACAAGGGTGTGACTGTAACGAAATGATTGTGGGTTCGATCCCCACTCGAGGAAGTAGACTAAATATTTCTTATCTAGGTTTATATCCCAATTTCTTCGCTCTGATGTCGAGGCAAATAGCGTCATTAAGTTCTGCCACTCAACACGCAATGCCTCCAGATTCTGGCAGTTAATTGGAAACGGAGTGTCTAACTCTAGGTTTCCTATGCCTACCCTGCTGTGTGCGGGATACATCGTGAGGCTGTGATATACTGTTTCCGTTTTTTTTTTAAGTTTTTCGTGAAATCTATTTCACTCGCTTAGGATTCTCTTTAGGACACTATAGTGGAGGAGGAAGTGCGTTCATAATGGATTCTCTGCCCTGGTATGTACATAGATACAGTTAGTTAAGTCCACTCTACTATTTGTATATTTTAGCTTCACGGTGCTGTATATTGATCCCGCCTACATCAGGGTTGGCAGAGGGAATTTCGTATAAAGACACTCCGTTCTCATTCAGACATTTCCGTTAACTACTTTCCGCCAAAATATGGATCATTACATGTTGTGTTTAGCCTCGTTCGTCACCAAAGCGAAGAAACTAAAATATATAAATAATTAAATACATACACAAATAGTCCAGTGGGAATCGAACCCACAACGGTCTCGCTTACAGTCGCACCTTTGTACCACTGTACCACTGTACCACTACGACCTAGACAAAAGACTTCATCGGTTATGTCAAAAGGGGGTTTGGGTTCATTCACCAAACAACAGTTTCAGAAACTGTGTTGGGTGGAGGAACCCAATTAGGGAGGGTGAGATAGGGGGGGAAAATTTTGTCTATGGCAAATATAAAAAGAACTATCCGCAAATTTTCAAGAATTTGAGATTATCGACGACTGAACTCGACAATATCTAACACGACGTCTGACTGCAAACGCTATCTATGGCTGTAGGACGGAGTGGACGGAGTGTCTTAATAATAGGTTCCCTCTAGCTAGTTTCCAATACGTGGGATAATAGATATAGCGCTAAGTTAGTAGTCATAAATAATATCAAATATACAAATACATTAAATAAACTTATTTAATTATATGCAATCGAATCAACAGGCGGACAACAACTCACCGCTGAGTGGCGATGACGTCACCTTCCAAATGGTAATCCAGCGGGAACCATTCTTTACCCGTTCCACCACATAAATACAACTTCGCCGGTCTATCAACAACAATTTCTACATCTTCACCTACATAATTAGATTGTAAATGATCTAAATTACACACGCCCGGTACAGGTGTCAACGACCACCGATCAAAATCGCCGTCAACATTCAAAAGGTAAACACATCTATTTACATCACAATTTCTCTTCAACACATTAATAGAAAACAATGGCGTTGAGGATACAAAAGTTAGGTATAATAAAAGAATTATACCGCTAGTCCGTAACCCGCGCACACGTGCCATTACTGTTAGTTGCCGCGGCTTTGTGAATGTATTCCGATTTCTGATCACAGAATATAGACTACGGGTCGGATAGTGACGCGCGCTGTCACTTCGCAGTGTTGCCAGAAGAAGATTGTTTTTGTTTTTTAGACAAAGATTTAATTTAAAATAAATTTAATTTAAAAGATATGTATACGATATGATTTATTTATGATGCCATTATTACATTATAAGAGTCTAGTTGTGGTGCAGGGGCACAACGTGTGACTGTAAACGCGAAAAGTTGTAGGTTTGATTCCCTTAATTTTTCCCTAAAGGAAATGCGCGGAGTTGAGTTCCACCACCCTTGTTTTTTTTTTGTTGATTTTTTTTTAAATATTGGTGTAGATATTGCATAGATTGCCTTTATGTATTTTGTTGTGTTTCGTAACATGCATATTGTTTAATCTATAAAAGCTTATCACGTTTTAAAGTATTAAAATGTTTAAGGTTATTAACAAGGAATCTTGTCATTATTAAATATGTTTATTATATTCATTAAAGAATAAATACATTCACATCACCAACACCATCATTCGTATTTAGATAAACATTTATTTTTATTTTTTAGACAATATTTGAAAGTCATTTTTTCCACTCTAAAATAAAAAAATAGATATTTCACTATTCCAGAAACAATTTCGTCAATGTAAACAATAAGATTCTTATAAAAATTACAACACTGGTTATACATGTATTCCCCAAAAAAAAGGTAGTATATTTCAATTGCAACACTAAGTTAATTAGGTTAGGGATGGATTTAATGTATTTTATTGACTATCGATATCGATTATTATTAAATAAAATATAAAAAATTACGTTATATAAAATAAATGTTATAATTTATAACACCTATCTCCGAGTGCTTGCGTTAGCGTTATTTATCATATTTGCAACATATACCAGACAAGGCCGAATGCAGATAAGATTTGATAAAGATAATAATCGTTTTAGTAGTTAAAGGGATTAAATAATTTTAAATATATATAAAATACGTTTGTATTATCTAGATATCTACCTAGCTTGCTATTTGCAGGGTGCAGTGTAAAGAATAACTTCTGTGCTGAATGCGCACTGAATATGCTCTTCTCATAAATATAAAGCCTGTAGGAACTAAAATTTTAAACAATGTATCCTGCAAGCGATAAACGTATGGATATTATATTAACCTTGCATATTATATTGCCATCTTAAGCGTGGTTTTATTTCTGCCTTGTTTTTCTTTATCTTTATGCCTATGTATACAAACTTGAAATTACTAGATTTAAGAAGTTAAAAGTTGTTAAGTTTGCATGTAGGTATGTTGAGGGAATGCAGGGGGTTTCCCTGAGATAAGAGATAATATCACTATCACACCTATCAATACCATGTAGAGTAAGTCCCATTAAGGCACCTTCGTTCCCCATTTTTCACCAAATTCCCGAGTGGCAGAAATCAAAAACCCGCTTTGCCTTGTTGCAAGAGCGAGTAAATGAAAATATAATATATATTTGTCCTGGAATGGGACTCGTATTTCATAAATAAATAAAAACGTACATAAACATTTCAGTATCTCTTAAATATTTTAAGAAAATTATCCTGGTTATATGTGATTTAAGCACATATACTATTATAATTTTTATTAGCTCTTCAAGCACTTTGCAGCTTATATATAATGTATTATCAAATTAATAATAATTAGTTATTTTTAAATATATTAAGACTCATGATGATGTTGAAGCAACATATATGTATGCATGCAAGTTGTATTCGCGCGTGGGGTCACACTGTTTGTTTACGCTTGACGTGTTTGACTTCAAGTAGACTTCATGAAACTTTGTGTAAACGTGACTTATAGGCTGTTGTTTAAATGAGAATTATTTTTTTATTTTTCCGGTTTACCCTACCTGTGCAGAACTTTTTTTTTCCAAGTTAATAACAAAATTTGGGATTTATTGCCTACTGGTAGTTGGTGGTGGTGGTGTAATTGTAGCTTTTGAGTGAATGGTCAAAATGTTCACGCGCATGGATGGAACTTTGAATATCCTAACCAGTTACCGCGATGTACAGACGTGACAGTAGAACAGCTTCAAAACACGCCGATACTTACTCGTACTATAAAGATAAACACTGCAACGAAATTGACCGACACATAAGAACAAGCGGAAAATGTTTTCTTATTTAGTTTTCTTATATATTTTCCTGTTTAAAATGAAAGTTTTATGAATCACAATTAAACCAGGTGTTGTATAATAGTGTGATAATGAACAATGGTGGTATGATACTCTCGTGCATTTGTCCTTTGTAAACGTTCGTGGAGGACAAATGAAGTAAAACCTTCTAATACTAACTAATACTCACAATTTCACATTTGGGTAAGAAGTACAGGCCTGTCTTGGATGGTTTGATAAGCCCGCAAGAAAAGCAGGGCTGCTTTTCAACCAGACAAGAGAGAATATATTAGATATTTTGTACATTCTTCCTTAATTTAGAGTGGGACAAACTTCATATTCGCATACACAGAAAAGACTCATGATGTAAAAATTGTTTTCAATGTCACATGCGTTTTGGTTGTTTCAATATAATTAATATTTAAGTAGTTTTCTCTATTATATATTAAACTGAAGTAGTCGTTGTAGGCGTTACATTTATATGTTTCGTCCTATAAAAATCAAATATCCCTTAAATCAGAACATGACAATGAATTTTTTTTTTTTCAGGAAACCCTTTTACGGGTACGCTAAGTGGAGATTGGAGCTGGTTATAGGGGAGTCATAGATCAACAGGTGTAGGCCGTATCTTCTAGGCACGTTTCAGAGAGCGCGCGGGAGCAACCTTCGCGCCCCTATTTCGGCCAAATGAGTACACGATAAGCTTCTCCAAGCTGATCACCCTGTAGGTGATGAGGGAGAAATCGACGATCGTGTGCTCCGGTGACCCGGACCCATACGAATCCTCTCTCACGTGTTCCGCCGCCTTCATCTCGGGCACCACTGCTTCGCAGAAGGAGCAGACCGTGGCCTTGACTACAGCTGGCAGGGGTAAGAAGCGAACCATCCTACAATTTTTCTTTTTTAGAATCGAAAAAAATATTAAATTAAAATATAAACACACAACTGTACACTGCATAGCCTATAAACTTCGCACCGCATTATAATTAAATAACGACTCGTATCATATCTTAAGCTGTCATAAGTAAACAAGGTGTACCTAATGTAATATAATTTGATGTAAAAATATTGAAAAGAAAACAACAATCTAACAGCGCGTAAAATTTATCAGTCAATCTTTGACAAGACACATTGATATCGTCAATGAAGCACAGATTTTTCGATAATTTCGTTTTTAAAGTGATATCTGGAAACTAAACATGTTATGTAACTTGTTTTTCTTTACTATCACAGTGACTTTAAAGATAATCGCTGTGTAGGATAGCAGTAACTTTTCACTAAATATGTCTAAGTAACTGCGAAGTTTCAAATGTGTAATCATTCAGCATTATGAGCACAGTATATATGTGTACAGAAAATAGTTTTCGCGCCACTCGAAAAACCCGACTTTAAAGTATATAAGGAGTGCGCTATCGCGCTCCGTCTGCCATACTTGCCAGACGGCGCGCGATACCGCGCTCCTTGATGTAAGAGAGTCGGCTGGGCCGTGGCCATCCCGACCTTTACACTAGAACATCACTTTAAAACGCAGCTCTCCGGAAAAACATCTCTAGATACGCTCATGTCTAACTAATAAATGGGAGAGACAGTTATTTAAATTCATTGCGATGTTTACACACACATTAGGTATAATATATAAAAGTTTTGTTGACTTGAAAATAAGTATTTTCAGAAACGACTTATAAAAAATTATATTCCAAGTTATTTTCTAAAAATCTATAAATGTTCAAATCAAAAAAACATACCTTAAATAAAATATAAACTTATCGGTACGTCTTCGCTGCTATTTGGAAGAAAAGCTCGAATCAGCTTATGATGAATATTTAAATTAATATTAAAGACAGAATTCAATTGACGAAAAAATAAAAATCTAAACACCAAAGAGAACTGTGTATCCGTGATATATTTCTGTCGGATCAGATATAACTCTGAAAAATTAAAAGTACTTCCTATTATTTATTTTTTTTGTTTTATTTTTATGGGAGAAGACAAGGCAAACGAGCGTTCGGGTCACCTGATGGTAAGTGATCACCGCCGCTCACGACCACGTGTAACTCCAGAGGTGCGTTGCCGGCCTTTAAGGTGGAGATGTAGGGCGCCGGGGCAAGGCATTAGCTAATGCGAAAGGCAGTGACAAGAGCCATTACTTCAAGCCGGTTTTAAATGTCTGGGGTGGTATTAATCCGGTCGAGTCTGCCCATGCGTGTTGCCATTACTGGCGACGTGACTCTACCACACGTACTTTAGTCGCCTCTTACGACACCGACAGTACCAGGGTGATCCTATTCTAAGCCTAAGGGATCACACGGCGGAAATTTCAATAAAGTGCAATTTGTTCCTTGGTCGAGTTGAGATATTTTTTGTCAAAAATGGTGAATAGTTCGCAAGAGATGCTTAACAACTCCCGTGGCCTCGTTGGACCAAAAATGTGAAATACCAAAATATTTCTTTAAGACTTGCGAGACATGAGACCTATGTCTCAAACTAAGCTTACACTGAGCCCCTTTTAGTATAATTCAATTTAAACAATTATTATTTCACACACGATTTTCCGTCATTACATAAGGACATATCTTTATGTAGTGACGGAAGATTGTGTAAAGTAAATGTTTTTTTATAAATATTACATTACACAGAAGAAACTCGATTAACCGGAGTAATCGTTGTCGTTAGTGATTCGGATAATTGAAAATCCGAATAATCGAATGTATAAAGGAATGCTGGTATTGTGCATATACTCGGATATGTAGCACAAAATAGTAATATGTCTATTAAAAGCAACGAAAACCAACGTTATATCTTGTGTTTCATGTTATTTTTTTCATTAATTATTAAGAAATTATTAACATCCGACAAACGATTTATACGAAAATTTTGATTTGGACAAAAAATATGGATCGGTTGACCTCAAATTAATAAATTTAAGCTAATATAGGTGTATATTCATAGATTTGAGGCCAGTTGTGACGCAGCGGCACAAGCTTGCTAAAATGCGATAGCTTGTGGGTTCGATTCCCACTCCGGGAAATGAAAGTTTTCATATTTTTTTCCTCACTGTTGTAACAATGTAGGTTTCGAGGTCACGTTGTTATCCAAAGTCACATTAAAGTTTATGCACAACAATCATATTATTATATAGATGGAAAATTAAATAAAACACACATTACAAAAACAGAATTTCCTTTATATCATATAAAATTAAATCACAATTAAGGTATATTAGCGAGGTAGTCCTTCACGTGGGCGGGGTCAAGTCTCCGGAAGCCACTCGCGTCGCAGATGCCCACCTCTATATTGTCCGCTGTCATTTGACCTTCGAAGCCCTCTTTAAGTGTTAGTATTGCTGTGTGCACTGCGTCGTCGAGTTCTAGCTCTTCTGTGTATCTGATAAATTATAAATATAATAATTCAGCTTCACATTTCTTCTATATTAATATTATAAAACTAAGGAGTTTATTTGTTTGAATGCACTAATATCAAGAACAACTGGTACAAATTAAACTATTATTTTAAGCATTAAGAACTATATCTTTTGATTGCATTGAGAAGTTGGGTTATTTATAAGTTACAAGAAACTGTATGCTTGAGATAATAACTTCAGCTTAAAACCTCTACAAGTTCTTGGGAAATAGGGCCTTGACAGACAGAACAAAGCAGTCTTGGATTATATATTTCTTTTAAGTTAGGGAACCCTAAAATTTTATAAAAACCATATTATAGAACAATATACCTCTTCTCTAAGAAAGTCTTGCCATTATTAAAGTTCTTGCCCATGGCCGTGGCTTTCCAAGCAAAATATGCTCCGGATGGGTCACACTGAAACAGGTAGGGCCGGTCTCCATCCCACCCACAGATGAGCAATGAAACACCAAATGGACGGACACCACTGCAATGTGTATATTTTATATAATATAATTATTATTAATGATAATCATGATAAATCTACTTTTTAAGACAAATAAAAATCAAAATACTTGTGAAAATTATTAAGAAAACAAAACTTGTGAACTATACATATAATGAAAATGTAACACCGATCACTTTGTCTGTACATAAAGTATAAGAAAATTGTTTATTAGAGGTATTTATTAATATTACATTATATGTGTGTGTATGTGCCCACTAATCTTCGAAACAATGTTATTACCAATTTAAATGCAGTTTTCATAAATGAAATTTTATGCGCTTCCCTTAGAAATAGTGATTGTTTTATTTCAATTGGTTAATAAATAAAAAATGTATCAATATTCACAGATGTTGGCTAGATAGAAAATTATAAAATAGTTTCCTCACCCAGATTGAGTGTACTCTTGCATCACCGTGGCCACTCTCTGCACTAATTGAGCTGTAGGTATCGGCTCTTTGTACATCAAGTAGTACTGTTGTGCCATTTTCCTAGCCTGGGTTACAAGGAGACGGTAGTCTGGACCCATGCCAGAGTATACCATGCCTGGAATGGACATATTATAAAAATATAAGTAAATCATACTAATCTTGAATTTAATATGTTTTTTTGTAAAATCTAAGTGTTTGTGTGCAAAGCTAATGGAATAATCTTTAACATGTGAGAGAGGAATAGGATTATTTAAAAAAGTAATGTTCAATATATTGTTATTTTAATAATTAAAAATATATATTTTTGCAAATAAAAATCTCAACAGAATTGAATAGATTTTTTTTTAAATAACTGGCTTTAAAAATTCACATTGTTTTGAGTCTTAATTACATTAATTTCATAAAACATCATGTCATACTTAAACTTACCGATATGACCAGTGATCATCTCCACTTTATTGACACTGTGTTCATCATAAAGGATGCTCTTGTGCTTATTTTCAGTTGCAATCACAACACCATTGGACGCTGGAAACGGGAAATAGTTAATTAATTAATTTTTTTTCAAATATATAATCAGCATTTTTTTAACTAATATATATAGATAAAACAATGAATAAGCAAAAGTAACCTGTAAATCCACCAGGAAACCCACCTTTAATTCCCACGGAGGTGCCCCCAGCAGCTACTGCAGCTAAGGCATATTCAATTTGCACCAATTTACCTGACGGGCTGAAAATAATAAGTAAATTTTTAACTTTTAACATTACAAAACACTTTAAGTTGTAAGTTTCTAACACCGGTTATTTAAAGAAAATACAAAAAGTTAAAGGACTAAAAGAAATATTAGTTTGTTAAAACACTTAAAACTATTATTTAAAGCTTACTATGTATAAATAAATAATGAAATTCACCTAAAAGTTGTAAGAGAAAAACTATAGCGTTCAGACGCCATGATTACAAAGCAAATTGTCAAAAACACAAATTAATCAAATTCACTCTTAATGTTACCAGATGCGATTGTCATTTTATTTTCGTTTAATAATAGCTTCAATTTTGTTATTTACAAGTTTTCTATACCGTACGGTAGTTTATTTTGAAAGTCATGATAGTCTAATATCATTAAATTACTTATTAATTTTTACTATTTTAGAAAAAAAAAATATTTAAAAGAAGCGCTCATAAATTATAAATATAAATACAAGATATTTGCAGACATATTAAATAATGATATTTTTGTTCAAACATAAAAAGCTTAAAACGAAATCGCTTATAAACCATTTTTTTTTACGAATGTTCAGTGATTTTATTTAGCGAAGTAATATGTGTACAACTGGCACACTCGGCACAAAGATCATTGCCATTAATTTTATAAAAATATTAACTTATTGCAAAGTAATAAAAAAAATCTTAACACATATTAAAGTAAGAAAATTACATACGGTATCGTACAGTATTTTTTAATGGAAGTCGATCCATTAGCTAAAACGTAAGATGCCATACAATAAGAAATAAAATGTCAACTGGTTAAAAAATGGGCCAATACCTGTCGAAAGAATTCGTTCAATATTTTAAGTTTTGACGGCACTATAAGTTATATGAGCTATTGTTATTGTATTCTGATAATCTCTATTTTAGGAAGAGTGCAGTTACATATATTGGGTAATTCCTATTAACATGTCGAATTTTCGCGGGACTTCGCCTTTATCAGAAGCAATGTCGGATACATTAGAAAGAAATCGTGGAGAAAAGGCTCAGCTAACTAAAACGCCTTCGCACAGTCAAATGTTTCTACATAAAACAAATACTAGTATAATAAAGAATTATTCAGATAAAAATGGGAACGATGTTTTGAAATCAATGCAAAAAGGCCGGAAGACATTCGCTTTTTGGACCCTCGTTTGTTTACTATTTGTGTTGGCTGTTGGGAATTTAATTTTGACTTTTACTATTTTAGCTATTTTGAGACTCGGACATGGTAATTACTTCATTTATAAAATTTTTGAAATGGCGAAATAAAATATTATTCCGAATATATATCCGAATTCTAGAGGCATTGCGTGTTGAGTGGCAGAACTCAACGCCGCCCTTTGCCTCGACACCAGAGAGAAGAAATGAAAATATAAACTTAAATAAATATTTCACTTCCTTGAGTGGGGATCGAAGCCTTAACTGTCGCATTACAGTCACACCCTTATGCCGCTCTATTTTCTTTAACAATACCCCAAAATTAACATTATTATCCAGGTTTGGAAAGCATGGAATTTCTGCCAGAGCATAATGCTATAAAATTATTTGGTGATGCTAATCTGGATCATGTATACAAGAGAGATGGTCTCCTTGAGAGCTTTCAAGATGTTCCCATGAGTATAACCAGCGAGAATGGATCTGTTTTATTTAATCTATTGACTCGGTAATTTTTTTATGATTATATTTAAATCTTATTTTTTGCTGCTTGAATTCTTACTTTACTAACTTATTTACTTTTAAACTTTACTTTTTTAACTTACTTTTTAATTTAATGTAATAAGATTAGTAAAGCAGCATCCAATCCATACATATGGCATATTCAGTTGTGGAAATCAATGCATGCTCGGTCTCCTTTCCAGAACAAAGAAATGAAAATATTAAATGTTTTTACCTTGAGTGGGAAAGGCACCCACACCCTTTTATGACACCTGCACTCGAGTTCCTTTAGCCAGATAAAATTATTTACCATTACAAAATGCACTCTACTTCTAGGCTATCACGCTCTGAAACAAAGCTGGTGGTGAACACATCAGGAGTATTCATCAGAGGTGTCAACTCCTTAGAGCTAAGGGACCCGGAGACCGGGGAACAGGTGTTCAGCACTGCCAACCCGGAGATGACTGTTACTGATGCATTGAAGAATTTGAATGCTAAGGTAGTTGAGTTTTGCATTGTGAGTTAAGTGGTGGAACAATGGCTTGTTCTACCTAGTTACTGGAGCCACATCAAACCCACAACCTTTTGTGTTATTAACTCTTATGTTTGCTATTTTTTTTCTGTTATTTAAACTAGGCTTATAATGGGAAAACAGTATTCGAACAGGAAACTAAATATCTGTTATGATTATGCTATTTAATTATATTTAACAAATCAATAGACAATTTATTTTTAGCAGAGTTATTCTTTGCAATATAATCAAACTACTATGGTACACCCTGTAAGTAATGGAAATAACTGAAGAACTAATCTCTCATTACAACTTCCCAGCAAGTATCAACAAAAAGGGTATCATCACCAGTTGACGAGGATCTGACTTTCCGTTCAGAGACATCAGCTTACCTCCGAGGGTCAGAAGGTACTCGGATGGAGTCCAAGGAACTGTTCTGGAGTGCTGACCAGGACATTTACTTGAAGTCCATCAATGGCTCAGTAGTTTTGAGCGGCAAAGAAGGTGTTTATATAGATGTTAGGTATCTTCCGATAGCTTTGCCGATAAATGAGGACAAGTTTTATGGTACTGGGCAGTTTAAAGTGTGTGTCTGCATGCCACAAGGCAAGTTGTTCAGGATAGCTGTTCCTAATGGACAGAAAGTCACCTGTTCCCATATTAATATGACAGGTGATTTTAATCCATGTGCTTAATTTTTATTAAATGTTCAGTGCAGTCTAAAAGTTATAGCTGTCATGAAGTCAAGCTTTTTCAACATTGTGCATTGTTCAGTTGTGAAAGGAAATTTATTAAAAGTAAGAAAAATCTTTAAATCGATTCTCATCTGCAGCTTACTTCATGGTGGCCGCGACTCGTCGATCGCACTGTACTGTACTAATATATTTAAAAAATAAGTTTATTTAGAAATTTTTTGTTTATAGTTGTTTGTGTTAGAATTTCAATATGTCACACATTCAAATCTTGCATAAGACTTTCAATGATTTAGTTATTTATAGGACATTTTATTGTTATATTTTATGTAAAATTTTACCGTTATACACGGCTGTCAAGTTGAAGTCTTATTGGTATCGGAAGGGGTCAAAGGAATTTATTTATATGTGTATTAAATATTAGTTAATTTTTTTGTACTGTATCGTGCCAATGGTTACACTTGCAGAGGTCACACGACAGTGGACAACTTAAACTTAAGTCCGAACAAAACGCTATTAGTGCTCTTATTTCTTGGGCCCTTTTTTTAGACTGTAATGAATGAACAGTTAATCAAAGAGCAATAATTACCAAACAAGTGCTTGGTAATTATATATTTATAATTATTTAGTGTCAGAAATATATAAATATTATTTTTCAAAGTAAAGAAGAGCTTTATGTCGTTAGTAAATAAATAAATAGGACACAACTATATAAACGTCATTTCATATTTTTTAGTAATTTTTTTTTTTTTTAGAATACAATATAATTACATATTATATGTAATATAATGAATGAAATTTTCTAAAGAAACCTACTATGATAATCCATTTATTATATGTAGGTGGTTCCACCTTGTCATCTCTCTCGCAAAGCCTTTATTAGCTTGAAAATAAGATCGTGTGCGTTGTTTCTAGTCCTTCGTTAATTTATAGGTTTAATTTTGTCATTTATGAAAAGCCTTAACTTTTTTAAAATTATTTTGAACGCTTTTCGCATAGACATGGTAGAAAAATTTGCCGCGTTGGGTTTCGCTCCTCAACATACAGTGTCTTGTATTCGTGCGGAGAAAAGTGTCTTAACACTTCTCTTTCTAATCTTACATTAAGAAATAAAAATTAAATCATCTTCACGCTGTATCCCGCACACAGCAGGGTAGGTAGAGGGAACCTAGTGTTAAACACTCCATTCCCCACTTTCCGTCGAATTCTGAAGGCATTGCGTGTTGATTGGTAGAACGCAACGCCGTTCTTTGTCTCTACACCAGAGCGAAGAAATGAAAATATAAGTAAATATTTCATTTCCTTGAGTGGGGATCAAACCCACAACCAGTCGCGTTTACGGTCACACTTTATGCCCCTGCGTCACGATTGGCCTCAAATATATATGGATAAATAGAATTAGTTTATATATTAAGTGCAATTCGCTTATTAAGACACGAATTACATATTGTGTAGGGTAATTTAAGTTTAGATACAAATATTATTTTAGTTATGTTATTGTTATACTTTTGTTAAAATTAGCTTTATGCTGTATCCCGCACACAGTAGGGTTCGCAGAGGGAAGCTAATGTTAAGACACTCCGTTCCTAGCTTTCCGCCGAATTTTGGAAGCATTGCGTGTTGAGTGGCGGAACTCAACGACGCGTTTTGCCTCGACACCAGAGGGACGAAATGGAAATATAAATTTAAATAAATACTTCATCTCTTCGAGTGGGGTTGAACCCGCAACCAGTCGGTTTTTCAGTCACATTTTGCGCCCCTGCTCTACCACTGGCCTCATATACTTTTGTTGATTCTATTAAATAAATGTAATAAATAGAAAATACTGTAAAATGCATATCTAGTCAATAGAATTAAATGGTTTTCTATGTAATAGAAGTTTTATTTTGCTTTGTTCTACGGTTTTACACAAAAACTAAAAATATTTAATTGATAAAAAATATGTTTCGTCTATTTGAACGCGGTTTTGTCCAAGACGTGTGTCTTGGGCAAAACCAAATGCAGAATACAACTACAGTAAGGATTTTTTTATTAAAAATTAAATTATCAGGGTAGGTAGATTGTGGCTTTATAGGGAATTAAAGTAACAAATATCACACCCTAGGAATCATATGTACTCACAGCTATGTACTCAAGTACGGAGAAGCTGATCCATCAAGGCATCTGAATAGTAACTAAATTTAAAAAATATTAAATAAAACACAAAAATACAAAGTAAGATCTTTATATCTTGTAATGTAACAATAATTTACTTTACTTCATAGACAAAAAAAATATAATTAAATAATAACATTACAAATGGCTACGGTTAAAAACTTTGCAATACTGCGGTAATCTCAGGATGAACGGAAGTAACAAATGCATTTATCTGTGATTCACGATACAAAGACCTGATATTTTATCTAAACCACAGATAACAAAAAAACCTTATGAACCTTTGATATACGAGTAAAGTATAGAAGAAAGAATAACGGTTACTAATTCTACATCACTCATATAAAATATTAGTAAAAATATGCAATTTACAATAACGCCATATATAAATAAATGGGTTCGAGCGAATAATTCTACATTTTTGTACATAAGACCGTATAAGCGTATCGGACTGCGGAAAGAGGTCAACACCGTCAAATATTCCCGCCACATTTTTTAAAAATCTTGCTCTTTTATAAATATTATAAAAACGTAAATCAGTAAGTATAACTTATTATTCTGATCAATAAAATAAAAGTTTTTTTTTTTTTCAATTAAAATCGGTAGCGTCTTTGGTCTGTAAACATAATAAACATGACGGATTATAAAAGTATGACCATAAACTATAGACTTATACTTAGCCATTTTCTTAAAAAAAAAGAGAAAAAAGAAGTGTTAGTTTATACATATAACACCTACTTTGTCGCATCGTGGGGTACCCATACAAGTCTTTTATAAATTAAGTAGGCACATATAATTATATACGAATACTGTACATGAAAAAAAACAATATTTCTATTTATACAAGTCAGCCGCCGCTCTGACTGACACCACACAACTGTACATAATATACAATTAGTTATTAGAATGACTATTACCAAAATAAAATAATAATAAAAAACAAGGCGCGATATCTAAAATAAAGTCTTTCTTTTTAAAGCATACTCCTACACTTGGAATATCCAAACTCGATAATCACGATTAGGCCGAACACTTGGGTCAGTGTGAAAGGGCTTTATTTTTATAAAATGGAACGTATAACTATTTAATATTCATGGACATGTAATTTTTGAACTTTGCATTTACAATTGTTCATTTACAAGATGTTGTACAAAAATTATTAGTCACAGTAAAAATTTTCTGATAAAACTTTTTAATAGTTAAATAACTATACAGAAATAAGAAAAATAATCTTTATAGACAGTCTTTTAAACCCTTAAAAGTTAACATTTATTTAATTTTTCTTTTGCACAATATATCCAATTAACTTTTTAAAAAATTAAGCTGGTATTTTATAATATCAGTTATACATTAATAATTTGTTTATAAAATTCAAAAAGAATATATGTTAATGAATACATTATCTATCTATTTATAAATAAACATATCAGACATCTCTGTAAATTGGAGGCAGTGGACATTATTATAACTATATGCAATATATCAATAATTGGGAGGTATGTCGGGCACGTTGTCTTAAAACTAGGTTGTTTTTATTCCCTTTACTATGAGGGGAAATAGCATGGACCTGTTTTACATATTTTGCATCCTAATTTTCCCGTATTTCAACACTTGTTGCTCGATGATTGATATAAACAGCCATTTCATCACTGACGCCACATAACCGAAGTCCTAGACAATACCTAGCCAATTTAAACACTATTTAAGCACCAAGTGGTGTTAGCAAGCAGTCTTAAGCTCAATGCACTCAAAAAAGCTATTAGGTATAAAACAATTCCTCATTTACTTAATTAGAATCATAAGAACTGACACTTTATATAATAAATTTTAATTCGACATCACTCACCCCGTGTTAAGTAGTCGGTTACTGGTTAAAAAATGGTTTAAATGCTTAAAAATTTGGCACTCTTCATCACTAGTGCTCTACCAATTGTAAAAATAAGCTCAAAACGCGCCATTTTCGTTCAATTTTTTAAAATTCTGAATGAACTACGTTAAACAATAAACAGCCTAACACAAAGAAGTTTAGAGTAAACTTCAGAGCTAACTAGAAACGAGTGAAGTTTTTAAAAGTTTTAAACTATTAAATTTAACATTCTTAAAGTGTTATTCCATATATCGGATAGAAAAACACTTTTTTTAGAAAGGTATAAAAATCGTATACATATCGGGATTAGAACCCGTGCCTCTTCGACATCATGCAAGCGCTAAGCCATACGTTCTCATATGGCTTAGTGGTCAGAGTTTATAAGAAGCGCGGGTCCAAATCTTGCTATATTGAAATTTTAATGTTTTCTAAAGAAAGTTCAATTATTACTATTTTAGTGGAAATTTAATTTAAAATTGCATAGATTTATAGATAAGAAATAGGAAAAACTCTGAAAGCATGAATCGCGTAGTCCATTCATTTACCGCCGAATTTTGACAGTTAGTTATTTACAATAACAATTATTTAATTTCCATCATAAGGCTGATTCTCCAAATTTAGAAAACTGTTAATTATACGTTATTATAAAAAATAGGTATTTTATAAAAGTATCGTTTATTTTTTTTTCCCTCGACTTTTTTATGATATGTACCTACGTTCATCTAGTACCGTACGGTCGACGAGTCGCACCCGCTTTGAAGCTACCTGTAGATGGCTGCGCAGAACTGATTTTAGGATTTTAGGACTTTTGAGTTAAAAGTTCACAAAAGCTGACTTCAGGGCGACGACGGATACGTCGACCGCACTGTAATAAATTTGCTTTAATAAATTAAAAAAATCTCCGTCACTCATAATGGCTGGAAGTTAAGCTTGTTCTTGATGAATGTAATGCGGAGCTGTGTTGTGGCATACTGGACGTGGGCGGCGGTAGCCGGGCGTTTGCCGCCAACCGCTCTTGTTCCTCTAATTGTGCTGCAAACTCGTCTTCCAAGGCCTATAAACGTTAAAAAAATAGAAAAGAGTTATAGTTATTATTAAATTTTATTGGGAAATTCAAGTATAACGTGTTAAAGGCCATTTATAAATTACATCATATATTGCAATTTTAAATCTAGAAATTACTAAATCAAACCAGGAATTTAGAAAATATTTTTAACCAAATTAGTCTAATATCTACTTAAATATTATATTTTAAAATGGATAGCAGAATTTAGGAGTTCATTTGACAAATGACGTAATTACTAGATGGTTACTAATCTGTATCAGTCTTCACATTAGTCCATACCAAAAAATTACATAAAATTAAATGTACATTCCATGCAAATATACAAACACCACATACCATGCACGGTCCATCGTTGCTCCGCTATCCATGATTACATTAAATCACCTCACCTTATTAGTTACCATGCTTACAACAGATTTATTAAAATAAAGTAACAATTATTTTATTTACATCTTCAATTTAAAAACTGCAGCTGTAAAGTTCAAAGATTATTATGATTTTGATAAGTAATCTATATAACAGTACTGTCGACGAGTCGTGGCCATCTTAAAAAGAAACGGAGACAAGAGAAAATTAAAATAAAAAAAAATATATACGCAGCCGTTTACAGCTAACTTCGATAACTTTGTTTACCGACTCGTTGACCGTAGTGTATATGTTAACAATTACTTTTTTTAAATTAAGCGAAGGAAATAAGGTTTTTTGTTTTTAAATGATATTTACAGGTATCCACCACCACCATAAGAAATAAGGCAAATATTTAGAAATATATCTTTATTTCCAAGTTTTTTATAATTATATCAAGCATTTAGTCAATATTTGTTAGCAATAAGCTTTTAAATATTCTTTCAAATATAGGAAGGACATTGTAGTCATGATTGGAACTATACTGGACTAATTTAAATATATAACTTTTAAAAAAGTTAAATAACTATTTTAATATAAAGATAATGTCTTTTTGAGAATGTTTAACAGTAAGCATGAACGTATATATTAAAAAAGGACCAGGAATAGTCCAGAATTGTTTGGAAGTTCAAAATTATAAAAACTTAACTTGTGACTTAAGATATAGAATACAATTATATTTTAAATAAGAGTAAAAAATTTTTACTATGAAAACGTTGCATATGACCAACAAATGTTTATTATGGTTTTTTATGGAATAATGTATCAACTACAATGAAATAAAATAAAAGATATATAATATTGACATTGGTCACATCACCAACACCTGGCAATCAGCACAGATATCAATTTATCAATTCTACTATAAAAAACCAGTATTGTTATGTTTAGAGTAGATCTTAAAATTAAGTTTGTATTTAGTAATTATATTTGTACATAAATGTTATGTTACACATCTAAATAATAAGACATGAATATTTAAAAAAACATAGTTTAATCTATTTAAATAAAGTTAAAACGTGATTGTAACCTTCTCTAAAAACAATCATTTAATAATTTGTTTTTATATTTCAAAAAGCAGGCTTCTTACTAATGCAGAAAAATGGAAACGCATGGCGATAAAATAAAAATAAAACTTTTGTGTTTTACCTAAAATTACTTTAATTTAAAAAAAACGCCAATCCAATAATATCTATAATTTTAATGAAAGGAACCGTTCGAAGCATTTTTTCTCTACGAGATTACAAGGCACGCTATTAACATTTAACAATAATATAATATTATATTCATCTAATTTGGTAAACTAGGTTTAGGCACATGCTATGTCTTAATAAATCTAAATTAAGACTAACATTCATCTTTTCTATAAACTAATTTAAATAAAAATATCATAAATGCGATATTTTTTTTAATATATGCACATTATTTCAAAATTATATTCGGACATGGAAGGAAATAATGAGCATTACACTATCTGAGAATATACAGATAATATGGAAAAAAGTTTTTTTTTTAAATTTAGTTATTTCTAAAGGATTCCATTTGGTTTCATAAAAGTATTCTATTAATATTGAAAAATAAAATATTTAATGATATTACTATGGCAACACTGACCAAAGGTTTGTGGTCTATATCCAAAACAGACAAATAAGACTAGCGCAAAGGATAACTTACACTTAAAAAAAAAAACAACAAAAAAATAATACGTCTCCTACATCTATATTCAAAATTTGGAAGCAAAACTGGGAAAGACGAATTTTCGATAGCCACAAAAATTGGAAGCATAATTACGTTTCATACGTTCCATTTATAAGCAATATCTATTAGCAATAGCATATAGACATAAAATTACCACCCTTGTATAAAATTTTATACGTTTAAGCATTGTTCATTTAAATAGAAAAAAGTAACTCCACAAACTAAAAAACCATTAAGGCTGTATCATTAAAATCTTAGACGACAGAATCCGGTGGTTCCTTTGTTTTATCTGTGGATACATCTTTCAAATTTAGCGTTGACAACTGACTGACAGGTACATTTGGAGCATTTGAGTAGCTATTGGACCCTCGGATGGGTCCCCATCGACTGAAATATTTTTCTTCATCACTGCCAGTGCTTGTACTACTCTGTATTGTAGTACCACTTTTGTAAGTATCGTACTTGCCTTCTAAAGACGGCATATCGATCATAACGGCCTCCATTGCTATATCTTGTTTGAGACTTTGCTGTGATATACTCCTTTTCATTAGCGGCTCATTATTCACTTTCTTGAACAAATGATCGCTTAAGCTCTGCCTGTTTATTTTTTTTGTATTTTTAATAGCAATTGGAGTTCGTTCAACTTTGGCTCTTTCAAATGACATTCTTGGTTCTTCATCAATTTTGCCAACTCTTTCTTTTGGTACATCATCGTACGCCATGATAGGATCTCTCCTTTCCTCGGGCCCATTAAATACGGAGAATCCAGATATCTTTTCTGCTACTAACTTCAAATTCGAAGTGGACCCATATCTTTGGGCTTTTGCTAGTTTCCCACGTTTCGCTGTACTTGAGGCACTTGTAGTTGCCGATTTTGATTGGCGGAAGTTAGTATTTGGACTTATACTCCTACGTCTGTCTAGGCTGGGAGTACTACTATTAGATATGACCAAGTTTAGACTTGTTCTAGACCGAGACAACGATCCTATGAAGGAATTCCTTTGATGATATGCTGATAAGACATGCTGTAGTACATTTTTGGGCCATGGAACTTCTATGTAGACACTTCTGTCCGGTATTTTTAACCCGTACTTGGCCTCGTGATCGTCTAATTGTTTCTCGAAGGTTTGTATGAGTTTCTGTTGAAAATGTGTGTATTTAGTGTAGCGTTGTGAGTGGGACGGCACAAACATAAATCCTTTGGTATTAACCAGAACCTTAATACAGTATAGATAATAATTGCTAAAAAAACTAATTAGACGTGTATTTTTTTTAAATTAACCCACCACCAATTTAGTTGAAAGCGAACCATGCTCATGCTCAATATTACATGCCATGCGTAACATTTGAAATATAACTATATAGAATAAAACTATACAATACAAACATACGTAATAGACTTATGACATCGTATCACATATCTTTCCATCCAATAATAGGGATTTCCCAGAAACTAGTTAAATTTGTATTAAAAAACTAAATAGCTATATTTCTGTATATATAACACCATGAATATTCGTGCAAATTCAAATTTTTTAATGCGTTTATTTGTGTAATTTTTTAACAATTTCGTTTAATATTAATATATTATTAGAGATATTGTAAGATAGACAATTTAGGTGTTCCCATTATCGTGGCCGACGCGATTAAGAAGATCAAGTGTTTCACTTTAAACGTAATAGTTCTAGCTTCATTCTTTATGAGGGGGAATCAACTAATTTTTTCACTCCAGCAAAACAGAAGAAGGCACGGCGTTGACATCCGCAACTTAATATGCAATGTCTTGAGTACCTCAAAGTAATAGTGTCCCCTTCTACTATTGTCTGCATGTTTTTAAATCAAATAATATGAGCAATTGAGTATACCTGGTGTTCATGTATGTATGTATATGTATATATATATATATATATGCAAATCTCACCGTCTTCCTATCAGCGAGCGTGGCGCGCCACAACTTCAGCTCGTGCGCGTACTTCTCCTCGATGGCCTTCATCTTGCCGGTCTCGTGGTTCATTAGCGCTTTGCGCTTCTCATTTTGATACTGTTCTAGTTCACGGAGGAGGGCCTGGAAGATGAAGGAAACTTAGTGTTAGAACACTCTGTCCTGAAAAATGTTTCTCCTTCTTGTTGTTTAGTACTGTCCTCAGTTACGGAGGAGGGCCTGGAGAATCTCAACAACTATTATAGTACACTCACATACTGACTGGGTCACGATGACATTTAAATTTTCCATTTTTTTTAAAAGCTTTTATTTAACTTGCAAGGTACATACCTTACAAGTTTATACATAATTTATATTATTATAAAAGCATGTCTCGCGATTTACTAGTGTAAATAAACTAGTACTAATTTAATAATTAAAATCTGTGAACTTTAAAGTGTTTGAAGATTCAATTTAATATAATAGATCGTCGTGACAAGCTTGTATGATCATGTAGTGTGTATAATGAAGATAAAAGTTGATAATTAAAACATAAAAGGAAAAAATATTTTCTTAATTTTAGAGCAGTCAAATTAAAGCTTTTTAAAAAAGTGTTTGGCATTTAATTTATATTATTATATTATCAGTTGTTCGTTGTTGTTTAACAAATAGTTCCTATATATAATAAAACAAGCGGGTAAAGCCGCTTCCGGGTAAGATATGTGTTTTAAGATGGATACCTCTCCCGCCGCTTTGAGCTCTTCCTTCGCCTTAGCGTGTTTGGTTGCTAGCCGCTGTTGTTCAGCTCGATAACGGCGCTTCTCGTTCTCTTGGAACTGGAACAAATGTGTATCACGGTGTATTGGGTGGCACAACTCCACTTCGCGTTTCCACCAGGCGGCCTAATATTATATTACAGTCTAAGCTAATCTATATAACCGTCATAACGAAACAAATCTATACAGTACCGAGTACTTTCTATTACTAAAGTCTACTTATAACCATAATAATCGGGTTTACAGTCACTATTTCCCTTGAGACTAGTCGTGGCGCAGGGGTACAAAGTGTGACTGTAAGTGCGACTGATTGTGGGTTCGATCGCCGATCGAAGAAATCAAATTTATATTTCTATTTCTTCGCTCTGGTGTTATGGCAAAGCGTGGGATTGAGTTCCGTCACTCAACATGCAATGTCTCCAGTGTTCGGCGGAAAGCTAGGTTCAATCTTCTTGCCAGGTCAAATGCGAGATGAAAGAAAAAAATTACCTTCTTGAGTCTTTCGCGGTCGTCCTCATGGGCGGATGGCGCTGCGGGCGCGGCGCCGATGCGCAGTGACTCGCGGAACATCATCTCACGAGCCTTTTGTTCGGCTCTTATGCGCTTGGGGAGTGATCTTTTCTCTAGCGCTTGACATTTGGCTAGCTCTTCCTCTTTGCGGCTGTTCTTTCTGTCAATTTATAGTTTTTTTTTTGAGTTATGCGCTGTCTCCCTTGTAAATAGTAGGGCAGATATAGAGAACCTGGGCACCTAGTGTTAAGACCCCACGTTCTTATTAAAACGCTTCCGTTCTCCACTTTCGACCGAATTTTCTGGCGACGCGAAACTCAACGCCGCGCTTAGCTTCGTTTATTTCCACAAGTGGGAAACGAAACTAAAACTTGTCGTGTTTAGTCATACGCTTGTCCTTGCGCCACATCTGGCTCAATGGCGAAACAAAGTATATATATAAAATGACCTAATCTACAGAATACAAAGATTTTTCTTTTCTTGGATGTTGATTACATTCTTTTAAGATATATTGGTTACTTGGACTTGCAACTTGGACTAATTTTGTTTGCAATTAAAGGGCAAACCAGTGTGACTACATTCCATTTTTCAACAGAACTCGACACACATTATTTGCTAAAATGCGGAATCCGATAATTTTTTCTCCTGAGTGAAAATCAACCACCAGACTCACCGTTTGATCTGCTCCAGTTCCTTGTCATGACGTACAAGCATCTGGTGTCTGCGGAGTAGGAACTCTTCCTTCAGCTGTCTCTTAGCGAGCTGGTGACGCTCGTGGATCTGTTTCTCCTCCAGTTCCCATAGAGCTGCTTCGCGGGTTCGCATTATCTGAGAACGGGGAATAAATAATGTTATTTATATAAAAAATAATTAATAAAACTAAATAAAGTAGTATAATTAAATTATTGACTGAAATACCTAAAATACTATAATTAATTTTAAAACCAAAAACGACTATTACTACCGAGTTAACACTGTTCTAAAAAAATTAAAATAGCTTCACGCTGTATTGCGAATAAAGCAGAGCAGAGGAAATCTAGTGTTGAAAACTCAGTTCCCCAGTTTCCGCCGAATTTTTTGAAGCATTGAATGTGGAGTGGTGAAATTTAACGCCGAGATGTTGTATTGGTGCCTAAAATTCATTCCCCTGAGTGGGGTCGAACCCACAACTGTCACGCACGTACCTGATGGCGCTGCTGCAAGTACTGTCGGTCGGCCAGCGCCTGTCGCTCGCGGTGCTTGTCGTGCACACGGCGCAGAACACCGTCGCCCGCGTCCGCCAGCGCCGCCACGAAGGCGCGCTCACGGGCCGCGTGCTCTGCGTCGAGGCGCGCGCGCCCTGCCCGGTACGCGTCCTTGCGCCGGTCCTTGCTGACTAGCTCTACTTCCTGTGGGGATTTCGATTGTATATGTTAAAGTGGATGAATTAATCATTTCGTTTATATACCGTTTAAATGTAACGGTAAAGTGCGAGACGGCAAAAATTTGATAGATTTTCCTTTAAAGAGAAATTATTTTGGTTTAAATTTGACATTTAAACCTCATTTGGGCTTCAAATGCAGTATGTCAATTTATAATCAAAGACAAAATTGGTGAAATTGACTGCTACCACACAATTTATTGCTTGAAGTGGCGTTTACAAAACGAAATATTTTTAAATTTGCTGGAAAATAAATAAAGTAAGCAGTTACTTGGATGTCCTAAATACATATCACTGATTTTCTAGCACACAAAACTATTTTCAGGACAAAATATATTTTCAAAAATTAAACGAATATATTATAACACCGCAACTCTAAACGTACGTAAAGTAAGTGGGAATAGTTACTGAACTATCTGTTCACTTATTAAAAAATAAAATCCTTTTCAAGCATATCCTAGTAGCGCCGCACATAAGTGCTCTACTTTAGTGCACATATACAAGACGTACAAACTAGAAGGCAAGGGGTTCATCACCTGCTTCAACAACCTCAACTCTTGCTTGAGGGTGTCCCGGAAGTGCCGCAGGTCGCGCTCGTGGTCGGCCCTCAGCCTTTTGGCGTGCTGTCTCAGTTCCGCGTCTAGTTGCTGGTCAGCCCTCTCCGCAGCGGCGCGCTGGGCCCGCGCCAGTGTGTCCAGGTCTGATTCGTGTGCCCGGGACAGAGATGCTAGTTCCGCATCGAACCTGTAGCCGTTGAGTGAGTTGGAAGTCGCTTAGAAATAGTTAAGTTGTATATGTCTATAAGAAGATTTACAAATATTGTTTGTTTTAATAATGTTCGTCTAATCTGTTTAAATTGTAATTTAATTAAGAATTAATGAGGAATGAAATTTCGTATAATTAGGTTCCTTTTGTACAGTATTGAATGTGAAGATAAAAAATACATTTTCTTTAGTCAGTCCTTCTCAAACAAACTAAAATATTCCGATATGTATAAGAATTTTAACCCTCAACTTGCCGAACGCTAAGGAAAAAAATAACATTTAGCCAAAGAAAGAATTAATATGAACATTTATCTTATAATAATAATAAATTATATTCTTTATAACCAACATTATTATATAAAACAAAATTTTCCCCAAAAACCCATTACCTCTTATCCTGCTGCTCTTTCAGCTGCGTCTCTTTAGCATTAAGGTCCTGGAACTGTTTCTGCTCCTGCTTCTGCAGCATTTTGATTTCACGCAGTTCCTGTTTACGGAGAGCATGGTCGTCCCACGTGCGGCCACTTTCTTCGTCACCCCATATTACCTATAACAATATATATATATATATATATAACGAAGCGGTACGTGGGCAGTCTTGACACGCTAGGTTGTCTTCCATATATGGAGCGCGGTGAAGTCGGCCGATGTCTCAGCACAACTGTACAGTGTGTGCAAGTAAGTTCCAACAACGTCGGCTTCGGGAAACTTGTGTTACACATAATATACCCAATAATGAAACTTAATTTTTGTTATTATTTTATATATATTACCTTAGATGTAGTAGTGGTTACCATAACGCCATCAATTTCGAACTTTCTCGTACGTTTCCGCGTCTTCTTCTTCAGGTTAGCCATGTGGATGTCTTCTTTAGACCTATTAATAATAATTAATATATTTTACAATATTTTAAAATTTTTATACTAATGACAGTAAACATAATGGTTGTTGGTTGATTTTCCATTCGGAGGAATGACTTTTAATATTATATGAATTTCACTTTAGTAACTCAAAACGCGGCACTAAATTTAGTCACTCAACGAATCATATCTTAAATTCGGGCATTTAGCGGGGAACGGAATGCTCTAACACTAGGTTTTCTCTACGTATATACACATTAGAATTATAAATACAATAAATTTCCGTTGTGCAATTGTATTATCATGTATGTCACTTTCGAAAATTTATAGATGCAGGTTCCAAGTCCAAATGTATTTTTTGTATATTTTCAAATATTTTTTAGTTTTCCTCTGAATACCGTAGCAAGGTAGGCAGTATGAACCTAATGTAGACACTTTGTTCCCATTAGAACATTCCTTTCCCTATTTTCCGATGATTTCCCGAGACATTGTGTTGATATTGTGCTTTGTCTCGTTATCAAGACGAGGAAATGGAAATAGTACATACTGAGTTACTTCAAGTGGGTATAGCACGTCTCTGATTTTTCTATAAAATTCTATTTTATCTATTTACAACTGTCGCGTTTACAGTCGCACGCTTGTGCCCCCACACCACGACGGCCTCCACCTTATCTACGTAGTTATTGTCTGCATAAAATAAATTATCCAAACCTTTGTATTCTGTTAGGTTGTCCATCTTGCGGCTTCCTTCTGAGCACGACTTCTTCTGTATCAATGTTTTGATTTTCCGAATTCACTCTGTAAAATAAACTATTATACTGTGCATTCTGATTTTTCTATCAAATCTAACAGAATAAGACAACTATTGATTTAATCAATAAAAAATATATATAAAAAAGTATATAATCAAACTTATAGAACTTCACTCATAGAGAAACTATTAAGGCATACATTATGAAATGCTTTGTTTTTACTCCAAGATTTTTTTTTCTATTTTGTTTTTCTCGATAGTAGTCTGGTTAAACGATACCTTACGAATTCTTACCACTGACACTATTAATAGAGCCCTATTATTATAATTGAGAAATTTTGTTTGGTTCCACTATTTCGCAAAAAATATTGAACAGATTTAGATGAAACTTTACAGTAACAAGGACTTACTACAGCAGAATGACACATGGGATACGATTTATATCTAGATACTATACATGAGCTATATACAACTGTAAACTTTCTTTTTATTAGTTTTATATGAAAATTGAAGAAACAAAAACAAACATGCTCCAAAATTTTCACATTAATAACATTAATATAGTATGATTGAATATAATTTTGACAATAACATAACATTAAGTCGGTAGTAAATTATCTACGTACCTGGCAGTTCCATTGACCATGTGGTGGGAGTCGTGGGAGGCGGTGGTAGCGGTTGTGCTGGTGGCTAAGGAATCTGCGTCGCCGCGTCGAGACCTCTCTGACGCTACTGACCCGCTGTCCGATTGGGATCTGCCACTGAAATTGCGAAATAAATGGTTTTTAATATTCAAATTTGACTGTCTTAAGAATTAAATATACTTAGATGTTTACCTCTAAGCCTTATTTAAGTACAGATAAAATTCATATAAATATATAGTTCATAGTTTATGAATGTTATATCACATATCCAAGTATTAACAACAAATCGTGATCTTGACTTACACTACAGTCGACATTAAGTTATTTTTTGGCGCATTGTTCACTCGATAAGAAAATAATCAAATGTAAGAAAAATTCTAAAACAAAGTTTGCGACCTACCTCTCAAAGCTATCAGGACTGAGTCGAGGCGGTGCTTGCGAGTGCGCATGCGCTGACCCTGAGTCGTGTACTCGTACTTCCTCGCCCACTGTGACCACCGAAACGTGAGATGTATCCTGTACAGTTAAATGTTTAGTACATAATTATAAATAGACTTTGTGACCAAATTGGACTGGGTCATAATCCTTTATTAGTCTTCGTTGATCGATTGATGTTTGATGTGTTGACATTAGATGCTAGTGGAAGCAAACGATGTTATTATTGAAGTCCTAACAGAAAGAAGACATTGTGTTTAAATTGTTTTATTTTTTACTTTACATATAAACAGTCAACGATAGTTGTGGCGCAGGACACAATGTGTGACTGTAAACGCGACAGGATGTAGGTTCCATACCCACTCGAGGAAATAAAATATTTTAATACTTTCGCTGTGGTTTCCAAGCAAAGAGCGGCGTTGAATTCCGCCTCTAAACACACAATGCCTCCAGAATTTGGCAGAAAATGGGGAACAGAGTGTCTTAACACTAGGTTACCTCTGCCCTACTCTGCTCGGTATGTTAATACAATTATACAAATCCAAAGTGGTTCAAAATCAGTTTCTTAGATTTAATTACTCAATTTGTTACAACTCGCATCTGCATCTAAAAAAATAAAAAATAACAAACAAAATATACCAAGTTGAGATGGTTATGTTGGCTATCGTCAAAGACTCCGGAGTCGCCGGCGCCGGTGCTCAGTATAAGCACTTCACTGCTATCGAGTCTCCTTCCGCGACTCTTTTCTAAGAAGAAAAAGGTATAAAACAAAATATCACATTTTAATTATTATAACTACATATTTATATTATAAACGTATTTTGTATTTATTTATATAATAGTACTACTATTTAATATATTGTTTGGTTGTCGTACTAATCTTAGGAACTATTGGTTCGATTTTTTTAATTGAATCGAGGACTAACGGGTTACTTCCATTCAACCACTGGGGTGTAGCTGCAGTTAAAAGCTAGGAATTTATAAGTCAAACATACAGCTATATTTTTGTACGGAAATTAGCAAAACTAACCAATTAAATTTTCGGGAGCACCAAAAAAGTTGAAAAATAAATTATAAATGATATAAATACATTATATATATATGTATGTAGAGGGCCAGTAGTGGCTGTAAATCCCACAAATGAGATATTTAATAAAATCATCTTCTCGATCTGCTATGAGACAAAGCGCGGCGTCGATTCCGGCACTCAACACGTAAAACCCCCGGAAACGGAAGTATCCTAATGAGGAAGAAGTGTCTTATTACTAGGTTTCCGGTTTCCTCTGCTTACTCTGCTATGTGCGGGATACAGCGTAAAAAAATAAAATAAAAATCCAACAACACCTACATACCGTTATAGCAGCTAGTGCAGTCCAACGAGTCCAACGAAGATGGCGCGAAGGCATCATCATCATCGGAGGAGGCGGCGCGTACCACCACCACTTCATCCATCGGCGGCGTCGTAGATATCGTTACTGCGTTGTGTGGTAACTAAAAAGGAAAAAATTACAAAAACACACGTAAATTACATTTTATTTTTAAAATGAGTTAGATAACTCTTAATAAAAAAAAACAAACAAAATTAAGTTTTTTTTAAATGTGTATAAAATTAATTCTAGAGACATTGCGAGGCAGATGTTAACACCGTGCTTTGCTTTGTAGAATCGAACTAGTAGCACTGCACCACACGGCGTTATTATACATGAAATTTAATTTAAAGTAAGCTATGATATATGAAGCTAATTAAGAAATATATGTTGGGTGATGAGAAATATTGAAAAGACACTATATATTAGGCAAAGGATAGAAAGATCATTACCGGCGCAGCGGTGTTTAGTACCGGCGGGTGCGTGGTGGTGACGGTGACGAGACCGACGGGCGCCGCTGCTAAGGAGTTGGGTTCCGCACTCACTGCAACCACTGTCACAGCTTGTTGGGTCGGCTTAAGTAGAAGACGGAATAAATAAAGATAAAAATTATATGTATTAAACTTCAATTTATTTTAACGCTTATTTATCTGAGGCCCTCGAGGCGCAGCTAAGTGTAAGTAAATACAACAGTTGTAGGTACAAATTCAGCTTAGGGAAACTGAGTTCTTTTTCATTTTCTTGTCTTGCAACAAGATATAAACATCAAAAATACATAGAACATTAGGAAGTGCGTGGGAAACGGAGCGTATTAACACTAGGTTAACTCTACAAGCAAAAAATACACTAACCGTAACCGGCCGTATTTCCACCTGTCTCCCACCGCTTTCCTCTATCGAACTCGACCTCGAGTAATCTTTACTATTTCTGTCTCTTTCCCTCTTCACTTCCACACTATACCTGTCCTTATCATCCACTGATCTAGACCTGGATTCTATGCGACTCACTTCAGCGCTGACTCTCTTATTCTCACATATTTCCGTTGAACTCGACCTAGAACGTTCCTTTTTATCGTTTTTGATGATTTCCGTAATGGCGCGTACTTCCGGTTTGATTTTGTTATTTATTTCTATACTAGATTTACTCATTTCCATGCTCTGCCTGTCTTTTACTTCCGACAGTCTGACGTCATCGGCACTCTTTCTCACTTCAATTTTAGATTTATTATCTGTTGTCACTTTATTAGTGCTCGTCTTTTTGACAGGTGAAACGTCAACATTCATTTTGACGTCTCTATTCTCTTTGCCTTTACTAACTTTATTATCTTTATTGATTTCTACATTATATTTTATATCTGTGACTGTGATATCCTTAATTTCTAAACTAGACCGTTTGACTTGTACGACTTTATTCGGTTCTGAATTGAATTTCTTGACATCTGATCTTATTTTATCTGTGGGACTAGTTTTGTTTGTTTCGCTAGGTTTTTTATCTGTACCGTTGACAGTTCGGTTGTCGTCCATCGGTTCGGGAGTTGTTTTACTATCATCAGGCTTTGGTTTAACGTCATTATCATTAACTTGCTTTATTTCTTTTTTATCTGATTTATCTTCTACAGCTTTCTCTGCATCGCGGCAAACCTAAAGATATAGCATTGTTTAGATTATAATATGTATAAATTTAAGGTCGTAATGGTGCAGCGACGTAAACGTAAACGCGACGGTTGTGGGTTCGATTTTCAGTCGAATTGTTATATTTAATTAGCTTAGCTCAACTTTCTGTGGTATCCAAAATGATATCATCATATTTTAAACAAAAAACAAAATATCAGACCAAATATTTATAGTAATCAAATAAATTAGACATAATTATAAGAAATAAGACAATACTCTCGACAGACAGACAAAAGAACGAATAAATACTCCTATTCCAATGTCATGTTTTTTGAAACAAAAAAAGAATCCATAAAACCCACCTGCTCTACAATGTCCCCGGCCACGGTCACATGTGGGGTGGCAGGCGGGGGCGGCGCGGGCTGCTTGCGGGTGGCGCGCGATTGGGGCGCCGTCGACGGGGGTGATGGGGGCGACGGGGGTGATGGGGGCGCGGGCGGCGATGGGGACGGCGAGGGCGGCGACACCGGGCCCGGGGGTGGGGGCGCGGGGCCTTTCTCTTTCTTTGGTGCCTGTGTTAACATTTTTATTATTTTAACAATAACGCCATCATATACATGTCTCTAGCAAGTTATGAATTATATACTAACATTTGTATGCTGAATAACTAAAGCTATATGCTGTAAAATTTAAGCAAAAGATAAATAAATAATGATATTTACCCACAATAGCTTGTATTATATTTGTTAATCTATGGTTTCGATTGTAATAATGGTAGTATTAAACTTTATTCTTGACTAGACAAAACACGACATTAGATTTAGATATAGATATACCTATTCAACAAGTAATGTCTCACAATGCCTCTAGAATGTTTATATGATCTCACCGGCGGTCTCCTGTCAGCGGCCGCGTCTTCGGGCATGGCGCGTTTGGCAGCAGCGGGCGCAGGGTCGGGCACGGGGGCGGGCATAGTGTCGGGCGGCGAGGGCGGCGCGCGGGGCGTAGGGGCGGCGGCTGCGGGCTCCGCCTCTGACACTGGGAGCAAAACATAATATTTGTCATTACTTAACATAAGCACTAAAGTATTTTTTTTTGCAAAAGAGTGTTTAAGATTTTAATTGTTATTAAAAAGTGTTTAAAAGAAATAATTCACACAAAAAAAATGTTCCTTTTTTTTCTAAACAAGTTGTCACACACCTAACATTTCGATACAATCATTATTACTTTTGTTAATATATTCAAAGGTTAAAAGATTTTTATGAAGATGTGTAACATCATGGTAATGATGTACGGTTAAATTTCATATAACCATGAAACATATTCACCATTGAGAACAATTTAAAAATAAAAAATATAACTTTATCATATTAATAAATATAAAATAATGAGCAAAATAAGAGATGAGACTCACTCTTGATGTCCGGCGTTTCGCCCGACCTCACCGACGTCGAGTCATCTTCCATGTCCACATGCATCTGAGAGCTGCGGTGCTCCTGTAAAAGAAAACATTTTTAATATATATTAATCCTATTCATATATTAAAAACTATTAATTAAATTAAAATAAGCACATTTTTCCTAAAGTAAAAGACAATTTATACAAAATATAATATGATATACACAAAAGCAGTTAATGGCAGCCACAAAAAAAAATCATATATAATTTTTGTTCAAATTATATGATTTCTACAAATAAAATAACAGAGCTATGATAATAATAAATATAAGAGAAATATAAATAACATAATAAACAATATATCTGTATAAAATGCATGCAAAGGTCGTCTTATTGCTTCAAGGAATCTCTTACTGGCAACCCTTGGTAAATAAAGGACTAAATTTTAACATATATAAAGTTAGCATAGCAATAATATATAAAGTTAGTTAGACATTAAGTTAAATTGTGCTATCGCATAAGTATTATTGTGTCTTTTCGATAATAAACTTTCTTTAAACCTAGTATTGTATACTACCTTCCACGACGGCGGAGGCTCTCGCGGCTGGTTCGGATCGCAAGCAATGTAACCACACACATACAAACATTAACGTATTGTTATATATTATAAATATATATAAACACACACAAATATACACAATAAATAAATATATTTAAAGTATGGTCCACAAGTCGAGGCCGACCTAGATGTGGCGTCGAAATTTTGATTTTAGTATTTTTCTTTCTTTTGATTATTTTCCTTCTGAGAGAACAATGAGCAAAAAATTCAAAAAGAGTTACTTCAAGGCGGCCACGACACATCGATCGTAGTGTACATATTTATGTACAATAAATGAAAAGGCACTACTTATAAATATTTTTTTTTTAAAAATAATAAAAAAAATATACTTTACTGAACCAGATAATGCATACGAGCTCACACAAAAAAAAATATTCACTCGTGTGAGAATTGAATCCTTTATACAAACGGTTTTCACTTTACGTATTACGTTGCACACTTGGAATTCTTAATCACATACACACACGCAAACACAGTACGGTCGACGAGTCAGTCGTGTTCATACTAAGAAAAAACCACAAATCCACACACACAATTAACTTGGGTGGCTACGACATGTCTACTGTACTGTACTCATCTATTTATTATACATACACAAATAAAAAAACATCCACAAAATAGAATAAATTAAACCTAAATACATATAAAACAACCAGTGCAAAAAAGCTCTTTATATATATGTGTATACATATATAATATATATACTAACCAACCCTCTGATATTGCTCCTTGTTGCGTAGACGACTTCGTCGAGCGCGCGTCTGTCCGTTCGTATGCGTGTGATATATTTGTGGGTGTTAGTATTACATACTAGTACAAGATATACATATATAATTATTACTATTAGTAAGTTATTATATAAGCTCAAATATATATACAGCATGTTGTAAAAAGATAAAAGCGATGATATTATTTTTAAGATTACATTAGGTAATGTATTTTTTTTATTTAGATAATGTTTGATGTAGATAAACAATCTATGTAAATGGTAAGATATTAGAACAAGGCAAACGAGCGTTCGGGTCACCTGATGGTAAGTGATCACCGCCGCCCGCGACCCCATGCAACACCAGAGGAGCCACAGGTGCGTTGCCAGCCTTTAAGGTGGAGATGAAGGGCACCGGGGCCCGGCATTACCTAATGCGAAACGCAGTGGCAAGGGCCACTACTTCACGCCGGTTTTAAATGTCGGGGGTGGTATTAAATCCGGTCGAGTCTGCCCATGCGTGTTGCCATTACTGGCGACGTGACTCTACCACACGTACTTTAGTCGCCTCTTACGACACCGACAGTACCAAGGTGATCCTATTCTAAGCCGGGAACACACGGCTAAAACGGCTACTTAATATATACGAAATAATTATAATAATATTTATTTAGAAAAATAAATAGTATACCCTTCACTACCTAAAAGTATACCCAGTATAATATAAACCACCCAATACAACCCAATATATAAAAACCCATACAAACCTCAGAGTCATCATCAAGTAGTTCCTCCTCCACGACCTCCGCTCTATACTCAAGGAGCAGATCCCTGAGGGACTTGGAGTCAAGGTCTCCGGAGACGAACTCGTGTTTGAGCAGTTCTATTGAAGTGGGCCTTTTTTCTGGGTCCTTTAAAGGAAATTAAGGATAAATATTGTATTCATTGGAAATTATGAGGAAATATTGTAATCAACATTCAAATATTTTTACAGTTTGTCCCTTAATATTGTGATGGGCGTAAGAAAAATATACCAACTTGAATTGACAACCTCCTTCTCTTAAAGTCGGTTAAAAATTATCAATTATTTTTTTTACAATTCAGTTCTTATTGAGAACTGAACACATGAACCCACCTTGACCAGAGCCTTCGCAATAAAGTCATTAAACGTCTTGGACCACCGCGACGGCGCGTCTAGGGCGGGCGGGTCGCTCTTCTGAATCTTGAGCAGCACCCGCATGGGCGTCATCTCGTGGTTGGGGGGCTCCATCTGGGCAAACTCTATCAGGGTGATGCCCAGGGACCAGATGTCCACCTGTGGGGAGGTCGAAATATTTTTTTTTATTAGCTTGTGCCTGTAGACCAATGATAGTAATTAAAGGTTGTGTATGACACTTTTTAAGTGCTAAGTGACTGCAGGTATAGCCTCCCTGGCTCCTGTCAAATGTTTCAATGTATCATAACTATGTGTGAACAGTGTCTTTTAGTATTTAAGCTTTTTCAATAGCTTAACTGGATAAACAGTGAAAACTTAGTAACACACTATTCACTCACTATTATTGTGATTTAATAAATGGCAGCAGTAACAAAACCCATACTTTACTTAACTACACTGACAATAGACATAACGACAGGAGTCGAACCTCGCAGCTACCACTACTACCACCACCACACACTCCCACTTAGACATAATAAACAAAATAAATATAAAAATAACCTTAAAGTCATATGGATGGTCTCTAAACGTCTCGCACAGGACCACCTCGGGCGCCATCCAGTAGGGGGTGCCGATGAACGTATCGTGTTTCTGTAGCGTTGATTTGTTTTTTGCTGACACCCCGAAATCCGCTGGAAATTGAGTCGAAAAAGTTTTTGATATATTTATTTATAAATAAGCAAATAGCATAGCAGGTAGAGGGTTACTCAGTATTAGACACTGTGTCTCCCACGTAGCGCCCAATTTCAAAACATTGCGTGTTAAGTGGTGGAACTCAACGCCCCAATATAAATAAAAATATTTTCCCCAAATGAGAATCGAACTCACAATCGGGTCATTTACAATCAAACGACGATCCATTGCGCCATGATGGATACAAATGTAAATTTAGATTTTAATAACAAAATAATAATAGTGAAATGGAAAAGAAGAAAAAGGGAAGAAACACATGTAAATTATTAAAATAAAATTATTTACCTTTTTCTAATACATAACCTACTTATTAAAATAAAAAGTTATTTTAAGTTCCCCAACTGCCGCCAAATTTTCAATGTCAAAACATTCAATTTTAAGTGTCATTACTCAACGGCGCTACAATAAAACGCAAAAAGAAACTACTCACCCAACTTAACACCCCCAGTCATAGTGGCCAACACGTTCCCGGCCTTCAGGTCCCTGTGTATGACGCGGCGCGAGTGCAAGAACTGCAGTCCCCTGCACATCTCGCGACACACGTATGCTATTTGTGACTCGTTGAGACCCTTCTCCAGCTCCGACATCACCGAATCGAGGGCACCACCGTCGCAGTACTCGAGGAGCATCTGGGAGATACAAGAAAAAAAATATTATTATATACTTTAATAATCATATAGTTTTTTTTTTAATTTAAAATTCACATTATAAAGCAAAAAAGTGATGACTTAATAGCAATAACCGTCTAATTTTATATATTTAAAAAAATAATATAAGATAAGTTGACAATTGGCGAAATAAAATAAAAAAAAATATGAAAAAGAAACAGTCCAGAAAATATATTTGTTTTTTTTACATTAACCCATTAATTAAACTGTTAAGGATTAAATGCTTTACCTATACTTAATTATGACAGTTTTACTATTGTTTAGATGGAGTTTCCATTTCAAATATTCTAAAAAAGTTTCTATACCATAAAAAGACAAATTAAAAGTTCAAAACTGACTCACCCACAACTTGTTATCAATGAAATAAGCCTCGTGCATCTCCACGACGTTAGGATGCCTACATTCAGAGAGTATATCAATTTCGACAGTGAAGTCGGCGAGGTCGTCCTCGTTGTCCAGCACGCACATCTTGGCAGCTGCGAGTTGGCCTGTCGTTTTGTGTTGCGCTTTGTACACCTGGGAGACGTAAGATAAGATGAATTTGCTACAAATAAATAGGTGTTTTGATATAATCGGTGAACTATTAAAAGGTTATTTACTCGGAATAATATTTAAATTATTCTCATTTTCCCACTTTAGGGGGCAAAGCGCGGCGTTAAGTTCCTCTGTGTCACGTCTATTTAAAACTAGTTAAGACTGTTATTTAAATATTAGCCCCACCTTTCCAAAAGCGCCATCCCCGAGCTCGCCCACCATGTCCCAGTTCTCATTCGGGTCGGAGTTGTCCCGTATGTTGCTAAACACTTTCTTCTTTTTGGCATCGTTGCCGCTGCCGAGGTGCAGCACCTGCAATAAATGTGTAAGAACGTGGAGATGCGATCTCTTCGTAGGATACCCGGAGTCAGCTTAGCTGACCGAATTCGCAATGAAGAGATACACAGAATAGGTAGGCACTACCGAGGATGTTACGGTGAGAGGGGAGACCTCGGTTGACCTTCGAAAACACAGTATCTAAGATACTGGAGGAAGATCACGTAAAAAGCATGAAGAGGTTGATGACAGTGGACGAGGCAAAAAAGGTATGTAGATACCGTAACAATTGTCGCTTCGTTTTCTCCGACTACTCCGCTAGGGATAAAGCGTAAAGCTAAGTTAAGTTAATAAGGTTTGTACGATGTTGTCGATATGCCTGTCTGTCTATCACATACGACAGAATATGTATATACAGCCGGAAATGAATTACAAACTTATATTTGTAATAAATTTCATACAAAAATTTATGGCAGCAATTTTTGTTGTTAATCCTCCAAATTTGTGTTGAAGTTTTTTTTAGTTCATTTCAACGTCAGCTTGCATCCTAACGTGCCTAAAACAAACATTATGCAAGCTAGATTATATATTTGTTATATAGAAACTGGAAAGAGAATAAACACCTATATTTAGATAAGCAGTGAAAGGCAATTTTCTTTGCAAAGACTGGTCTTGGAGTAAATAAGATTTAAGATGACCAATTAATATTACTATTTGGGTTTGTTATTCGGTTCCAGAAGTAAATATTATGGAATTCTGTAGAAAGAAAGCATCGTAATTAACATATAGGTACTCGTATATACATTTATTCAATTAAATTTAAACTATTATTTATCAGTCTCACACTGCATATAGCAAGGTACAGACAGAGAAACTAGTGTAAAGACATTGTTCCCGGAAACTGTTCAATCAAAATTTAGAGGCATTAAGGTAGGAGAGTGGAAGGCTAGGCCTAGGCTCCGCGCTTTGTTCTTTTAAAATTGCAAGGTAATTAAAATAATTCATTTTAAAAGTTTTGACGATATGTCGCGGAGGCACACAGCGTGACTAAAATTCTTGAGACATTGCGAGTTACGGAACTCAACGCCGCATAGCCTCACTATCAGAGCTGAGCTGTGGGTTCGATCCCTACTCGAGGAGATAAAATATTTATTAAAATTTATATTTCCATGCCGGCAGAATTCGGCATTATGGGGAACGGAGTTTCTTAACACGGGATACAGCGTGAATCTGATGTTTAGTGAAAATAGAGTGACACTTAAAAAATTAAGAAGAATTAATCGATGTAAATATCGTCAAAATTGGTCAATCAATTGGTCACTACAGCGCCATATAGGAAGAAACAAATGAACACATTATTCTCTTTTGCGGCGCGCAGTCGGTTAATGAAATAATACACACCTTTTTAAGATTATTAAAGAAAGACATCGTCGACAGTGAGCGCGTCGTCGCCGACGCGCAGAGCTCTCAACCGTCTTTACTCATCTTGATGGCGCACCTCTGCTATTTCTGCAAGAGAACGAAAAATAGTTAATAGTAGTAGTTCATTAGGTATAAGTACGGAGATAATGTAATCCATTGCGTCAATAGTCAGACGCGACTCTGCGTCGATGGCGTCTAAGATTTTCCTTTAGTATATTATCGCAGATATATTTAATATTAGCCGATTATTAGCCGAGCTGCATCGCCAGAGTTAGGGTGAGAATTCTAAAAAACCATGTAACATGTGTTGTTTGAAATATTTTTTAGAGCCTAAATATAATTGAGATACTTTTATGATATTTTTATAACGTTTTTCTATAGAGACTGAGCAGGAATTGAAATCAGACCTCTTCAATACGAAAACGGAAATGAATGGCATCTTTCATTGAATGTAAATTAAAATTTAACTCGGGCGCAAGTTGCAAGGGGAAAAAATTACAATAGTTATACTGTATTTAAATGGCACATTGTAAACTACTGTTTTTTCTATATATTTTTTACCACTAGGTTTAGTAGTAGCACAGTGTTAGACTGTAAACACGAACACGTTGTGGTTTCCTCTTTCTACACTGATATGGTGCAAAAGGCTCACATTTCTTTCTTAAAATGATAGTATGCGCCTTCTGTGCTTTAGCATAAATTGCAGAGCATAATGCAATGCTATCAACGGAAACGCACGCACGGGCTGATAAACAAACGGGCTGGTGAGAAACGGAAACGATGTCATTTATATTGTACTGTAATTGTAATGTATAATCATTTAAGTGCTGAACTAGCATTTATAAAGCTCTCTGACCACTAAGCTTGAAATCACGCTACGTTATTTTTTTGAAATAATTATTTTTCTTTATCAAAGCTCAACAATATAGTTACATACAATAATTCGACAGAGTTTTAAAGTCTAGGTACACATAACAGTTTTCCTAGGATATAAAAGTGTTTCAGCAACCAAATATACCTACGTATGGGTCACCGATACACCCGCCCATCTGTGACGGTCCGTTACGACACTACCGCGTGGCGTTTAACGTAGCATTTGTAGATCATTTCAACTTTATATGTAGTAAACAGTCGTAGGCCAGTCAAACAAGCGTGCGATTGTTAACGGTTATAAGTTCGATTCCTACTCTCTGACAACGAGGCTATGCGACGTCGAGCTCCGCAACTCGCAATGTTTCAAGAATTGTGTCTAGGCAGCAGGTAGAAAGTAACCCAACACCCGGGCGGCGAGGGTCGCACGCCGCACGCGTGGTGGCCACTCAATCAGCTATGACGGTCCGTTACCACACCGAGAACCTTTCTGTGCAAGTGTTACGAGCACCATGTATTTAATTATCATTTGACAGTGTTTGATTTGAATGTACCCTTATACAAGTACTAAAGTTACACAACGCCAGTTTTTTAGACATTTAGCCATATATTGCCCACAAATATTGACACTTAGTCCTGCTGACATTTAGTCCTGCTGGGTTAGGCAGGGGGAAACTGGAATTAAGACACGCCTTTCTTAAAAAAGAGAGTAGGCAACCTTGTGATATGCAGAGTATAGTATGAAGCAAAAAAATATTGATACTATATATATACACAATACTTTAAAATCTGATGATATATCTGAATCATATTATGCAAGCTGTTATCTTTATTACTATACAGATTTTTAAATCTTATCACAGTCCCTTTGTTAGTTTGTTATCAGTTGCTGAAATTATTTCAATAAATTCACCTATTTTCTGGGTATAAATCGTGTGTAAATCAATGGCTCTCGCTACACATATCCTTTTTATTTATAATATACTAGCGAACTTTACAAATATTTTATATATATATTTAAATAATTATCAGTTTAGGTTGTGTTTAATAAACCATGAACACGTGTTCACTGAAATATTTTGAAGAGTCGGAATTTCTAATTTTATAAAAATAGATACCGATTTAAAGATTTTCCCATACTTTTCATATCTATTTCACTCCTTCACAGTTAAAAATCCCTTCTTAGTGGGTGTAAAATATACAAATATACATCTGTCCAAATTTCAAGTTTCTACGCACAGCCGTTACGCCTGTGTATCTACCTAACTTAAATTCTATATATATATATATAATGGGGGAGTACACAAAATCCTCTAATTACTGGCAATATCGATACAACATAGTACTGAATGGCCGCGGAAACAAGCAACACCTCGCAGGGCGCGTGACAAGGTCAACCAACACTCGTCTTGAATATGAAGCATATCTATACACTAAAACCGTATAAATATAAGTCATATTATTTTTAGCATATAAGAATAAAGATAGAAAATAACACTTAATACATAACAAAAATATATGCATAAGTTCTGAAAAGCGAGCTTTTTGCATTGAGGATGAATTTCAAGGGTCCTTCTCAGTACAGACCTACACTGCGCCTACTCCCTAGGTGATCGTGTGAGTGATATATATTTCATGATATATATTCGCCGGAAAAAAGATATGAATGCATTTACATTATGGTAAGTAGTACAAAAATATATCTTAAATATGTTATAGTATAGAGGAATGATGAGGCCATCGTGATGTGAAATAATTAATTCGGAGCCGAATAGGAACCGAACCCTAAAATGTCAATTTACAGTCTGCAGTCAGATTATTTCTACCATATGGACAATAAGTGGCATTCTAAATCATAATCGCATGTAAACCAGAGGAATCTAACACTTTGGAACTGGTTTCGTGACATGGCAGCTTGTACCGTTTGATTATAGATATGACCGACTTTGAATTTGGGTGTGTCGTCAATTTTATAACATTTTTCTAGCAAAAATATATATAAAAATCTTATATTTTACTTTTTATAGCATAGTTAACTATGCTTTAATGTAAGCTTTTAAAGAAATTGCAAAATATCAGGGTATGCTGTAAGTTTGCTATTTATATATAACTTTGTCATTTTATAATACAACTAGCAGCCCACTCGGGGCTTCGCCCGCATACCACCTATAATACTTTTATTATGCTATCATCAGCGGCAAGGGCGCCCCCGAGACTCATGGCCGTAAAGAAAGCATTGAATTATTTAAATTTTTCATTTTCTGGAAATATATCCAGAGTCCAAATTACATGCTGTAAAAGCGAAAGATAATGTAATAACTTTCGCTCGTAAGTTTTCAATGTACGTGTAAATAAAATATCGATGAAATATATATATCTCTTATATATTATTAATATATAGTTGATGTGTATGTATATATAAATCAACTATGAGTGCAGCGCACGCGCTTCTCTACCTCACTTACACCGTAATGTTATATAGCCGCCTATAGCACTTTTGACTTCATATCGTGACTCGTGACTGACTTTATAAACAAACAAACTCTTCCGTTTTATTAAATTCCAATTAAAAATATTAGTTATTCAAGTCGAGTATCATAAGCACATTTGAATCGTCGAATGAACATATGAACAAAACGCTATCACCGGTTCGGGAAGCAGTTCTACTGAGAAGAGCCGGCAACAAACTCAACACTCAACGCTTACGGCCTCATGTGGCATCGGACTAGTGGACTATAATTATTAATTATTATTAAACAACAAAACCGTTAGTCATGTGCCAAAACAATGCAATGACTTAATTACACAATGACTTGAATTCTATTTATAAATGAATTAAATAACAATAACGCGTAATAAGCACCCTAATAAAATAAGTAATATTCTAAAGGAAAATTTGCATATTTCACATTAAAATTAAGTGTTGAGTGGTGTAACTTGTGGTGTCAGATCCCACCTCCGGTTCTTTAAATTCTACAAATTTTTAAGTTTTGTACGACTTTATGCTCCTAAAATGAAAAATTTCGTTGTTTTCGTACTTGTAACAATTTCAGAGAATTCTTAGTGCCCCCGACACCCCCAAAGGAACCTATACGCCAAATTTCAGTGCTGTACGACGCATAATTTAGGCGTTGTCAGCCTTCTATTTTTCTTTCACATTGTCTATTTTGATAGCCGTAGCATAAATCTATAGAAAGTATATGATATCTACTGCAAGCAAATACTAACAAGCAATGATTGCAAGATAGCATTGCAAGCTACTATACTAACGCGACTGTTGAGCACACGTCTGTTGTCTGGCACGCTTTCGATTCTAATGTTTTGTCGCATTCCTTCCCTTCGCCACTCATCGATATCTCTAAAGTCTACGCAAGCGTTATTGCGATAATTAGCACCAACAACTTCATCTCAGCAAAGAACCACAGTCCTAATGTCACAACCGATATCCAAAGACACAAACAAAATATAGTATAATACTCAATAATAATAATTTCTTGAACATTATTATCGGTTATAGTGGAATGATGCTGATAAAATTTGTGAAGTCGTTTATATATAATAGGTTGCTAAATATGCACACGCGCACACACACACGCACACACACACGCACGCACAGTCACAGTTAGTTCACAGTCCGACATTAATTATAGAAAATGTAAATTTTACTGCCATAAATATATTTACTATCTACGTACATTTCCATGAACTTACAAAGAAAAATCCAATCATCTACAGGTATTGGACATTATCAAACGATGAGTAATCAATCTATCAACAAGTATGTATGTGGTAACATTACATATATATAACGTAGCGTATAACATATAAATTCCAATACATATTATAATGGTCATTAAGCTAGAGAAGGACGCGACACGTGCGCGAATTTCCTGCCCGTTGTAGATTTTTTTTATACCTATAAGATGGAAAAGACTCTGTTTAAGGATAAAACCGAATTAGTTCTCCTTTTCTGTCTTTTTATGAATATTTTTTTACGAATTTAAGACCATTTTGTGTTAAGAGTTGTTTGTTTGAACGCTCTAATCTTAGCAATAACTAGTTCAAATTGAAAAAATTATTAGATCCAGTCATTCCTGAGATTTGCATTCAACCAAACAAATTCTTCAGCTTTATAATATTTATATAGACTGTATAGGAAGAGGGCCAGTAGAAACTTCTAATTTGTATTAAAAAATTTTGTAAGGTGTCACCAATCAACAAGTACTATTTTTACTTGTGTAAAAACAGCAAATCTCCAAATAATTTTAAATATTCCAGTTAATGAGGAAAAGTCGAATTCGTTACAAGGATCTGCCTCTTATAAATAGAAGCTATATAATCATAAATATCGCTATTCTGGGGCCGCTATAAATGTGTGAACACAAGCTCGCTTCCAGCGAATGCTATAAGCTACATATTACCGCCTACAGCAGAATAGGCAGAGGGAACATAGGTGCAAGGTTGTGGAACTTAACGCCACGTTTTGTTTCTTCAGAGCATTCCCCAAGTGATAACCATCACATTTACAATCAGAGGTAAGTCATGATTAGTGTAGTTATAGTGTAGAAAGCAATCCTTTTAAAATAATGAAGTATAGTTAGAAAAAAGGCACATGCCTCGAGAATTCGACGGAAAATGGGAAACGTAAGTGTCCAAATTGAAACGGAAAGTGACAACAAAATAAAACAAATGTAACATACACTACCGTAGTCGCGGGTCCGGTAATGTACCACGCCTGGTAGATAAAACCGCAATGTCTCGAAAGTTGGGCGGAGCGTGGGGTACGAGCGTGGGTGGGTGGGTGAGTTATATGAGAAAAAACGTCAAATGCTAAACAGAAACAACATAAAAATAACGCCCAGACTTCTGTAGAACCCAATCCTTAGCTATTACGCGATACATTACGCGTTCCGCAAATAATAATTTTGTTGATGTAGCACACATAGGTAAACGTTTAAAACGTAATAAGCTTTTGCTCACTGACATAACGATTTTCAATACTCCTACACGCTTACCACAGACAACTTATGTAATACTTAGATTTTTATTTGACTTCACGTTGTATTCAGCCTGTAGCAGGGTAGGCAGAAGGAACCTAGTGTCAAGTAGCTACGTTGCTTACTTACCAGCGAATTTTTGAGACATTGTATGTTGGGCGGCGGAAATAAACGCCGTATTTGGTGTTGTTACCAGAGCGAGAAAAAAAATAATTGATTCCCCCGAATGGTAATCGAACCCACGGCCATTGCATTAAAGACACTGAGCCAAGCCATATACATAGACAAAATAGTCTAAAAGAAGATTTGAGCGGTCTAAACCACTTTACTACAAATAAGGAATAATTACAGGTTCTGATCTTAGACAATAGAATTTACTAGCTTTCTCCTTTGTGGATCAAATAACTAAGACTTGTTTATAACATGTGATATATTGTAAGTTAACAAGTGAAGTCTAAGTAAGCAACTCTGACCAGTTTCAAAGAAACAATTACCATGATGATAATATACAGCAGTTCTTGACAAAAGGGGTATCTAAGAGTAGTGTAATTTGTAAGTAGTGGGATTAAGGCATTCAATCAAACAAGCTTTTCAACTTTGAAATATTAATTAAAGGTGCATAGATAAATCAATGGTAATAAGACTATAGATTATATATTAACTTAAATTATATCTTTAAAAGTTTATTATATATTGTATTAATAAAAAATACCATTGCGGCATAGGTGGTAACTTGGAATTTCTGATTGATGGAGATGGTTGTAGGCTCACTTAGTGGGCTGCTTATATTTGAAATTTAGGTTTCGTTTTTTAAGTTTAGATAAAAACAAATATGAAAATTCTACAAATTTTCATTAAAAAAGAATAGTAAATTATTCAAATTACCTCCTTTATTCCACCGAATACTTAAGACAATGCAATTTAAGTGGCAGAACTCTGCACCATGCTTGGTCTCATTCACATTCACAAAGTTTGAAAATTGAAATATGAAATATTTTATTACCCAAGTGGGAATCAAACCCACAACCGTCATGCTAGTTGTTGAGTTAAAAGTTACATGTTTTTGCCCCTGCGCCACAATCGCTCAGATTTATATAAGACAAAAAATAGACTGCATAACATTAGTATAAAAGAATAATCAGTTTTGCAAACACTGCTTGATAGCATGTAAACATCAGGATATTATTATCTCAGTAACATTTAACATTATGAACAATCTAGGTTCTTCAGTGGTTTATGCCATCTACACTAATAATTTAAAGCTGAAGAATTTATTTGGATTTAAAACTGAGAAATAATATTATATTTTATTCCCACTTAGGGAAATTAATTTATTTCAGTTCTTAATTCTGGTAATGAGTGTGGTGTCAAGTTCTGGACTCAACATACAATGTCTTGGTCTCATAAGTGACATTATTATAACAAAAAACATTTCAAACCCAGTTTAGTTTATCTTATCAATATCCTAACCTTATTGATAGTCATGTCATGAGTAAGTGTTATCAGATCTGTTATCTTTAGATAACAATACATCTGAAGAAAGTTGTAAAATGTTTATATAATATATTTAAAATTGATCACTTTGTTATGTATTTGAACCCCAATTCACTAGAAAAAAATCTTTCTATTCAAGGATGTAGGAAAAAAGAGATTGGGTATGCCTTGCCAACCCCATAGTTTTTACTAATGAAAGATTTAAAAAGCTCCTTGGAAAATATATGTATATTATTGTCACTGAAGTAACATATAAAAAAACTAATAGTTGAAAATTATGTCTGACCTAATTTATATTATTATTTTTTTCCTGAAAAAAGTTTATTTTTATAACTTATACAGTATGTTTCCCATATGCTTTTTTTAGTTATTTATTTAACTATAATAATTTACAATGATAAATCAACATAAGCCATATGCAAACCAAATCCATATCCCACATTATAATACAATTATTTATTTATTGTAGAAAAATAGTTTAGTTCTTTAAAGTGTTTAATGTGGTAGTAATTTCAGTCTCTATATAAATTACTATACATTGTATAAACTGGTACATATATTTGCTAAACACTAACAGTATAATTTATAAACCATTGACACAATTAACACAGGCTTAACTTAATTAAGATTTTTTTTTTATATTTTAGTTGTATTTTAAGCTATTCTTAGACACAATCTCGCTTTATAAAGCTTTAGATTAGTTTACCTTAATTTCCATAACTTCATTGTAATCCGATAAACAGTCAAATAACACACAACAACAGTAAAAATACACAACACAAGTCTTAGAGAAATTGAGAAGCTCGCGCCTCGCTAATTTAATTAGCCGTGTTGACGGCCAAGCGACTAAATCATTCGGCACGAGGCATGATCTATGCGTTGGTACAACCATGAATGATATGAAAAGTGAAGATTTGACCCAGCCTCACCTACTACGCGTCCTCGACAAAAAACCTGTTAATCTGACTCACCTACTGAACTAAAGAACGCAGTTTCCGGACTGCACCAATTATTTCACACCAACAATTAAATATGTGTCCATATTATCTTCATCTAGCAATGTATTTGTAATAATAATTTGGCAAATAGCCGTCTAAAGTTTTCGATGAGTGAAAGGGTACATACCTCGCGGAAACTTTGATATGATGATATGTTGTTCCAGTTGGTAATTGCTTATAAATTTTCACAAATTTCACTGAATAAAGTTCACTTGGATTTTAAGCACAAACTAAACGTCAAATCACAATAATTTTCAATATTATCCTGTGTTCGGCGGATAATTGTACTATCCCGTGAAAGACGCCATTTTGATTTCGTCAACTAACATCTATAGACAATAAAATCTAGATAATAAAATGAATTAAAATGTTACGTCAAAAGGAAATTAGTAAATAATATCTTATTTATATCTTATAAAATAAAATAGTAAATAACAAAAATATGTTATTTTGTTAAAATTTACCTTAAATTTTAATTCGATGATGGATAATGTACAAGTTTTTTAAAATCTAAACATAAAAAATGTATATTTTTGCCAATACAAATTTTATCAAATAATATAGTTGATACCATATAAATATTTATTATACGGTACCGTATGATGTTTTAATTTTTTTCCATATCAATTTATTGATTATTTTTTGCCACATTTGTAAATTAAATATTTATAAATTACGAATTACATTTTATATTCACTTTTAATTTCGTTTATAAATTAAAAGTGAATATAAATTATCCTTCTTTTGTGTATATTTAACTTCCGATAACTTGATGCTAGTCATGGCGCAGGGGCATAAAATTTACTACAAAATCGATTGGTTGTGGGTTCAGTCACCTCTCGAGGAAAATAAATATTTATTTAAATTTACATTTTTATGCACTCGTTCTGGTGTCGAGGCAAAGCGCGGTATTGAGTTCCGCCACTCAACACGAAATGCTTCCAGAATTCGGAGGAAAATGGGGAACACATTGTCTTAACTCAAGGTTCCCTCTCCCTCGATGTATGCGGGATACTGTGTGCAGCTAATTAATTTTTTGTAATTCGATGACTTTGAATTTCAACCACATGAAGACACGAAGAGTAAAATATAAAAATACATTACAGGGTAACATAAGCACCACATTGGCAACACTTCAATTGTCAAACAAACCTACAAGCAGCTGTAATTGTACGTGTTTTCGTTTGATATTTTCATTTAATCGACCATGGAAGTGTAATGACGGAGTGATAAATGTGATATTCTAACATGTCGAGCCGCCGTTCTATGCTCGGGTCGGCGTTGGACTCGCTGCCGGCTCCCTCAGATCCTCTACGCGATTTGTTTGAAGCCTGCAAAGTTGGCGATGTAGCTCGAGTTAAAAAACTAATTACTCCACAAACAGTGAACGCAAGGGATACAGCTGGACGTAAATCAACACCCTTACACTTCGCTGCAGGTCAGGAGTTCTGTTCTTTAATAGATTATATCACAACATTAGTATATTTTGGGGAAACAATGCAAAAGTGAAAGGTTATTGTTTTGATAATTGCATAATTGTTCACGGTTAGTGGTTAAGCCAAATGTCGTGATTTATCTCCTTTAGTTTTTAGTTCCTTGTTATTTTTAAATATACCTGTTTTCTTTTAGCATACTGACATAAGTTACTTAACAACTTCCTGTATAACAACTTCCTGACTATTCTTATTGGTCATGATTCATGATATATATGTTTTTCAATATCTTTCAGCTAAGAGGTTGATGCATATAAACTAGCACATGACCCAATATTTTTATTGTATAATTTAAATACTGTGGCTATTGTAAATTAAATAATTACTATATTATACTTAACAATGTGACTCATAAATTATAATGTATTTATATATTCAATGTTGTTAACATACTTTTGCTTGCATATTATAAAGCAATATACAAAGAATTAATTTGACTTACTCAAACATAATTAATATGCATAAAGATAAAACAAGAATGTTCATATTCTTCAGCTTTAACTAAACTAAAACACTACTTTACTGTCTTTAAAGTAAATTTTACATGAGAATATTATTTAACATAGTTAATGATATATGGTTCAAATGCTAAATTTGAGTAAAATAACTTATTACAGGGAAGTTAGTATATTTTTCAGCTATTTAACTTGCAATGTCTTGAATTTGGAGAATGGAGTGTCTTTACACTAGATTCTGGATGATTGTGTTCTTGATGATAGTGTTCTTTAATTAAATATTTGACATCGAAAAAGATTAAATATTTTGCAGCCATTACATCCAAATTACAAAATACACTTAAATGCTGTAAGTTATCATCCATCAGAATAGGTGTAGAATGAATTCTCATTGGGGAATTTAATGTATAATTTATTTAATGTCCTTGCCAGCTACGAGAGCAAACTAGCAAAGCAAGAAAAGCAAAAGATCAAAGAGAAAAGAGAAAGATTAAAATTTATATTTTACAGGCTATGGTCGCAGAGAAGTCGTAGAAATACTAATAGCTGGTGGTGCAGCTTTACAAGCTCGGGATGAAGGAGGCCTACAGCCACTCCACAATGCATGTTCCTTTGGTCATGCGGATGTAGTGAGAGCACTATTGTCCGCTGGGGCTCCTCCTGCGGCAAGAGATAACTGGGGTTATACTCCATTGCACGAAGCTGCTGCAAAAGGGAAGGTTGATGTTTGTATTGGTAAGTATTGTTTATAGATATTAAATGTATACAATGTGGCCAGTTGTGATGCAGCTTAGACACATATTTGTGGGGCACAAGCATGTGACTGGAAATGCAACAGGTTGTGGGTTTGATTCACACCCAAGGAAATGAAATGACTAATATTTTCATTTCTCTGGTGATGAAGCACAGTGCTTTAACCCAGTTTCCCTCTGCTTGCCGTGTTATATGTGGGATACAGTGTGAAGCTAAAAAAAAAGAGGTTAAAATCATGTAATAGTACAAATATTTATTAACAAAGTAAACATATTTAAGTGTTATAATTTTTTCTTTCAAAGCTCTCCTTCAACATGGCGCCGACCCGAACATAAGGAACACGGAGGGCAAAACACCGCTCGATCTGGCCGATGCCGCCACTCGGCCTGTACTGACAGGTAGAACATAAAAAAACAAAGAACCTGAATGTATGATAAACGTTGTATATTTTTAAATCAGTATTATAATGTTTGAGGAAGCTTTGTTAAACGCACTTATCTCAGGAATTGCTAGTACAAATTTATAAATCTTTTCGTATTGAATAGTATATTTATTAAGGGTCTCTATAGGCTATTACATCTTGCCCAAACAATCTGAGCATGTTCTTCTTCATTCTCACTGTGACATCTTCGCAAGTATCTGCTATTTTGTGTATCTCTTCATTGTGGATACGATCAGTTAAGCTGTTCACGGCATTCATCTTTCTCTCATTCTCTTTCTGTAATAATGTTACGCTGCCGTATAACAACGTCGGTACCAACGCTGCATTATGTACTGCCAAACGCTCAGCTGTACTAACGTTTCGCCGTGTCATCAATGCAGCTAAAGCTCCGTTAACTGATACCGGCAACAATACGCCTTTCCACATTCATCTCATATCTTCCATCTCTACTGAACATACTTCCCAAATATATCACTTCATTCACTTGTTCTAATATCCTACCATTCACAATGATATTGCATTCAGTCCTCTCTACATCTCTTGCAAAAACCAGTACCATTGTCTTATTCGTATTCAGGCTTAGACCATTATTTTCACACCCTTCTTTCAGAAGTGTTGACTAACGCCTGCAACTCGCATTCTGATGATGCAATGAGCACTGCATCATCTGACTTGAATGCGTACAGCAGGCAATTCACATTTAAGTCACTTACTTTCACTTCCATTTCACTTTGTTTCACTGCTTGGAGACAGCTATCCAAATACAAATTAAACAACCAAACTGACATGGCGCATGGATGCATCGATATCTACATAAAAATTATAAACACGAAAGATTTTAGCCGTGTGGTCCCGGCTTAGAATAGGATCACCCTGGTACTGTCGGTGTCGTAAGAGGCGACTAAAGTACGTGTGGTAGAGTCACGTCGCCAGTAATGGCAACACGGCGTTTAAAACCGGCGTGAAGTAGTGGCTCTTGCCACAGCGTTTCGCATTAGGTAATGCCGGGCCCCGGCGCCCAACATCCTCCACCTTAAAGGCCGGCGACGCACCTGTAGCTCCTCTGGTGTTGCATGGGGTCGTGGGTGGCGGTGATCACTTACCATCAGGTGACCCAAACGCTCGTTTGCCTAGTCCTCTCCCATAAAAAAAAAAGATTAGAATTTTAGCTTTTTTGATTGAATTGAATAATAATTTTCTCTTTTGAATTCTTGAGTTATTATAAAGTATTATTTATTAAATCAGGAACGTCATTCCGTGCACTTATTAAACAAATAATTCATAAATTTAAGCAGTCGAACCCATGAGCTGGTCGCTAGTTTAATATATAATTCGCCAGGTGAGTACTGCGCAGCGGAAGTCCTAGAAGCAGCCCGCTCGGGCGCAGATGAGCGGCTCTCAGCTCTTCTAACACCCTTAAATGTGAACGTGCATGCGGCCGATGGGCGGCGTTCAACCGCGCTACACCTCGCCGCGGGGTACAACCGCGCGCGCGCCGTGCGGCTTTTGTTGCAGCGAGGGGCCGATGTTCATGCTAAGGATAAGGGGTAAGTGTGATCGCTTGTACCTACTAATATACTCTCCGGTGGAGCCGCTATTGTTTTCGCTAGAGATTTATCCTATTGACGTGCATGTTGATTGATGTGCATGTAAACTTATTTAACAAGGTCTTTGACTCTCGCAATTTTTACACATTTAAAATGAAACTCTTAAATCTGACTATTCCCATATATTTAGTTTTGTATCTTTGTAGTCCGTGAGGGAGAGTGAGACAACCCATGACCACGGACTACTGTAAAGTTCATGAATAAAATTTAAACTGTCAACTTTCACTCGTCTAAGCCTAACTAGCTCGTATATAAGCAAGGATTGTGTTGTTTATTTGTGAAGCTTTAAAAATAATCGGAACCATTTAAATTTTAAGAGAAATGTTATGTAGATTAAAAGTAATTATTTAGGATTTTTTTTATTTATAGACTAATGGTAATGGTTAAATAGGAAAGTCATGAAGCATCTTAACATTAGATCCTCTTTGCTTAAATCTCCTTTCGAAGATATCTGAAATCAAAGACGTCAGGTATGCGCAGAATGTAACTTTTAATATAAATATTAATAAGGTTCTGTCTTTAAATATATAGCAGTATAATAGGCCTTCGTGGTGCAGGAGCACCACGTGTGTTTGTAAACGCGACGGCGTTCGATTCGATTCCAATTCACAGGGGAATGAAATAAATATTTTATTTTTTTCATTCCCCTGTGAGTTGTTTTATTAACACAATGTTCCCTCTGCCTTTATTGTAAGGCAGATGAATAATAAGTGAGCCAGGAATAAGGTTGTTTATAAATGATATCTTTTCCTTTCAGAGGCCTCGTTCCCCTCCACAACGCATGTTCCTACGGCCACTACGAAGTAACGGAGTTGTTAGTTCGAGCCGGAGCGGATGTCAATGCGACTGACCTGTGGGCGTTTACGCCATTGCATGAGGCTGCGAGTAAAGCACGTTTGGAGGTAGAGGGTTCAACAATTCAACCCTGCAATAAAAATATCTAAAATTCATTTTGATATTTCAAACTATTTATATACTAACATTTATTTACGGCTTTGGCCCCACGATTATGATGATGTAAGTAAATGATGGATGCAATATAGTCTTTCTCAATAAATGAACTATTCACACCAAATTAAATTTAATTGGAACCAGTAGTTTTGACATTAATACGTTGAACCTTACAATATATATATGAAATATTTTGCCAGGTGTGTTCGTTACTACTGAGCGAGGGCGCGGATCCCACTCTGCTCAACTGTCACGGGAAGTCAGCGTTGGATGTGGCCCCTACGCGGGAACTACGGGATAGACTGACCTGTGAGTATTATATATTTTTAAAATTTTCTTTTATGCAGGGTAAAGAATAATTTTGTGTAAGTCTCCTTGTTTTACATATTTTACCTAATTTATAAGTATTTTTTTTGTGTATTAAAATCGTCTCGTTTAAGTATAGAGTTGGAAAATAAATGTATGGGGAAAATATATGTATAACGTTAACGCACATAATAATGGTGTTCAAAGACATCATTATTATGTGCATTAGTCCCGGTATCTACTGTCAGGGTCGGCCCTCGGGTTTATTCTGTTCCACTTAGCACGGTCCTTAGCGTCCAACCAGCGTGTAGCGTGCTTCCTTGAGCAGCCCGAGTGTCACACTGGAACATACCTATCAAGGCATTTCTATCCAATATAGTTTTTGGGCGGGTCATATCATATTTATAAAATAATTAGCTTCATACTGTATCCCGCATACAGCAGGGTAGGCAGAGGGTTATTAGTTAAGTTAAGACACTCTGTTCCCCACTTTTCGTCGATTTCTGGAGGCATTGCGCGTTGAGTAGCGAAACTCAACGACACGCTTTGCCTCGATACCAGAGCGTAGAAATGAAAGTATAAATTAAAATAAATATTTGATTTCCTCATGTCCCCACTTGAGGATCGAACCAATAACCAGTCGATTTTACAGTCACACTTTGGGCCCGTGCGCCACGACTGGCCCCCATATTTATATATTTTTTAATATATACTTAATGCCCTCTCAGTTGAATACCGCGGCCACTGTCTTCTAGAAGCTTGCAGATTAGCAGAACCGGCTCGTGTTAAAAAGCAATTGTCTTTGGGACAGCAAGTAAGCACTTATTTTATCTTCTATTAGCCAACCTGGGCAGCTTCGCCTGCTTGAACTATACGATTATTTATTAAATATGTTTATGTAATTATTTTCGGTTTAGAGGGTGAATTCTAAAAAAAACCTTGAAACACGTATTCAATGAAATATTTCAAAGATTCTGAATTATTTTTTTTATAAAATACGGTGGCGACTTAAAGATTTTTCGATACAAAATTTCAATCTCTATTTCATTCCTTTAGGTTTAGAAGTTTTGAAAATCCCTTTTTAGTGGTTGTTCACATTATGAAAATAAACATGTGTTCAAAGTTAACGTTTACGGCTGTGCACAATGGTTGCGGCTGTGCACGCGTTTTACCTCAGTCAGTGGGAACATCTCCTTTTATATATATGGATAATGAATAAAGAGTAAAACCTTGGGAAATATTTTGGAAAACTTTGTGTGTGCAGTGTTAGAAAAAAAATACTTATATTATGCGCCTAAATAATTAAAATTTAAAGTTATTGTTGTTCTAGGAAGTGTCAAACTGTTCAATAACCCCTCAGCCGGTATCAAATCCGGTACCACAAGAAAGAATAACAGAGCTAGTTAACTTCCAACATTTGGGTACTGGGGACAGGCCGCTGCATTGTTCAGCTGGCAGTGTCTACCCTAAGAGAAAACAGGTATTTTAGTATTTTCTTAAACAGATTCACACATTTTTCCGTGTGGCAGAATTTGAGGAACCCAGTTTAAAATACTCTGTTCTATCATGTAGTCTAACTTTGTTTCTGTACGCTGACTGGCGAAACTAAACACCGCACTTTGTCTTTACAAAAAACGAGGAAATGTAATTCAATGAGTATTTATTATAAGATTATTTTGTTGCCATCACCACAGACGAGAGGTACCGCTGTATTTTTAAATTGAGTGGTAAAATTTTTAATTCAGGTTCACGCTGTGTAACCCGCACAGCAGGGTAGGCAGACGGAACCTCGGTGTCAAGACACTCGGACACACTTTATGCCGAATTCTGGAGGCATTGCGTGTTGAATGGCAGAACTCAACGCCGCGCTTTACCTCGACACAAGAGCGAACAAATTGGAAATATAAACGTAAATAAATATTTCACTTCCTCGAGTGGAAATCGAACCCACAACCGTCGCGTTACAGTCACACCCTTGTGCGTGTATTTTAATGTAAAAAATATGTATTTACGAACTATTTTTTAAAATTTATAATAAAAATTAATTATTTTACAAACAGATAATGGAGATCCTCGTACGTAAAGGTGCAAGAGTCAATGAGAAGAACAAAGACGGACAGACACCGCTGCACGTCGCTACGGAGAATGCACATTTGGACGCTATGGATTTGTTGTTACGACACGGTTGGTTGTATTTATAGTGGGAGTATATACTAGAAAATATTATGTACCACACGATATATATAATACTAGGCAAGTGATGTAAAAGTTAGTTTGCATTAAACATTTAAAATATCCTTTTATATAAGAAAATGGTTAAATTTTAATATAATAAAACCATTTTATCTTAGTCTTACCACTTGGCTCCCTCTGCCTACACTGATAAATGGCAATACAGCGTAAAGTTTATCAAAAAAAATTATATGACAAACAATTTTCCTTTCAATAAAATTTGTATTATATGTTCCGTTTGACGTCTGACGTCTATTATGAGAGAGTACATCGCTTTTTACAGCCATGTTCCGCTAGACATCGCTACTCTCGGTACCTGATCTCGCCGGTTTCAATCTATAATGCATTTGACACGGGATAAGCCACAGAAGTATCTGGTCATTGTTGCTCTTATAATATGTTGATGGACGTAGAGATATCACCAGGAAACCATTACTTAGACTTTAGATGTCAAAGGAAACCTAAAATAAATTTTATTGGAAGGTAAAATTTCCATATTATCTTCTAAAGTCCAGTATAAGAGAATTGCTAGTTATCTCCTGGTCCCGTGTATGAAGGGCGCAACAATCTGATTGATGTGATTTAGGAATATATCATGATTAAGGGAACTACAGCGTATTCAATAAACCTATTGTCTTAAAAAATAGGCTCTTTCGTTTCGTTTTCGGCTGTTGACGCTTGACACCTTCGACTTTTAGGTAGGTTCTTAATGTAAACTTCTACCAATATGATAGTAGTAGCTTCTATTTTACGGTTACGGTTCTAATTCACGGTTAAGGGACTTCGCACAAAAGTAAACTAGGTTTCGTTTATTAACTTAATAATTTCATTACTTTAATCTGAGGTGAAGGAGGGCCTGTTCGTCTGGCCCGGAAAGTAACGACACCTAGCGGATCATGACAGTAAGAAGCGATGTACTCTCTCATAATGGACGTCCATCAAAGACGTCAAACGGGACACAGAATAATAATATAGTAACATGAATATGTCGTTTTCCTCTCCCAGGTGCGAAAGTGAACGCGTGCGACGGGCGCGGCAGCAGCGCTCTGTCGCTGGCCGCACGCCGCGACTCCGCCGCCGCGTGCCGCCTGCTGTTGGCGTGCGGTGCGCACGCACATGCTCCCGATGCTCGTCCCGACGCGCTGGGTGAGTGCGCACACTTGGCTTATACCGGCTTATTCTGCTTGACAAGCAACGTAAACATGACCGTTGTGGACTCGATTGATCTCACTCGGGAAAATATAACACTTCATATTTTTATTTCTTCTATAATAATAAAGCAATAAGGCAAAGCGCGACGTTCCATCACTCAACACGCAATGCCCCGAGAATTCGGCGGATAATTAAGGAACGGAGTGTCTTAATACTAGATCCCCTCTGCCTACCTACTGTGTGAGGCATACAGTGTGAAGCTTAATTTTTTTAATACCCCCAAGTGGAAATCAAACCCACGATCGTTGCGTTTTTAGTCAGGTGCTTCTGCCATCGCGATATCACGGCCTCCGTACAGTACGGTTATTAAGTCGTGGTCGCCCTGAAGTTAGCTGTAAATGGCTGCGTACATTTTATTTTACAATGTTTCTTACATCTGATTATTTTCTTACCGAGTGAAAAATGCGCAAATGTTCAGAGAATCATGATGAGAATCAGAGATGCCGTGTGATCCCTTAGAATAGGATCACCCTGGTACTGTCGGCGTCGTAAGAGGCGACTAAAGTACGTGTGGTAGAGTCACGTCGGCAGTAATGGCAACACTCATGGGCGAACTTGACTTGAAGCATTTAAAACCGGCGTCAAGTAGTGGCTCTTGCCACTGCGTTTGGCATTAGGTAATGCCGGGCCCCGGTGCTCCACATCCTTCACCTTAAATGCCGGCAACGCACCTGTAGCTCCTCTGGTGTTGCATGGAGTCGTGGGCGGCGGTGATCACTTACCATCAGGTGACCAAAACGCTCGTTTGCCTTGTCCTCTCCCATAAAAAAATTAAAAAAAAGAGGACCGAACTATGTGGCGGCCGTGACTTGTTCACCTTACTACTTTGTATATCTGGACACAATCCTGCCGTCTAGTAATTAAACACAATTCATCTATTAAAAAATATGTTTCATAGAGATAATTCTCAATAGATAATCTATGTTCCTGCTTATTTATTACTGCACATTTCCTGCACTTTACTAGATGTGTAAAGAGATAAAAACAGAAGAAAGTCTTAGAAAAGAGTGAGAAAAGAAGATACATAAAGAGTAAAAAAAAATAATCTACTGTTTTTTTGATTGCATTAAATGTGAATTTGTCCTAAATTGAGAATAAAAAACACTTCACCTCATTTTGCATCTAGCGTGCTACACTTACAATTTTTTTATTCGAAAATTATTTTATTTTACTGCGAGATTATTAAGTGTCATAAATTGTTAACGATGCAATAAATGTTTTTATGTTGGCCTTTTCGCACTAAAAAATCATCTCGTTTCAACAGTATTTTAAGATTTTAAGAAACTTGATTCACCATTTGTCACTCAATTTTGAAGACAGTATTGAGCGTCCTACAAACGTTCTAATTGAAGTCCACACCCTTGACGCCCTCGTGGCGTAGTGGCACGGCATGTGACTGTAAACGCGATGGTGTAGGTGGGAGTTAGATCTCGGCTCAGGCACTGAAATATTTTCGTTTCTCCTTAAACTTTACACTTTACTTTAAACTTATATATTCAATTAAAATACCTCTAAAGAACACAGTGACCAAGCTGTAAAAAATGCTTAATTTTTTTCTGATTTCATCATGTCATATTAAGTGAACGGGTTGTTGATTCCTAGTGAATTAAATATATAGTATTTTTTGTCAGCTTTACTAAAAATTTATACTGGAGTGGAGAAAACGAATAAACGTACACCGTTTTTCGCCCACTTTCCGCTCAAATTTTGAAACATTGTGTATTGGATGGTAAATTCAACGCTGCGCTTCGTATTAGACAAACGTAAGTAATTCATTCATCAGAGTGTGAATCGTACCCACGACCGTCGGATTTACTGTGACACACGTGATACGTATACGTGTCACGAGTCGATAACTTTTAAGTGTTTGATAAAGTAAATATTACTTATCCGATTTTTATTTCTATAATTAAACCACTATTACTATATAACTATAAAGTTACTTAATACCAAATACCAAATATTTATTTACCAAATAATAACAATAAATTAAAAAATAAGCACTGTCCTCCACTTTAGTCAATATAGACTGTGGTGTGGAGGAGAGTGTCTTCCCTATTTATTATGTTTTCCATAGATATTATTCTTGTGTGAGTATGTGTGAATATGTGTATGTGTGAGTATGTGTGAATATATGTCAGTATGAGTATGTTAAGTATGTATGAGTTTACATGAGTATAGGTATAAGTTTTTATTTAGAATAGACTTTCAGTTTATTGGTCATATGGTCACACCAACGTTTCCTGTTATCGGCAAATCTTAATAAAGGTAACTCGAGAGAAAAAAAAGAATCTGTGTATATTTTTTGTCTGTCTTCAAAAATGACTGAGATATTGATCATTAACGTACAGCCTCTGCGGCAAAATTCATCTAAACGACCGCGCTCACGTTTGACGCCACGCTGTGAGTTACGAGTCAGGCAGTTTTCGTTATAAATTAAATAGTTTTTCTTATAATGATTCAATAATTGTATTGTCTATATCTATGTACCAACTTCAGTGAAAAACCATCTAAAAAAAGATTTTTTTTCTTTACATAAGACCTTATTTTTAACAATCAAAGTAAGATATTATGTTGAATATGTTTGGAGAATTTATTTTGAAATCTATATCTTTATGCGTTGTATATATCCGTGCATTGTCTATATCTATGTACCAACTTTAGTAAAAACACACCATACAAAAACAGTTTTTTCTTTACATGAGACTTTATTTTAAATAATCAAAGTGAGAAATTATGTAAAATCGAATATTAACATTTGGGTTTAACAAAAGAAAAATTAGATAATAAATAAAACATTTAAAAAAAGGTTAGCTTTTAAGTCCCCAACTATCGCTGCCGTCGCCACAGCGGCTGGACCTTGACTGTATATGATCTTCCGAAACGCTTTTCAAGTCGTATGCCCATCCTAAGCGCGCAAAAAAATCTATAAAATACGTGGTTAAATTCAAGTAGTTGTTCCCCAATTCTGCTGTCTTATAGTCCCACGGGAACACGTGGTGGTAGTTGTGGAAACCTTCTCCAAACGCGAAGAAGGAGACTGCCAAGTTCTGGGCTGGTTGGATACTCTTGTCGTAGGGCTTGTTGCCCCACATATGGGCGGCGCTGTTCACTAAGAATGTGTTGTGGAGGTTGCATGCGTATCTCAGAACCGCCAGATGCCAAGCGGTGTTCAAAGTCTCCCCCCAGAGATACATGGGAATTATTGTTGGGAGCGCGAAGCATATTGTTCCGATGAATGGTAGTGCGTATCTGAAATAGTATGTCTGTTAATAATGTTACTTTTAAAAACTTCATTTCCGCCCAATTTGCGAGACTTAATTTGTTACCAGAGCTTGAAAATGAAAGGAGTTCATTCGTAATACAGGATGCAAGCGTCTTTGCTACTTCCATGGGATCATCATAGCACGGTGTATTATGTGTGACGCAGTTACGAACAGGTCTTGCCAATGCCAATAACGTAAGCTTTTACTACTAAAGGTTAAACGACTCAATTTCGTAAATGAGGCGTGTACGGCGGTGTCCTTTCGATTGGTTTATGCTGCGTGCTTCGTTCTTAACAAATGGCGTTCTATTTTACAACGATAATTTTATTAATTATTTTGTTTTGTTGCAATGACAAAAATACTCTTTATATGAATAATTTTAAATTCCCTCGTCTGTCATCCTTTGGCAGTTCAGTTCTTAGTTTAGCATTCCAAGCGTGCCAGTTGAGTATTCATCTCTTCGCCAATGTAACGTTCACGTATTGTCTCGAGTATCAGAACAGAAAATGTGCAAAATATATAAATTATACTCACTTCTTCTGAAATCTCAGAACAGGATTTGCGTAAATATCCGACATATCTATGAACTTGCCGCGGCGTTTAACCTCGGGATGTTTTCTCACAAGCAACCAGCCCATGTGCGAAAAAAAGAAACCTCTTGTCGCGTTGTGGGGGTCCGCGTCTGTATCGCTATACCTTTAAATATATATATATATATAATACCTTTATTTTTCCATTATATATTTTGGAAAGCATACTGGGGCGTTAAGTTATGTCAAAAAAACAGCTTTACGCTTATTCCATATTTTACGAATTACCGAATAACGATACTTAACGCCGCTCTCAAATTCAAATACACAGAATGTACGATTATGTCGTAGCCTCACCTATGGTGTAACCGATGGTCTCGTACCCAAGTGATGGCAGTGTTTTGGAAAGCCAAGCTATTCATTACCATAAGTATTATTTGCAATGGCATCTTAGCTTTGTACGCCCTGTGAGTCCACAGACGGTGGGCGCCAGCCGTTATGCCTATTGATGCGGCCGCAAATAATATGTAATCTGTAATTAATAATGTGGTTATTGACTAGCTACTCAACACGCAACTCTACACACTAGGTTTCACTACGCTTCCAAGTTCTCAATTTTCTGTTTTTCATAGACACTGTGTGCTTAGCGGCGTCACGGAATAAAGCGGAAATATTAAATTAATTTAACCATATACATAATGAAAAACAAATATAATTGGGCAATTATATAGTGTGTCCTTGGAACTATCATGAACAATGGGTTCTCACTAAACCTTTGACTTGTTTAAGAAAACGAGATGATTGTGGATTGTTTCCTACAATGTTGAAAAAATTTAGTAATAAATTAGTAGAAGTCACGCATTTTATGATCATTTGCTTTTCGTCATATTTCTGAGTTTCTTGCACCGGTTCTTCTCAGGTCTGGGGAATTATTTAACGTTAATATAATGAAGCCTTTTACTTCTTATTTTGGATAAAATTATTTCACTTTGACATGCTTACTTGTGACTACGTCCTCGTGACAACATTGAAAATCATTTATTCCCATTCGGGAAATACTTACGAAAAAGTATAGTGCTCCAAGTTGCAGTGGTACATGCTAGGTACAGCCCGTACAGCGCCGCGGCGTGACCATAACCGAAAGTTACTAAGTTTTGATACACTATCTCATATTTCCTTGGCGCTGCCTGTGGTGCTACGAGTTTCTCGTAATGGTCGACTAATGTTTCTTCTGTGCTCGTCGTGGTTTCTGTGTATGGTGCCATTTTGCCTGAATAGAAAATATTACTTTATTTGATCAAGAAAAGTGTCTGTGTAAAGTTTATTTAGCTTCATTCTGTATGTTAGAGGCACTGAATGCAATGATTGTGGAATTGTGAATGTCTCTTCGTCACAGACGAAACTACTGGATTTAGAAAGTCGAAATTTAGCATGTAACAGGTATGTAGGGTACGTTACGGAGTGTATGGGAGCACTATAAGAAGACCCACGTATCTGATTTGACCTGTTATGTTGTTAAACTAGATATAAGATATCGTTATATCTTACGGTAATCTTTATTTCCTTGGGCGGTGTGTGGATAACGGAGTGAGCGTTTTAACACTAGTTTCCATCTGTCTACCCTGCTATTCGGTAAAAAACATGAAGATGCTAAAATTTTTATAAAGCATCTATAACACATAGATACTTTCGCTCCCTTTTATTTATTTTTTGAAACTAAAATCGAACTGACATTAACCTTCTCAAGCACATCACAAATCACACTGGTTAGAGTTGATTATATTAGAGTGAATATATGTATATAAAGATATTCACATGCGTTACAAAATATATCAAGGTAATATTATCGTACGTCAAATTGGCCATACATATCCGGTTTTCACATATATAGTTATATCCTGTCTTGCATCATTTGTACGTAATGTTTCTTGCTAAAAATACTTTAAACTGTGTCCAAATAATCGTGTCATCAATAACATCGACGGTGAGATCGATGCAGTGTAACACTATCTATATATGTAGAATGTCAACACTTTTTTTCTCAACAAAAAAAATTAAAACTCTGCACCCCAATTTCCGCCGAATTTTCGAGTTGAGTAGCGGAACTTAACGCCGCACTTTACTTCAACACCAAAGCGAATAAATCAAAATATTTAAAATATTTCATTTCCTCATATGTAAATCGAACCCGCCACCTGTTGCGCTTACAGTCACACGCTTGTGCCCCTGCGCCGCGACTGGCCTTTATTATTAACATACACTTACGTATGAGATGAGAGTCTATTGTTCATGTTAAAAAACCTAGAAGTATGAAACACGTGACTTCCTTTTTTGTTCTCATATATATATATATGTGTGTGTTTGCAATGCACCTTCATATAGTGACCCCCAATATTAAATAAAATATTACCTTGGTTTGAGGTACCGTTTTCACAAGATATTTTTATTGTTTAAGAAATAAAAAGAATACACTTATGTTGATATAAATAATGTAGTTTGAGTTATTAATTTACCTTAAATCCGTCCACTAGCTTTATTCAATCTTATATTAAATAGGTACTGGTCGCCGTCCGCAACTTATTTGCATGGACTGCACATTACACTTAAAATGGAAAATAACGTACGTTTACGTAATATTTTGCGTTACGTTTTTTTTTTGTTCCCCTAGGAATTTCGACTCTTCTCAAATCTAGGTCAACTTGAATTACCTAATTAATTTCGATTCCCTTTAAAATGTCGAAATACGCGTTTCTTTGCGATTAAACGGCCATATCTTTTTTTTAAATTAATATAGAAATATTTATATTTTTGTCAGGAAATTATGGGGCTGTAGATCCGAGTATATGGTTTGAATTTCAACTCGATATCTGATAAAAAATTATATATAGATAAAGAATCTTGACAGACAGACGGACAACAAAAAAGAGTGACCTTATCCTATAAGGGTTCCTTTTTTTTTCTTAAAAAGTACGGAACCCCTAAGAGACACAGTTATTTTGAAATCACAGAGAGTCATTAAATTTTTTTTATATGTATAGACTTAAAAAATAATAAAACATGTACAAATAAACACATAAATATATACAAATAAAATTAAAATTTTGTAACACATTCTCCAAACAGAGTGGCATATCACTCAGTTTTCTCTGCTTATAAGTAAAATACGTATGTATACATAAATTATTTATTCGCGGGAATTATCTTATGTTAATTGGTCCTCGTGTCGTTTCTTGTATATTCATCATATAATTACTTTTAATTTTAAGTAATATTTAATGGATTATTCGCAGTTTAGTAATTAGTAAAGCTGCTTGTGTTTAAGTTAATTATCGTGACTTGTCATATTTTTCATTTAGCTTTTCAATAAGTTTTTAAGTATTAAATGAATTATTCATAATGTCAAAATTTAAATAAAATACTATTTTAAATTTTAAAATATTTAAAATTTTAAATTAGTAAAATTAAATAATAGTTTTGCAACAAAAAGGTTTAATCCTACGTCGAATAAATATTCTATTAAAAACATTTATATTTTTATTGTATAACCGCGTCGAAAAATGTGAAGCCTCGTTTAAGAGAACCTGGAGTCAAGATGATTATTTATCGAATGGCGGAGCTGAAGGCTGCGCTTGATCTACAAGATCAGAGAGCGGGAAATGGAACCATTCATTCTACTCCATACCACATATAAACAATGAGCATAATACCAACGTTGATTTTCAGTGGCCGTCTGTAGCGAACTAAATAATAAATCTATATATTACATATAAATATAACATTAAAAAAGAAAGCAATGCTACAAAAAAATATACGTATAACAAATAGCTTTAAATTCAAATTATTCCTTTTACAAATACATGACTATCTGCATATTTAAAAGGTTGAATTTTAATTTAAAATTGGTAATGGACTTCCATCCGCGAATCGGTGGTGGAAGATCATTCCAACATTTAGAAGCCATTTATTTGTAATTTCCTCGGAAAACTGCTGAGTGGTGCAATGGCACGAGCATCACCTCTGATGAAGCTTTAGTATCATATCGGCAATAGTCATTTGACCAGTCCAGTTTATCATATAGATATTTAGGAGTACGATAGCTTATAACACCGAACACCGAACAGCAAGTGTAGCTGTCTACGGAAATCCATTTTCAACATAGTTGTATGTATACGCGGTGAAAAAACTATTACGAACCATATTGAAAACATGTTTTTCAAATCGAAGGTTTTCATTCGTCAACCTTATAAAGAAGTTTTTTTTTTTTAAAAAGACTAAAAGTTTACTATTTATACATTTAATTTTTATATGATAGATTTTTTGAAGCAACTATGGCTAAGTATATACATACGTATGAAAATATTATATATTTTTTTGTGGCGAAATAAAATTTTTAACTTAAAATATTTAGCAAAATGAGCGCACAAGACAGGCACGGCGTTGAGTTTCGCCACTCAACACGCCCCTGTTGCGAAAATGGGCGGTGCATAGGCAACGGAGTGTCTTAATGCAAGGTTCCCCGTGCCACCCTAATGTATACCGGAGACAACGTAAGCTATGTATTTTTTACTTCTGATATTAGGGAGTATCCATGAAAATCGATAAATAAATAGGTATTGAGGCATTGGAAACACTGCGTTATCAACTTTCTGCCAAATTCTGGAGGCAATGCGTCTTGAGGTGTAGAACTCAACACCGCGCTTGGCCTCGATACCAGAGCGAAGAAATAAAAATATAAATTTCAAGAAATATATAATTTCCTCGGCTGGGGACCGAAATCACCACCAGTCGCCTTTACCGTCACACACTCGACCCCCAGCTCCAGCTCCCCTGGCAGTGCAATTGACAGTAATTAAATTAAAAAAAAAACGAACACTAATACGGGTATACTAAAGTAGCATAGGACATCACTATCAATCTCTCCACTGTGCTACACTTAAAGTAACTACACTACTAAAGTGCTGTGAATGTTTAATTTGGAGTGCAGTGTTAATAACTTCTCTGTCTGTATGTCTCTGTCTAACTACGTGTTCCATTATTTGAATAAATGGGAAAATTCTAAAATAATTTTATCATATATGAAAAATAGGTACATGTGCTAGGTGTAAAGAAATTTTGAAAATAAATATGAATATTTTAATGTCAAATTTAAGTGGCACACTATTCCCATAAATATTTAAGAAACAACTAGAGCTGTTCTTATTGTTGTTAACTAATATATCACTGTATTCTACTAGATATACTTACAGCATAAACCGCTGGTGTGAACGCCTTCGCTAACAAACACTAAATGAGGTTTCGGTTCTTTTGTAACTAAACTTACTAAAGATATTATATTTATGCGCGTGCGTCGCTTTATATACAGCTTGTTACAGTATGTACTTTGGATATAAGTTATAATTAGATATTATATAAGTTGTAGAATAAATTAATATAATAATAAACCCGCAGGACAGCTTGTGGCGAGCTGTTGGGGAGTGGCGACCCCACGGACCTGAGTCCTCCGAAGAGGAATTATAATCTTTCCCTCGTCTCTGGCTTGCCTTTACTGGCCGGGCAGAGTGGGGCGCAAGAGTTATACGCTTGAAAGGGTGGAAGTGCTCAATCAGAGCGGGTGCACACCTCTCCACCTTAGTTGTCCACGCCGATGTTGCGCCCGAGGCACGACGCCGCTTTGTGGGGACGTTACATATACATTCCATTTCATAGTCCTAGTTTAGATTTCCACATTGTTCAGTTCTTACGCATTAACCGGCGACCATCTCTGCGCAATTAATTACCTGTGGTTACCCAGAGATGGATTCCGGCTGATGCGTCACAGTAAAACATTAGTATATTCTCTAAGCCTCTACATATTGGATCTGCATCCCCACGCAAGCCTTCCAAAGGAGCCCGTGAATTAAGAAAGAGAAACATAATAATAATAATAAAATATACTTGGCAATACACATAAATTAATTATCAATTATTATTGTAAATATACTGTCATGATATTCATGTCAAAATTTCTTTAAGTATTATACATTATTATAGTTAAAAAAAAAACAGCGAGAATTTATTCCAGGTCATATTATTATATACTCTGGAATCTCCTCTCTGGAATTTTTACTAAAACGGGTACTGTTACGGTGGCATCACAGTATACATGTGTATAATGTAGATACATTTCTATCTTAGATGTCCGCAAATATATTCACTATTATTTAAGGAACAGTGGCATATAAAATAGAAACAAGCCGATCACTCTTAGTTTCTGTTTTTTTTTGTCTTCAAAATGTAAATTTTGTTTAAAATTAACATAAAGTAATAAATAAATGTAACCCATGAGAATTTTTAATGTTAAGAATTCCATTACGTTATTTTTACGCATTTTCTTTGTTCATTTCAGGTATTTGTTACTCAGGTATTTTTTCTAATATTAAAAATTTTATTACCCTCACTTATGTCTACTTAATTGTCTTTTTGGCTTATTTTCATTATTTCGCCTTTTATTTTTTACTAATCTTTTTGAAAACAGAAAATAATTTTCTAAATATATTTAATGAATACATATTCGTATAGTGCGAAGTCGCACGAGTCCGCGAGAATTTAATAAAATCCAATAATTTTAAGTTAAAGTACAAAATATATTATGATGCTTAATAAGTTTACTATGCAATACGAGACTGGACTTACGGCTATACACTACATCTATTGTAAAACTATATTTTAAAAGGAGCACATATTGAACTTCTTGCAGGCTCTTTCTTCGTAATCGTAATTAAATAAAAACATTATTTTCATTTAAAATATGTAGTTTAGAAATTTAGATTTTATTTAATTTTAACACAGCAACATAAACACAGCACATAAACGCAGCACCAATCAATTCACGCTGTATTCCGCACATGGCGCCGACTTCTGGAGGCATTCCATGTTGAGTGGCGGAGTCGCGTTTACAATCATATTTTGTGCCATTTTGGCCGCTATTGGTCTCACTATACTATAACGTCTTCGCTAACAAACCCTAAATGAGGCCACTAATAAATAATATTTTATTTTGAAAATAAATTTATAAATTATAATATATAATACGAACAAAAACCAAAGCACATCACTATCAATCTCTCTAATCTATTATACTTACAGTATAAAGGAAAGGTCTGAACGCCGTCGCTATCAAACACTAAATGAGGCTTCGATCTGATTTATAACTAAAAAAAACTAGTAACGCTATTAATAAAAAAATATACGCGTGCGCCGGTCTATATACAGCCGGTGGCTTATTGGGTGATAAGTTTATACGCTGGTTGATCAGGGTTTATATTCCAGTTACGGCGCCTATTAGGGATTTTCACGGTTTCATATGAATTATGGTGCTATTATAATCTCAATTGGAGTTTTACCGTGCACCAGCGTCCTAGCAAATTATATCCTTGTAATGTTTAAAGTTCTCATAAAATTCCTAGACGCCTGTTCCAACGCCGCCGCCCTCCGCCTCCTGGAGGCCGCGCGGACCGGCGATGTGGAGGCCGCTCGCGCGATACTGGACGCGCGACCGCGGCTCGTCAACTGTAGAGATGTAGATGGAAGGCATTCTACACCTTTGCATTTTGCTGCTGGGTTCGTATTTACTTTCTCGTCCGTATTTCCTGGGAACCATGGGACCTAGTGTTAAGACACATATATGAGGAAGTGAAACCAACTACCTGTTGCGTTTACAGTCGCACGCTTGAGGCCCTGCTTCACCCTTATTAGCATTTATTAGGTCCATTTCTTACTTTGTAATAAGATCACAGAAACTGAATTAGACCCACTTGTAATAATTGTATAATCTTGACACTAGTTAGCTTAAGTGACAATACTATAATGTTCATAGAGCTGTTCTCATGATGGAGTCTGAAGGTGGAGACGACACTCTGAGACAATTATTCACACTTCTCTATATACACTTAACTGACAATACACACTTAATTGACTTCAAAAAGTGGAGACGGAGGTGACAACGACGCCTATATTTTTATGTATGTCCAGTCATTTGTCTGTTATTTCTAAACATTATTTGAAAGATTGAATTTCCGAGATGGCTTAATTGCCACCAGGTCAAGACCTAACAATGGAATCCGGGGAAAATTGAAGACTAAAATTTTATTAGCCTATCTGTGTTTTATGTAATTTCCCTTATAATCATATATTTATTTCTTGCTAATAACTTATTGTTTTTCAGATATAATAGATTACCACTAGCACAGCTGCTATTACAGAGAGGAGCGGACGTCCATGCAAAAGATAAGGGGTCAGTAATTTTTATTAAATAGTGTTATTGTCACATTTGGTAGAAGAAAAGATATTTAGTTAAAAAAAGGAGCTTCGGTTTCTTCCCTGATTTGACCTTGGGTGTTGAGTGGCGGAATTCAACGCTGCGCCTTGTCTTGCCAAAGATGGGAAAAGAAAATGCGTAATACAATGGTATGTATGTGCCTGGCTGGAATGGTTGTGAATATATTATTGTAGCTTCACGCTGTATCCCGTACATAGCTTATAATTCATTTGGCTTGAGACAAAATGTAAAGAAAAAGAAAAAAGTTTCTCAAACTTTCATTACTATAAAATTTTTGTAGCGAAGGGTTTCCCATATAGGGAAACCCTGTTTTCAAGCAACTAGCTGTGCTGTTCTTATATTCACTTTTCTGAAAGTTTCACTTCTTACGTATATACATAGTTTCACGCTATATCCCTGGCGGGGTAGTCAGAGAGAACGGAGTGCCAAACTTTTCAAATTCCCTTCTTGGTGAGTATACGTCTAGTCTTATGGGTGGGCAAATAACTTTATTTCTTGTTATACAATATTGCATAGCCATAAGCCAAATATGATGTTAATTTCAATTTCCAATTTTTTTCCATAGAACGAGATTTTTTTTAAGATATAATAAACCGATTATATTTTTTGACGTCCACACTTAACAAACAAAAGGTCGCGTGACGCAAAGTGGAAAACATTGATATGATCATTTGTTAAATTACATCACTAATGCCCGCTTTAAAATACACATTAAATGTCATTTATATGTTTGTAGGGAACTATTATTTATATTTCATTTAATATGTGTAGTTTACATACATATACACACATTTAATAGAATTCATATATTTTATAGTAAGTATTCGTATTTGGTATATTTATATGAAAGCGCCGGCTGCCGTCGACTCCTACCCTCTTGTCGGCGTCATTTATTTTTTTTTTATGGGAGAGGACAAGGCAAACGAGCGTTCGGGTCACCTGATGGTAAGTGATCACCGCCGCCCACGACCCCATGCAACACCAGAGGAGCCACAGGTGCGTTGCCAGCCTTTAAGGTAGAGATGAAGGGCACCGGGGCCCGGCATTACCTAATGCGAAACGCAGTGGCAAGGGCCACTACTTCACGCCGGTTTAAGATGCCGGGTGTGGTATTAAATCCGGTCGAGTCTGCCAATGCGTGTTGCCATTACTGGCGACGTGACTCTACCACACGTACTTTAGTCGCCTCTTACGACACCGACAGTACCAGGGTGATCCTATTCTAAGCCGGGACCACATGGCTGGAATATATCATATCATATTTTATAACTAACAGTCGATGCTTGTCACTCGATGCGCTTTATATACGTTCCATTGTTTTCTTAATATTATTGTAATTATTGTGTTCTCTTTTATATGTCGTGCTTTATCTGTAGTGTTAACCGTGGCTAGACTTTATTCATCTCCATCAGCACCACATGTTAAAGCTGATCGCTTAATTTTTTCAGAAAGCGGAGGGAGCTTTCAGTTGAGACACTCCTTTTCCCAGGGTTAATATACTTGATATAACTTTTTTAGCCCGTTGTGATGCAGGAGTTCAATCGTGTGACCATAAAAGCGACGGTTTTTGGTTCGATACCCACTCGCGGAACTGAAATATTCAATTAAAAGAGTTTTTTTTAAGTGACAGATGTGTATTATAAAATTAAATTTGTATTATCATACAAAAGTTTAAAAACACGGACCGACCTTCTTCTATCTTACAAAATAACGATAATTGCGTGTCTTGTAAAAGTGGTTCTATTCAAATCATAAAAGTATGCAATTTTTCATGAATATTTTCTTATGACGTTATCACATAAAAAATATCATCCGTAAACCGATCTAACTTATTTTTAGAGAGAATTGAATCAGCCACTGTCGCATTTATTTACATTTAGATGGTCTGAGGCCTCCGTTTATTTTTGGTTTCAAGCTTTATCCTTCATATAGTAACATACGCAGAGGTGTACTAATGTTAAATGTGTTTCTGTTGAATTCAACTTAACAGACTTACTTTGTCTTCTTATCAGAGCAAGGAAAATAACTCGTCATCCTTGATTAGAAATCGAACCCACAAGTACCACTACGGTCTTAATTTGCTTTCTAAATATGTTGTCACAGCGGCCTCGTCCCTCTCCACAACGCATGTTCCTACGGCCACTTTGAAGTCACAGAGCTGTTAGTATCAGCCGGAGCAGGTGTAAATGCAGCAGACTTATGGCGCTTTACGCCTCTCCACGAAGCGGCAGCTAAGGGCAAGGCGGATATAGTCAGATTGCTGTTGAAGGTAAGTAGTTCGGAGGTTATAGATGAGAGTGGTATGAAAGAAGGACATGCTGGTGTAGTTTGAACTTGCACGGGATGATTCTGTTTGGGTCTTAATTAGAATCTTGATTATGTAATTGAAGAAGAAATTAATCTCTAAAAACTGCGCACTATCGATGCTCTATTTTTTGTTTATTACATACTTTTATAATAATATATTACATTGTATAAAACATAGATATGTTATAAACATTGTTTGTCCCCAGTCCAGAGGGCTGTGTGCGGGATACAGCGTGAAGCTGATTTTTAATTTTATACTTTGTGTGGTTGTGTAGAAAGAAGCCAAATTATGTATACAAAGTGGTATTTTTTTTAATGTGAACTGTTTCTTTTTTGTCAAATTTATCGATAAAAAATAATTTGATATTAAAACCATCAAATAATCTGATTATAGTTATTAATTCGATCACTATTCACGGGAATGTAATTATTTCAAAGTACAGCATTGGATTCTACCACCCTTAATGTCATAAAGTGATGAACAGAGTAGCATATGCGTTGTTGGCAGCATGGCGCGGATCCCGCAAGACGTAATCGTGACGGCCTAACCCCATTACAATTGGTGAGAGCTGGTGACAGTGATACGGCAGATGCTCTAAGAGGAGACGCAGCTCTTCTGGATGCTGCGAAGAGAGGTGATCTAGCGAGGGCTAAGTGAGTATGGGAATTTAAGTTTTTATAGGATTCTTTTGCTTAGTATATGTTGAATGTAAACGATAAAATTGTGGTATGCCAACCATACCTCTAATAAAGTATTTTATGCTAGTTGGTTTAGACAAAGATATAATTATATTTGAATTATTTTACACAGTGTCTAAATGGTCGCGAATTAGTCAAAAGAATTATACATCTGTAAATTCTCTCTAATTACTTAAATAAAAAAATGAAACTAAATGAGCTTCACGCTGTATCCCGCACTCAGCCTTCCGTTCTCCAATTTCCATCGAATTCGGAAGGCATTACGTGTTAAGTGGCGGAATTCAACGCCGCGTTTAGCCTCGACACCAGAGTGAAGAAATCGAAATATAAATTTAAATAAATATTTCATTTCCTGGAGTGGGGATCGAACCCAGAACCAGTTGCCTTTACAGTCACACTCTGTGCCTCTACTCTACGAATGGCTTGGAATAAAGAATTATTACACAAATATCTTGTCTAGCTAATGGCTTGTGACTTCTTAACTCTTTTATACCGCTCTTTATTTTTTTGATTCATTATTCATTATTAAAACATCTTTGTAATATCTTTCTTTAAAATTATTTTAATATCATAACATGTAATTTTCATTTCAGAAAACTAATCACCCCGCAAAATGTAAACTGTAGAGACGCGCACGGGAGGAACTCTACGCCTTTACACCTTGCTGGTATGCTTATTTTATTGTTTTTTACTTTTAGAGCCTTATTGTAACAATTAATATGTGGTTTAAAAGTAACTTACTTCAATATTCTTAAAATAGCTTAATTTTTTTAAGCTGCTATATCAATGTAGTAGTATTTTAGCCGTGTAGTCTCGGCTTAGAATAGGATCACCCTGGTACTGTCGGTGTCGTAAGAGGCGACTAAAGTACGTGTGGTAGAGTCACGTCGCCAGTAATGGCAACACGCATGGGCAGACTCGACCGGTTTAATACCACCCCCGGCATTTAAAACCGGCGTGAAGTAGTGGCTCTTGCCACTGCGTTTCGCATTAGGTAATGCCGGGCCCCGGCGCCCAACATCCTCCACCTTAAAGGCCGGCGACGCACCTGTAGCTCCTCTGGTGTTGCATGGGGTCGTGGGCGGCGGTGATCACTTACCATCAGGTGACCCGAACGCTCGTTTGCCTGTCCTCTTCCATTAAAAAAAATGCTAGGTATGTTTATTGAAGTTACAGTTTTAAATTTCCTAAATTCATTTGAACATGAAATTAAATCAAATCAGTGTCGCGCTGTATCCCCCTCACAGCAGGGTAGGCAGAGGGAACCTAGCGTTAAGACAGTCTGTTCCCCCTTTTCCGCCAAATTCTGGAGAAATTGCGTGCTGAGTGGTGGAACTAACGCCGAGGTTTGCCGCGACACCAGAGCGAAGAAATGGAAATATTAATTTAAATAAATATTTACATGAAATTCAGTTTCATAATTTTTTTTTTATTCTTTTCCACATCAAATTTTAGTCTTTTATATAATATCTTAAATTTGTCCTTTAAACTCACATGTTTTTGATGGAAATTAAAGTAATATTTTCTTCACGCCGAGAGGAGATCGAACACATAATCCTTGAATCTACAATCCGATCATTAACCACAGCATTATAATGGCCAAAATACTATTGTGTTATTTATTCAATTATTTTCCAACGCGCAGTCTTTGTAAATTTTGGAAATGCTTTTCAAACACTAGTTTATTTCTGTCTATTCTACTTCTAACACGCATGGGCAGACTCGACCGGATTTAATATCACCCCCGGCATTTAAAACCGGCGTGAAGTAGTGGCCCTTGCCACTGCGTTTCGCATTAGGTAATGCCGGGCCCCGGTGCCCTTCATCTCCACCTTAAAGGCTGGCAACGCACCTGTGGCTCCTCTGGTGTTGCATGGGGTTGTGGGCGGCGGTGATCACTTACCATCAGGTGACCCGAACGCTCGTTTGCCTTGTCCTCTCCCATAAAAAAAAAAAAAATATGCGGGATGCAGTGTGAAACTAAAAAATAATCACTTCTTTTTATTTAGCTGGCTACAACAACTTAGAAGTAGCCGAGGCGCTCCTAGAAGGGGGAGCGGCGGTATCTGCCAGGGACAAAGGAGGGCTCGTCCCCCTCCACAACGCGGCATCCTACGGCCACGTAGAGCTGGCCGCGCTCCTTTTGAGAGCGGGAACGCCCCCCAATGCGGCCGACAGGTGGGGGTTCACCCCGCTGCACGAGGCCGCCCACAAGGCCCGAACGCAGCTGTGTGCCTTGCTCGTGAGTATTGGAGAAACGGTACAAGTGATGAACGACCCGTTCATCTTTACAATGTGGCTTAGTTGATAACCTATAAAATACTTGGTGGACGAAATTATAATAAAAGTATTTAATGCAATGTTTCTTTTAGAATAAGTGTAATAAAACCTATCATTTTTTATTTCTCTCATCTTTTTTTAGTGAAATGTTGAATGATGTAGCGCACTGCCACAGTTATTTCACCAGAGGGATAAAATATGTTAAATCAAAATTAGAAGCTACAACTATCGCCTCCACAAAAACATTTACCGTTTCCACCATTATAGTTTCTAATAAAAAGAAAACCACAGCTAGCCCACGGAGCTGACCCGTTCCTCAAGAACCAAGAAGGTCAGACGGCTCTGGAGCTGGCCGGCGCTGACGATGTGCGCTCCCTTCTCCAGGACGCCATGACAGGGGGCGAGGAGTGTTCTGGGGCTCCGCCGGCTCCCACCGCACCCCTCCCGCCTCCGCCCCCGCCCTGCGCGCCTCCCGCGCCAGTGTTGCTGCCCAGTGGGGAGACTGCGGCGTTGCCTTTACCTGTGAGTATATTTTTTGCATGGTTCGAAATAACAGTTTTATGGTCCATCAAAGGAGTATTTCCACACTTTTTCTAGTCTTCCAGCCTTATACGTGCGTTTAAACACTTATACTACTCCCACACGCTGAAGAGAACTTTCTTTACACTTTCTTCTTGTCTCACCCTAGCTCCTGTGGGACATTTGAATTTATCTATACTTATGTTGTACTAATAATAATAATTTTTTTTTTTTTAGGTAATGCCCAGCAATTACTGGGCGGAAGGTTCCAGAGGCAGTCTCGAGGATGCAGCTGGGAGACCTGCTTCAGCTCTCTCTACTTCGGAGTCTCTTCATACGTTCCTAGTTAGGTATGTTTCAATATCCAATATAATCAGTAAACAATCAAAAAAGCCGGGTGTTGATTACCACCATTCAATCGACCATCGACCATCTTTCGAATTTTGGTGAAAAGTGGAGAACGTCATACGTCGTAAGTGTCATAACGCCTTGGATTCAGCTTCACGCTGTATCTAGCTAACAATGATCTCTCTGGAAACTGTAACTTAGAGTAATCTATTTATTCCAGCATCGGTCTAGAGCAACTAAACACAGTGTTAGAGCGCGAACAGATCTCAGTAGACATTCTGTCAGAGATGTCACACGAGGACCTGAGAGCGGTGGGAGTCGCCGCGTACGGGCACCGGCACAGGTTGCTGAAGGCTGCCAGGTTACATGTTAACGTTCATCAGACACAATCAGGTCAGGAGTCCAAGCTATATATAGATAAATTTTAATTAATTATCTTGTTTGTTTTCCCTTCACAAATCCGCTCACTGTGATTTCACCGTTACATTCTTACAAAAAAGAGTGAAAAAAAACTTATCTATATTTACTTTGTTCAGTTTGTTAAATTTATATAATTAGTCTATTGAATATGGTTGCTTCATATATTCATAAATTAAAAAATTGGATTTAATATTAATTTCATATATTATATATGTGTATGTATTATTGTTGAAAGTGAGAAGTCACGTAGTCTCTAGTTAAATGTGATTAAAAACTAAATTATTCCTTTATACATCACTATAGCTTAATTTTATTATCCAAAGAAATCTTTTGAAATTTAATCTTTCCTCACAGGCAGCCACATAGTGTTGAATTTCGTTAGGGACAGAGTACACTCTTCCCTACTCAACCGGTGTCACCAATAGGGTTAAAAAGCAATTTCCTCAAGTTCGAAAAAAATAATCTGCATTATGCATGTTTAAAAAAAATCTTCCCCTACAGAATGGTACGGCGGCACAACTCTAGTGGACGTACCGGGTACCCCCGGGCAAACAGAGTGTGGGGAAGCGGAGTGCGGGGAGTTCGGGGAGTTCGCCCTCTTGGAGAGAGAGATGCAATCGTCCGTGCGCGCGCACCGGGACCGCGCGGGAGGGAACTACACAAGATATCATGTTGTTAGGGTAAGTTGGTACTAGATTACAATGGAAGCGGTTACCAAGAATCACGGGTTCAAATCTCGCTAATCTCGTTTTAATTTTTGTGCGTTTTTAAAATAAGTTTTTGCCTTTCCTTAGTGTGACATGACATTTTAAAAATATTAAAATGGGTTAATAGATTTCTGAAGCTTGCTTGGTAACTAGAAATCTAATATTATATATAATGTAGGTATAAAATATAGTGAAAATAGTGTACGTTAAGATTTGGTTATTTTCTATCCGAGTGAACATTGCGCAAAAGTGCAGAAAGCCTAATTTCAGAGCGGCTACGACTCCTTGACCGTACTGTATACATATTGTTATATTAGCTATTTGTGCGTCTGATTTGTGCGTGAGAAAGTAAATTGATATTACTTTTATATTGATGAATCAATACAGATAATACAAACACTAAATGTTCAGAGACGCTCACCAGAATATCATAGTGAAAATTGTATTTAAATCGATGAGGTTAGTCGTGGCGTAGCATCACAAAATGTCATAGGAAACGCGACAGACTGTGGGTTCAATTCCCGCTCTCTCACTCGGTCTGGTGTCGAGGCAAAGCGCGGCGTTGAGTTGAGAGAAAATGGAGTCTTATCATTGCCTGCGATTCTATTACTTTGACAAATGCCAATCCAAATGTTTCATGTACAGACCGACGTACGTAGTCAGAGTACTTGGATGATTTCCAAATAATGCGGGTGTAAATCCAGTTCCATTTTTAATGCTTTTTTTAAAAAGTGTATTAAATCAAATTAAATCAGCTTCACATCGTATTCCGCAGACAGCAGGGTAGGCAGATGGCAAAGGGAATCTAGTTTTAAGACACTCCGTTCCCCACTTTCCGCCAAATTCTGCAGGCATTGCATATTAAGTGGCAGAACTCAACGTCGTCTCTTGCCTCGACACCAGAGCGCTTCGTTAAAAGAAAATATAAATTTAAATAAATATTTAATTTCCTCGAGTGGGGATCGAACTTACAACCAATCGGTTTTCAATTGCACTTTGTGCCCCTGCGCCCCGACTGGCCTCAAAAATAGTGTATTGTTTGTCATATTTTCCCGTATAGATACAAAAGATAATAAACATCCGAGTGTGGGAGCGCTACCAGCACCGGCGGCGAGAGGTGGCGGCGGAGGCGGGCGCGCCGCACGAGCGTATGCTGTTCCACGGCTCGCCATTCATCAACGCCATCGTGCAGAAGGGATTCGACGAGAGACATGCTTACATTGGTTAGATTTGCTTTATTTAAGTCATTATTGTAATTATCATTAATGTCGTCATTGTCATTAATGATAATTACATTATTAAAATTGTCATTATTGTTATCATCATCATAACTATTATTATCACCAGGCTTCCTTCGTCCGCTGATGGATCTGCCAAAAATGTGAGCAGCACACTGCTCGTCACACTGCTCACATTTGTCGTTATTTATGGGCTCATTGGGCAGTGGACTAAAGTTATCGACATCTAAAAATAAGTCCTTACTTTGTTTTCTTTTAGTAGTGCCGGATAAGGGGCCCTGTGGACCGGATTACCTCTGCCTACCATGCTGTATGAAATACTTCATGAAACTAAAAAAACATGATGTTTAATTAGGTTTTCTTCCACCAGGTGGGATGTTCGGTGCGGGCATTTACTTTGCGGAACATTCGTCAAAGTCTAACCAGTACGTGTATGGGTTTGGTGGTGGAGCCGGATGTCCCACACATAAGGATAGGAGCTGTTATGTTTGTCACAGGTTTAGTTCTGGATTGAGGATTTTTTTATTTTATCTAAGAATATACAATATCTATATAAAATATTCTTTCTATGTTGAAAAAGGTATAAATCTATTAAAATACAAATTGCTGTACAAAATTTAAAATGTTGTGCTAATATGATGATTGCTTTAATTAAGATTTTTATTTAACCATAAACGAAACCTAGCCAAGTTGAGCTCAAGACCCGTAATATCATAAAAGTGAAATCGCTATTAATGAAATTGACATAATTTATATAAGATGCTCAAATATGTGAGATCATATTGTATAGAGTGTTTCTTCACAATATTTATTAAAAAAACATCTTAGCAGGAGCAAATAAACTCAATTAATAAAACAAACTTATTTACAGAGTTTTTTAAAATATGAATATAAAATAAATGCATTATTATTCATATGAACAGACAAATGCTACTATGTCGCGTGACGCTCGGGCGCGGGTTCCAACTGGCCAGCGCCATGAAGATGGCGCACGCGCCGCCCGGACACCATAGTGTGGCGGGCACGCCCTCCAACGGAGGCCTGTGCTACCCTGAGTACGTCGTCTACAGGGGGGAGCAGGTATGTGGACGGAGTATCTGAAAATATAGACATTCCGTTCCCTAAACAACGCACAATTACTAATTAGAATTAATTTCTCCGAATATCGGTTGAAAATCGAATGACGGCCTATTGTTACATACATTATCATTGATTTAAAATATGCACATTTACTCAAAAAACGGGTGCAATTTAATTCGATGTATTTTATTTGTATAAAAACAGTTTGATTTAAAAACCAACCAAAATTTTTATTAAGTCTGAACTTTTGCGATTTTTTTTTCTTCCAGGCCTATCCGGAATATTTGATCACTTATCAAATAGTGTGCGAGGAGACCGGCGCCGGCGCAGTATGAACGCTCAGTATTACAAAATAGCTCGTTTGGTTTTATTATATTTTACTATATTAGATATTTTTTTATACTAAATAATTTATTGAACTAAAGTATATTCTATATATATGTATATAAATATGATTGTATTTAAAATTGTGATGTTATGTTTTTCACCAAACTAAAATTTCTATAATGTCTGGTCTTTCTTAAAGTTTTCTCGTAGAATTCCTTCCTTTTCTCATAGAATTGTTTTTCGTCTGACAATGTCGCCATGATTGTGGATTCAAATCAAATATATAAATATTTCTGTGATGAAAATGTATGTATGTACAATTAATTAATTGTACGCTTCACGCTTTTTCTCGCTTGTAGTCCCGCGTGCACCAGGGTTGGCATAGGAACACTATTGACCATAAGATTAATATTTTCCGCCATTATTATCATGTGAAAAGCTTTGAGCTCCGTCAATTAACACGCTATGCCTCCAGAATTCAAAGGACAGTGAAGAAGAATTCTCTTAATGTAAACGTATCTTAACACAAGATTGCCAGGTTCCCTCTGCTATCCTGCTATGTGCGGGATACAGCGTCAAGTATGTCAAAAATAATGTACGATTATGATTTAATTGCATTTTTTGTATTTTTCACAATAGCAAATATATTTTTTATTATATTATGTATTTGTAAAAAGAATATTTTATATATATTGTAATATACATACCTACTGTAAAGAGCCAGAGACATGTTCTGTTTCTCGCATGAAAAGCCAATTTTTTATAATTTAGTCATATTGAAATTAGGATAATTTATTATTATTAAATAAAAAAAATGTTGAAAGGAAGTGTTTTTTTTATATAATTCATAATTGCCTGTGAACAAAGACGAAGTTTTTAGTAAATACAATTTTAACTTAGTATATAATATTAAGTATATTTCCTCATGAAATGAAACTTTTTATTACAGGAGCTGTTAAAATCAACCCTTTTTTAAAGAAATCCATTAACTGTCAAATTCAAATCGAAAACAGTCTAAGAGAAATATAAATTTATTGTGTACATCAAAATTTTAGAATGAAAAAATATAATTGATTGAAAAATAAAACAATGGCAAAAAGAACTTGCGAAATTGGCACACTCACATTAACAGATGTTGAGAAAAACTCAAATCGTTACAAAAAATGTGGACTTTTAAACATAATTCAACATATTGACTATTATGGCAACATGTACTCTAAAATAAAGGGAAGAAACGACAAAATTACAATGTCTTCTATATGTTGCAGTCCTTCGAGGCTTCTGGATGTTTGCAGGGAAGACCTGGAAGCTAAGCTGAGCAAGTTCTCAGTTAGAACTAAAGTATCTGAACTTTATCCAGGAAACGATATATTGTCCAAAAATAAGAAATATAAAATGAAAAGTAGAAGCAATTTTGTTATGAGTAATGCGATCATGAGATAAATAAAAAACATCTATCTTTATACTTTATTAATGTTTTGCGTTTGAAATTTTGATTTTTGTACTTCTAATTAGAGTCAGCAAATTTTGTTATTTGAATGAAATGTTATAGTTTCTTTTTATTTGTATATTAATAAAATAATTATGAAAATCATATTTTTATTAAAAAAGCAAAGCAGTTTTACGTTGTATATCACATATAGCAAGCGATCCTAGTGTCAAGACTTCGTTCAAAATGTATCTCGGACTTAGCACGGTGGCATGCAGAAGGAACTGAATGTTGAAATATTCCATTCTCAACGAAAATTTAAGATTTCATTTCCTCGAGTAGGAATCCTCGTTTACCAGCGCACTGTTAAGTGGCCGGATTAAATGCTGCGCTGCATGTTACAATAGCAAGGAACCTCCTGCTATATATAGCATTTACAGTCAGACACCGGACAATTTTAACTTGTATATATTTTAATCTAAACTAGCGTTACTTATCATTTGTTGTTGAAATAAATGAAAAAAGATTATACTAAATATATTTAATACAAAATCCTTATAATAACACAATACTCGTAAAAACTAAGCAGCAACACCGTCCGGGACTCCCTCCTCGTCTGAAAACAGAAATAAATGTGAACTTATAAAACAAAAAAACTTATTAATATGTATCTGTATATTATAATATATAATAGGTATATAGGTCGTGGCAGCTCGTGGTCGAGGCCACTCTGCAAGATTTAAAAGTTTTTTTTATTTTATAAATCCTCAGAATTTCAATAATAAAAATAATACTGCAGATTTTTATCGTTTATCGTCTGTATTTACTTTAAGCAAAAACAGACCACTCTCCAAAAGAAATCATAATTGTATTTAGGTAAAAAACATTACAACTGAACAGGAGAATTTATGAAAAATATGATTGATAGTTGTCCTTGTAGACGGTACTTTCAGGCGGGAGAGATCTCATATTTATACACATAATAAGCAAAACAAAAGTGATATTTTCTTAAAAGTTTAGGGCATTAGATAAAAAAAAAATAACAAATACAATTCCGTATAGCACACCCACCCTTATCGTCAGTGTCCATGGGCTCGGGAACGTCGCTGTAGGCGGGCGCGAGCGGCGACACCACCACGCCGTCCCACACAGTGATTTCTGTCGAGATGTCTTTACCACCCTCGAACGCCTGCAGCCCCAGCACGTACCGGTGACCACCTCGGGCCGCCACGCGGAGTAAACTGATGATATAATAATAAGATAGTAGTTTAAAGTTATGATTGCAAAAGCGATGGTTGTTCGATAGATTGAAATAATACATATTTACATTCTTCCGCTTTGGTAACAAGGCTAAGCTCGGCATTGAATTCTACCACTTACTAGGCAATGTATATGGAGTGTCTTAACACTAAGTTCCCTCTGCCTACCCTGTTTTAAGTGGGATACAGGTCAAGTTTAAAAAAATATAAGCAACAGACGTCTGAGCGGTGGCGGCGGCGTGGTCCTGAGCGGCGAGGTCGAGCGCCGTATGCGCGCGCGCGTGCGCTGCCTCGCACGGGTCTGGCAGCCCCGCGCAGCCCGGCAGGAACAGCCCGCCCGCTAGCAGCGACAGCGCCCGTCTACACGTACAAAAATATATTACACTATCTTACAGACAGATGATGAAAATACTAAATATTTCTTTCTTATATTTTCTAGAATAATTTTGTCATTGATGAACAATAATAGACGATCATAATTCATACAATTTTTTACATTTTTAAATTGTCAAATATGCCATGCGTGTGTCACATGCATCAACAATCTAATATATTAAGTTTTAATTTATAATTTAGTCACATCATTAATTAAGGTCCAGCTTCACCACAGTCTGATAAAGTCCCAGACAGCTTTATCTGGCAGACAACTAAAAATTATAAATTTTTGGTTTAACAGATCTCGAAAAGCAATATCTAGTAGATACACAATTTTTTATTTAAAAAGTAACAAAACAAACCAATTAATTGCTACCTTCTATTATCGTTCATTAATAAGAAAAAATTCTTGAGAACATAAGAGACAGTTATTTTACTGAAATGTAAATCCTTTATCTGTGAAATAACTTTAATTATTAGATAATTATCGGAGTCTTTATTTGGAACCGGTGAAACCGAATGAAAGAAAAGTACTAGTTGAAATAAAAATAGAAATAACCTGAAAGCAACATTAATAGGCAACGCCTGGCGCGCCGGGTTGTTCATTATACAGTGGTGCGCCAACAGGTCTATCATCCAGGGGCTCAAGGGCTCCAAGCCAGCGTGCCTCGAACACATGTCACGCAGTAATCGTATTAGAACCTGTGGAGTATTTAGTTTCTTTTTAATTATTTTCTTATTTCACGTGTTGATAGCACAGTGAACAGCGTTAAACTCCACTAATTAAACCCTTTACGCTGTATCCCACAGACAACAGGGTAGGCAAAGGGAACCTATTATTAAGACAATCCATTGACCATTTTTTGCCGAATTCTGGAGGCATTGCGTATTGAGAGCAGCAACGCCGCATTTTGCCTCAACACCAGAGCGAAGAAATGAAAATTTAAATAAATATTTATTTTGTGCTCACATGCCACTACTACCCTCGGTTTTTTCAATTTTTAGAGTTCCGTACAATTTTAAGGAGAAAATACGTCTGTCTGTCAAGACCCTTTACCTCAGAAACACTTCGAGATATCGGGTTCAAACTCTAACCATATACCCAGATCTATGATCGTGGTTGCCGGTTGCTGTACAGGAAATCAAAGTTCTTCCTACCTAGAATTATGAAATTTGGCAGATAGCATCTACAGGTAGTACTAGTTCATAAAAAAGTGAAAAGTATGCATTTATAGACAAATCCTAAACAATAATAACATTAAAATGGAAGCTGGATTTGGTATGGATGTAAGGCATCTGGCTAAGCTAAGCCTTCATTTCAGATAAGAAAAAATAAATAAATGTTAATAAATGAAGAATAAGTAATAATGATAAATATATTATATAATTCAACTCACTTTGATAGACGAGTGGTGGGCGTTCTCCTCAAACCAACGACTGTGACGGATGGCGGCGAGATGGCTGCTAATCACTTTGTAGTCCAAATGCACCTGATAATATAATTGTAATATATAAGTTTAATTATAATAGGCAAAGTAAGCTGTCATGGTACAGTGGCACAGGTGTGTGACTGTAAATCAATGGTTGTGGGTTCGATTTCCATTCGGGATAATAAGACAAATACGACAAGACATATGGGACACATAATATCTCAAGAATTCAATGGCCATGGCCAATGAAAGTGTATTAATGGGAATGGATTTTCTAAGAATAGGTTCCCATGGCCCCTGGTAGGACACAGCAAGGCTGTACTTACATCAGGCTCCAATTTTCTCAAGTTCTGGTGGAGAGTGGTAACCAGAACCCTGACAGCAGCAGACGTAGCAGTCACTGTGAAACCTCGTTCATGACAAGCGCTCGTCACGTTTCCAAGACCTTCAGCCCTCATTAGCTTGTTCAATTCTTCGTTTACCTATAATTATTCTTTAGATGCAGCATGGAAAACCAAAAAAAAGTTATAAGCCATTGTGGCACAGGGGCACAAGGGTATGACTGTAAATGCAACAGGTTGTGGGTTCAATTTCCACTGAAGGAAATGAAAGATTTAATATTTTCAATTATTTTTTGCTCGCGTAAAGATGCAAAGTGAGGTGTTAAGGTCTGCCACTCAACACGCAATGCCTCGAGTATATGGCAGATAGTGAGGAAAAAGTATCTTATAACTAGGTACCCTATGATTGTTTTGTGAAAATATTATACTATAGAAGAATGTGCAAAGAGAAACTAAATTGTTGGGGTGTAGAGTGTTGCAATGGAAAGTAGTTTAATTGATTGACATTTGGAGTTACTGTGGTATGTTTACTTTACTTTTATTCTTGTTAATAAAATTATCCATTTACTTACCTTGTTAGCTAAGCCTTCAACTGCCTCTTTAGTGGGCAAAGTCTTCATAATCACAACTATATCGGCCACATTCTTGCCGGCCATCATAGTGCCTTTTTTGTATGAACCCACTTGACGCACTTCTTCCAATTGCTACAATTTTTTATATTGCTTAAACAATACTTATAATCAATTTTAATTTGAGGCAGTTGTGACACACCAGCTTAAGTGTGTGACATGCAGCATTACATGTTTTTTGATTCCTGTTCGCTCTGGTTATAAGACATTCAAAATGCAATACTTTGAGTATTCAACTGAAAGTGGGCGATTGAAGTGTCTTAATGAGATTGGAGTGTGTGCAAGTAACAGTAGGTTCCCAGAGAAAACCTAGTGTCAAATAACTCCTTTGTTCGTATATTGAATGGTGTAGTCAACAATGCATATTGTCAAGTTGGGAAACAGGAATAATTGATTTTCATGAGTAGAGATTGAATCCATCAATAGAGTTTCAATTTATGTAGTAAAAAACCTTTCTGCTAGATAGATAAGTCTTTGTGCATTATAATAAATATGTTTGAACTGATGCATTTGAAAGCCAATTAAACATGCAATATAAGTTCAGAGCCACAAAAAAAGCTTTCTCAGATATTAATTACACAAACAAGTAGTCATAAATCTATAGTGCAATAATGCCACTCATTGCTCTATACATTTATGAGTTCTTCATATAAAATATTATGTATTTTGTGAGACAGCCATAATCTAGATAGCCCCCTTTAGATAATAACATAAACTTACACAAGCTGCAAAATCTCCTGGTGCAACCACCAAATTATCAAGTACAGTTTGTAACTTTGTTACAAGACTTAAGACTGCTGCCTGTTCTGTTGGAGTAGGACACAGCTCTGCATGTCTTTTGAGGAGAGCCTAAAGAAGAAAATAATTAATGTTTTAGCTGATCTTGACCAACTGTTAAGAGCCTCAGTTAGTATGCTCATATTAATAATTAGAATATTTCTGTTAAAGGTTTTGATCAATTATACTAATGTAAACCTGTAATTAATGTACACTAATGTAGATCAATTATACTGATGAATGTAAATCATAAGACATTAAAAATAAATGCAAAACAAAACATAAAACACATCTTTAGCATAGAAAATGAGTTAAATTTAGTAGAACATAAGGCATAATCATTGTCAATGTACTTGAGTCAACGTTGAATCGTCGGGGGCGGGCTTGCATCGTGGAAATGCCGGTTCAGCAAGAATTAAATCAAATGGCGGCCTCAACATCAACACTCTGGGTCTGTTGAAGGGCGGGCGCCCCATTCCACCACGGCCAGGCATTCCGCGTCCACCGCGACCGGTACCACGAACCATATTATGCGAACCCGTTGTGAAAGCAATATTTTTACTATTTGTATTGAATTTTCATACAGAGAGTTTACTTTATGAAAAGATGTAGATGAGAGTCGCTTTCTTATATTTTTGAAGCACAGTCTTTAATAAAATTGATGTTTATTGTCGAATAAAGGCAATATGGACGCTAAATTATATCGATTGCAAATTACAAATGCAGCTAGGTTAAGATTTGTCAAGTATGTCAAATATTATGCACAGGCTAAAAATCGTTACATAAAATAAAATTCATTAAATATATATTATAATCTACAATAACATTATACTCAAAAAATGGGTAATTTGAAAATTTTAAAGATAATAAAATAATAAATATTATATAACAAATACAAAATTAAAAAAATCATTTTTTTTTCATGAAAATTGTAACAATGAAACGCCCAGTAGACGTTATTGACGTTTTGCACTTGACTGACAGTTAGCTAATTCGATAGTAAAAATGACGTGGTGTAAAAGGTTATAAAATTGTTTAATTTAGTATTTACAAATGTATATAACTGAATATTAAGTAAATACTTTTATAATAAGTAATATAAAAGTAATAGAGTTAATAAGTAACATAATTCGATATGATTGAAATAACAGATACGCAGAGTAAGTAATTTTAAATAAAACAAAGATATTTCAGGTATTAACAATGATTGTTGATGTCGATTGAAGATAAAATGTCGAACAATCAATTAAATGTTTATGTTAGTAAATTAATTAACGTTAGAATAAATTTTATTATAAAGCGAAGAGTCTTCATGTTTGGAGTTCGAAATCTTTAATTATTATTACGACAAATTGCAAATGTCATACACTGTTTCAGATCTAACATATTCAAAACATAATGCATGATAATTAGCAATTTACAGGATATTTTATTATATATTGTGTTATTTTGAGGAAAATAGTTTTATATTAAATGCTAATATTAAATTTACTGATAATTATAGTTCAAATATTACCTATAAAATAATTAACATGTGTGTTAATAAAGCCAGAAAAACTTTAAATAATTTATTTTAACATACACAATTTAGAGTGATGTGTGTTCATTTTCCAAAATATAAATATACTATTAAGCAATAATTAAGTTTTGTTTTATTATAATGGAAATTTTGCTTTTTTAAAATCAAATTAATAATTCTAAAAATAATAATTTTGCAGAGATTGGTGTGGGCTTGGCTGGTTTTGGCATGATGTTCCTATTTCTGGGAGTGCTGCTATTGTTTGATAAAGGTCTTCTTGCTATTGGAAATGTAATGTATTTTACAAATAATATATATTGTTTGTTTTTTTAAGTATTACAATATTTTTAAAAATATACTGAGATACACACATTTATAGATTGTTACAATATCACAATTTTTTTTGAGTGTCCTTTACTTCCAGGTGCAGGTGCAGGGGTCAAAAGTGTTATGTAAATGATGGTTATGGGATGTTTTCTTTTTGCATATTATAGATTTCTTCTTTTGTTTTTTTTTTAATATTTATGTAAATAGGTATTCTTTAGATTTATGTGTAATTAATTTGTAAAAACTTGATAGGTTTAAGTAAAAAAATTATGTGTTGTGAGCACATTAAATACAACCTGTATTTAATGTGCTGTATGTTGCCCAGAAAAATAAATATGTTGAATTTTGAATTCACACTTTATTTGGGTTTGCAGGGTGTTAAGTTCCACCATTAAACAGGCAATTTATCAAAAAGTAGGCAGGAAGTTAGAAATGGGATGTCTTGTTACTGTTGTTCTGCTAGATGGATTAAATTGTGAAACAGTTTTTTCCATTTTATTCTTTATTATAATTACATATATGTTATTTAATTTCAGATTCTGTTTATAAGTGGTCTTGCCTGCGTCATAGGGCTACAAAGGACATTCTTCTTTTTCTTCCAACGGCACAAAGTGAAGGCATCTGTATCTTTCTTTGGAGGAATTACTATAGTTTTATTGGGATGGCCTATGGTGGGCATGGTGGCTGAGATATATGGATTTTTATTATTGTTCAGGTAATATTTCTATTGTTTAGAAATTTATTACATTGTTTTAGCTTGACATGAACCTCGCAACCTAGTGTTAAGACACTCGGCTCTCTTTAATACAATTCATGTCAAATTCTTGAGGCATTGCATGTTGAGTGAAGGAACTCCACATCAGACTTTGCCTTATTTCCAGAACAAAGAAATATTGTCCATGTAACGACTAGCCTCGTTTTTAAGCCAATATTTGATGTAGTATCAAACTCAAAGCAGAATTTGAACTTGAATATTGAAGTATAAAACTATATGTTTTTTTTTTATTTCCAGGGGATTCTTGCCGGCCGCTATCAATTTCCTCAGAATGATACCTGTTTTGGGATCAGTTTTAAACTTTCCCATTATTCGGGGGGTGAGTACAATATTTTTTATTACTAGAAGTCGCATTTTTTGTTAAAAAAGAAATATATGAATGTATGTATGTATGTATGTATATATATATATTTTCACTTTTTTTTTCACTTTCAATTCCGACTTTCCGCCGAATTTAAGAGGCATACCGCATTAAGTGGCTGAACTCAACGTCACTCGTTGCCTTCCTACACAGCGAGAAAATAAAAATATGAAATATTTCATTTACATTCAATTTTAATTTTATTTTTTTTCAGATTGTGGATAGGATAGCTGGCGACAATGGTCGGAACATGGTATGATAATGTTGCCATACCAAAAAAACAATTACCTTAAAACTTTTGAAAGTGTATTTTTATTGTCTGTGCAGGTGTGATTCTCATATGTCATGTGTAAATGGACTTGGCTAGTTTTAAGTATTATTTTGTTATTATTTAATAATAAAAATTAAATAAACATATTTTAATTCAATGGCCAAATGTTAATTTTTTTATTTTAATAATATCTTTTTTATGGGATTCATTAAAGGTTAAAGAGATTATCCAGAAGTATACAATGTCATGTAAATGACATTTCAATATTATAAAAAAATGTGTTAATGATAAAAAGTCATTCAGTCAGTTTAAATAATCATTATTATATTAGCTAGATATAAGATAAAAAAGAATAAAACGAATCATATTTTTTGTTTTTTTTCTTTGTTTATTTTTTTAATTTTTATCACAAAATTTTTCTGCAGGAGGCGTCATAACAAATCATTCCTGCGCTACAGCTGTTGCCATTGTCATTCCAAATGCATTATTATATTATTATACGAATTTAAATATTGTTTTAATTTATTTCTTGTTGTTTTAAAAATATATTTTTTTTTTATTTGGGGAAGTTTTTTTACAGTGAAAGACGTGTTTATTTGATAAATTCACTCCAAAGAAATTAAATCATTTATAAATATTTTATATATATTTCTTCCCGAGTGATCCCGGTGATACAAAAAAATTCAGTAAGTAGTAAATCAAATACATAATGTATGCGATTCGTATCTTACTCGATGATATATATAAATATATCATCGAGTAAGATACGAATCGCTACAACTAGCAACACCTGACCTACTAATGCTGGGGCCATTCCACGAGAAATTTTAATTATGAATATGCTTTCTCATTACCGAACAAGGAATATATTTATAAAGCATAATGTTACAGCTGTAACGCGACGGTTGTGGGTTTGATCCCCTCTCGCGGGAGTGGAATATTTATGTGGGCTTAAATTTTCATTTCTTCGCTCTGGTGTTGAGGCAAATGGTGACGATGAGTTCCGCCACTGAACACGCAATGCCCCCAGAATTCAGCAGAAAGTGGGGAATGGAGTATGTTAACACGAGGTTACCTCTGCCTACCCTGCTGTGTGCGGGATACAGCGTGAAGTTAATTGATTGATTGATTCAAAATTTTACAATGTACGATGATCTTGAAGCTTTTGGGTTTCGACGTCCACAAATCTGGCAGAATCTCGAGTGATGCAATTAGTGATGAATTGGTGACAGTTGGGCAATTTCAATTACAATGAACAATCAAATATTTACAACTCACCATTTGTTTCTGCGGAAATCACGATTTAAGTGCAACATTAAAAGAAAACACTGCGTTGAGTTCCGCCACTCAACACGCAATGTGTCGGTAGAGTCTCTGTACTACTTTGCGGGAAAGCTGAAACAGGTGTCATAGTGAGAAATGTTTGGAGTTTGTATCTACCTATTATATTGACAGAAGTGAAATTATTAGTTTTTCACATTAAGTTTATTTTTAAGTTTAACAATGTAGCACATAAATCTGTCGATTTTTCACCGGGGAGCAGGACAATGAAAATAATTCGCGACATGAAGCCGCGACTGGCGACAAATTAGACTATTCTTAGGGAGCTAACGGTCCCTTATCGCTGGGCCCGACCGCGCCGAGACGCGGCCGAGCCGTCAAATAAGTTGGACTTCGTCGTCATCGGGGATTAATAAGACGCTACGCGGGCGACTGTGCAGGTAGTGTAATCACACGCCTGAACAATGCGAGCCTGCGCGCAGTCGCACATTGTGTTGAGCTATATACTATACTATCCGATTGACTTGGTGAATGGCGGAGTGTTTCGTTCTGAAATCGAATTGCTTATTGCATAAGCAGAGAGTTGGCCTCTACCACCACGAAGAGTCAAGAACTCTGCCGGAAGGGACTTGAGTGTTCTACTTGATAATTTGTCGGGCCCCGGGGCCTTCTCATCTCTGAGATTTTTGATGATGTATTTGACCTCAACTGTAGAGAGAGGTCGGGTGAAGCGGTTACCCTTGCGGGGGCGTCATAGTCTAGTTTGCGACCTCGGAATCCACTTCCGCGGTGTGGCTCGGGTCACAAGGTTGACCGCTCGGTGTTCATTGAGCCTCTAAGCCAGTGGTTCTCAACCTTTTTTCACCTGCGGCACATTTTTAACTATTCTGAAAACTGGCGGCACATAAAGAAAAAAAACCAACAGAAGTTTTTTTATTGGCATAACAAACTGAATAAAAAGGGGCATAAAAATTGTATTATATGTAAATAATCTAAAAATACAACAAAATGGCCAATTTTCTTAACGAAATAAAATTAAAAGCTAATAAACTAAACTATTTTAATGAGAAATTTGAGCTTGATGTTTTTCGATAATTTCATTTATATTTGGCCGTAAAAACGACAATGCTACTCTCATATCGTCTTCTACATTTAACAACCTTGATCTTTGTTTAGTTTTAATATTGGCTAATGCTGAAAACCCGAATTCACATAAATAAGATGTGGAAAATTGTAGTAGAATATTCAAAGCTTTTCTAGATAAAAGTGGATAAATGCATCTGATTTTTATCCAAAATGTATTCAGTGATTCTTCAGAATGTTTTAAAATCAAATCTCGATTAGTTGAAAGCAAAATAAGCTCTTCTTCTTCATTTAAAGTTAACTCAAAAATAGCAGTGTCCGTAATTAGAAATGGGTTACGAATCCAATCAAACTTATTAATATCCAATTCCGGGAAATAATGAACAATTCTCTCCTCTAATGTTGTCAAATGATCAAGAACAATTTGTTTAATAATTTTATACCCGTCTTTAGGAACTGATTCGAACTTTTCTAAATTGCCTTCTTGGGCTTTCTTTTTCCATAAAGAAATCTGTCTTTTTAATCCCACCAGCTTATCAGTTGAATTTAAAATATTTTCATTTGAACCTTGCATACTTGAATTAATACTATTAAAAATGACAAAAATATCTGACAAATAAGCAAGTTTCGTTGTCCATGTTAGATCTTCTAATATTTCAACAAATTCAATATTATTATTTTGTTCAAAAAAAGCTTTCATTTCCTTTTTTAATTTTAAAACCCGAGATAAGACTTTTCCTCTGGATAGCCATCTTACTTCAGTATGGAGTAGCAAAGATTCATACTTGGACTCCATTGCTTTACATAGTTCCTTGAATAATCTGTTTTTCAATGGTCTTGATTTTATGTAATTTACCATCTTAACACATTGCTCCAAAACTATCTTTAAATCTGGTGACAGGAACTTTGTTATAAGAGCTTCTCTATGTAAAAAACAATGGGTAACAATTATATCTTGATTCACTTCTTTCACATAAGAGACAAATCCTTTAATATGCCCGGTCATTGAGGGTGCTCCATCTGTGCAAATTCCAATACAAAAATTCCAAGAGACTTTTACCTTTTCTAGATATGAATTAATTACTTCAAAAATATTTTTCCCGGTTGTAAAATTTGACAGCTCCCGACAACATAAAAATTGATTTATAATATCATCTTCATAGATAAATCTAACAAATGCAATTAACTGGGAATTTCCTGTGATGTCGGTGGTTTCATCTATTTGTATTGCAAAAAAGGAATTTTGAAGTTTTTTTGTGGTGTTCTGCTCGATATTTTCTGAAAGATCTTTTATCCTGCGATGTATAGTGTCATTAGAAAGGGGTATTTTGGCAATTTCAACATCGGCTGATTCACCAATCATCGTTTTGACTATTTTACGGCAAGCAGGTAATATAATTTCTTCTGCTAAATTATGGGGCTTCAATTTTACTGCGATCAATTCCGCAATTTCATAAGAAGCAAACTGAGCTTTTTCGGACACACAAAATTGTTTTTTAAAATTTTTTCCTTGTTTTACTTTTGTTGAAAGATACGTTTTAAAATAGTTCTTATCTTTGGTTGATAAGGAGGGATGATTGGTAACCAAGTGACGAAGAAGTTTGCTAGGAACCATAGCACTATTTGATAATTTTAAATTGCATATAATACATTCTGGGACTACTATGTTATTTTCTAAAGATGAGGTGAATCCAAATCTTAAAAAATCATCGTTATATTTTCTAGGAATTATATACTTTTTTAAAATAGAACTATTTTCACTTAAAACAGAGGAACACTCATTACTTTGGTCGTATATGTCATCAATATTGTTACTTGCATCATCATCATCATTATTCTTTTTTTTCTTTATCCATTTGTCCATTTTTAAGGGGTCTGAAAAAAACAAAAAAAATGCTGTCAAAAAAATCGAAGAATATATAAATTTAAATTTATAAATATACAAATTCTGTAACCATTTGTAATTTATGAAAATGAAAAATATAATCCTTATGAAGTTATATAACTTTCACACAAATACAATTTTTTATGCATAAAATCGAATTTTATTTAAATAATTGCTGCCATTGTATTCATGAAACAATTTAGCAGCAAACCTCGGGAATTTTTTTTTATAAACAGCAAACTTTTTTAATTACAGAAATATTCATCGAATGAAATAAAAACTAAAAAAAAGTCTTAGATATTGTAAATCAAAGAATACGTGCATTGCAAAGTCAATATACCTCCTATTTTTTATCGAAACTACCTACCAACAAATTAATAAGGATACGAATCATCAAATACATACTTTTCTAATTTTACAAAGGGTAGATTAGTATTACAATGGAAAATCATGCAAATTTAAAATATCACACAAACAACATGCTTATTTGGAAAAAGACAAGTGTGGTAGACTTGAGACAATTTTTAATACATAAACATGACTTTATCATAATTTGGGATTGATAAAAGCGTTTGCAAATTAAATAAAAATATTATGCTGGTTCAATATATAAATATTTACGTTGAATTTTTTTTTTGTATATGTGTTATATATATTTTAAATTTTTCGCGGCACATTTTTAAAATCTCGCGGCACACAAAAGTGCCGCGGCACATGGGTTGAGAATCACTGCTCTAAGCTGTCAGTGAGACATTCTACTTTTTCGGTGTCATCGGTGGCGATCGACAAATAGGGCCTAATCAGAGGAAGCATATTTGAGAGGCACTTGACTCAGAAAGCTCGCGACAGCGCCCAGAATGCCTGGTGCGATGGTGCGAGCCCCTCCAGCTTTTTATCTCACGACTCTCCGCGCAGAAGTTCGAACATGAATCGAACTCTCCTCCTCAGTGTATAAAATTTCTTACGATTGTTGTCTGTCGGACAGTAGTGTCGGGTAGAGTCTGTCGTTCACGCGCACGCGAAATTCACGGGCACAGATTGAACCTTGATTAATCTAACCCAGCGCGTGCACGCCGTGCACAGCCTGTGGCGGATCCTAGTATATTATTATAAATCTTAAATATATTAGAAGCTCGAAGAATTAAATAATAATTTTCTATATTAAGCATTCTTAGCGTTCAAAATTATGGCATAAGCAAGACACACTACGTTCTTTTAATAATAATAAATTTAATTAAAATATAATAATAGTCAATACAGATTATAAAAACAATACGCCTTAAATTAAACAATAATTAGGTACTCTATAGTCCAATTGACACCTAATTACTAATTACAAAGGGATATTTTTATCATTTTATTAATAACAAAATTAATTCACGATTGCAAAACGATTCAGTTGCATACCAATCTGTCGCGCATCAATATATCTTAGAGGGCAGCACTTAATATTTCAGCTTCAGTTACCGCCCGAGCCCGGGCCGAGGCAAACGTGTCGATTCATTTTGTTTATTATAACCTACCATTACACAAAAAACCACGCGAAAACCTAAACATAGAATAGATTAAATGGCGAATATATAAAATATGTGGTATCTTACCTAAAAATGTTATAAATGCAACGGAAAGTGAGATTTTTGATTTTCATCCCCCGGACCAGTGAAGGATCAGAGGGAGACGGCCGCTTGAAAGGATAGGATGATAGAAATTGTTACGTTTTAATTAAAATTTTATTAGAAAATTATAAAATATAATTTTTTATTAAAATAATAGTGTCAGTGAGAGGTTGTGTGATATCTGTTATATACATAATAAATACAATGTAAGTAAGTATTAATATTTTTTTGCACTAAGGCTTCACGCTTAAACCGTAATTGGTTCTATTTTTCTTGCGTTGTTCACTTTGTTTTTACAGTTTTATTTATTGTTTTGATAAGTAGTCGTTTTAGTAACTACTTAATTTATTAACATTTAGTTTTTGCGATCAAATAAAACACGATATGAAATAAAAATATTCTATTATTATAAATTAGAAATAGAAATAAATAAAACTGTGAACGACGTGAATGTAAAGCTCTCTAGAGAGTGAAGTCAATGTTTATACATACCTAATTTATATTCTATATTATTATCCGTGCCTTCGTATAGACTCTTTATTCGCTATTAATTCATTTATTAAATATATTTTTTTAATAAATTTAATTAAATATTTAGTAATATTTACATTTAGTAAATATTTTTTCTTTATTAAACAAAAATATGAATACTATTTACATAGCATAAACCAAAGACGCTACCTAGCGACCCGATACTACCCGAGCAACCTACATTCCAGATTTCAGCGTTCTACAAATGTTCCGACGGAGCAATAGTATATATATTTTTTTACTTTACGCTTTATCCAGCACATAGCAGGGTAGACAGAGGGAACCTGCTTACCTAGTGTTGAGACACTCCGTTGTCATTAAGATGCTTCTGCTCCCCACTTTCCGCCCATTTCTTGAGACGCCAAAGGCAAAGCGTTCCCTCGTCACCAGAGCGAGGGATGTCAACCCACTACCGGAGGCGTTTACAGTCGCACACTAGTGCACACAATATGTGTTTACTTCTCGAATATTCTTTACAAAGTAGCATACCGTCATGTTGTCGTCCGCTCAACACAAATAGAAACGATTTTGTTGCGTGAAATAATTAAACATGGACTGTAGATTCGGTTCCCACTGGTATATAAAATGCGGAGCTGCGTTCCGCCACTCATGGGAACCGCCGTGTTGAATTTATATTAGACTAGATCTACAGGTTATCTTTAAAACGACTTAAGTGCTCGTCTGTTCTGTAATGATATAAAAACTCAATGGCCGCGTGCTTCAATGTTTTCGGTGGCTTGTGTAATTGTAGTAACAGCGGGTCCCGGGAATTGTACTGACGAAGCCGAATGTCGCGTTCTGACGTATCTATAATGGACTAGACTGGTTTATAAATAAAACAAATATTTACATGACTATTCGTGACGTGCTCGTTACTTCTGAGCTGCGCCAATTCTATGCCAAGATGTCTTTAATATATAATTAATACCAGCATATATATATATATATATATATATATATATATATATATATATATATATATAACAATAGTAACGGATCGATGTCTGTATTTGAGGGACAACCCAAAACAATGATTTGTCTTTGAGTTTGTGCACGCTAGTCTCAGAAACGGCTTAGCCGAGTAACGAGGCTCTGGTAACGAGGTAAAGAGAGGCTTTGAGCTCCGCCACTCAACACGCAATGCTCCCACAATTCGACGGAAAGTGGGGAACAGAAGATGACTTACCTAGACACGGAGTGTTTTAACACTAGATTACTAGGTTCCCTCTGCCTATCCTTTTTTTTTATTATTTTTTTTTTTTTTTATTTTTATTTTTTTTTTTTTTTTTGAAAAGGGCCAAGGAAAACGAGCGCCCGGGTCACCTGATGGTAAGTGATCACCGCCGCCCACGACCCCGTGCAACACCAGAGGAGCTGCAGGTGCGTTGCCGGCCTTTAAGGAGGAAAAATCCTACTATGTGCGAGATACAGCGTGAAGCTAAAATAGATAAAGATAGATTTTGATTTTCAAAAGTTGTAAGTATTCTCTTTATCTAATTACTCGAATAAAGTAGGGTGTTTCAAAGGTAACGCGTAATAAGATTATGTCTAGACCTAGTTATTAGTCGCGGCTTTGCTCGCGTTTTCTAATGTTAAAATAGCCGATAGTTATACTATACGTAAACCGTTACGTACAAAATCTATAGTAATATTATAAGTTTGTTTGGTTGATGGCGCTCATCTCGTCGTATTTATATATAATATATAGATAAATGGACTGGACTTTATCTTACTCTTAGTTATTCCCATCTGACATCGTAGGCGATGCTGAATGTAAAAAGTACTCTGTTGTTATTCTATCTTATCTTCACGCTGTATCCTTCAGAAAGCTTCATATTTCATTTCCTCGAGTGGGGATCGAACCCACAACTGTCGCATTACAGTCACACCTTTGTGCCCCTGGGCCACGACGACCTCAAGTCTTTTTTTTTTTTTTTTATGGGAGAGGACAAGGCAAACGAGCGTCCGGGTCACCTGATGGTAAGTGATCACCGCCGCCCACGACCCCATGTTACACCAGAGGAGCTACAGGTGCGTCGCCGGCCTTTAAGGTGGAGGATGTTGGGCGCCGGGGCCCGGCATTACCTAATGCGAAACGCAGTGGCAAGGGCCACTACTTCACGCCGGTTTTAAATGCCGGGGATGGTATTAAATCCGGTCGAGTCTGCCCATGCGTGTTTCCATTACTGGCGACGTGACTCTACCACACGTACTTTAGTCGCCTCTTACGACACCGACAGTACCAGGGTGATCCTATTCTAAGCCGGGACCACATGGCTGACTTCACCAGAGCGAAGAAATGAAAACATAAATAAATATTTTCTTTCCTCGAGTGGGAATCGAACCCACAACCAGTCGATTGTGCAGCACATTTTGTAAAATTTGCTGCACAATTACAAAATGTGGATTCGAATCTCACTCGTGGGACTAAAGTATTTAATATTTTGATTTTCTCACTCTGCTACGCCACTTAACACATTGTGTGTTGAGTGGCGTACCAGAAGTTCACATCAAGAATTCATATGAAAGTATCTAAACGGCTATCAATAGGAAAGTGTCTAAACGGCGACGGAGTGTCTTAACACTAGACCCTCAGTATACCCTGCTTCGTGCAGGATACAGCGTGAAGTTAAAAAAGTAAGACTGTAAATAAATATTAGCCTACTTAAAAAATGTTCTTTTAGGCAAAAAAATTATATCAATGTTGATTCAAGAGCCAGCCTCCGGAGACCCTCCAGTACGGTTTTTAATTAGTTGAAACTTAATATATATTATAAAATAACTATTATTAAATAGCGAGATAACGATTACTTTAAAAACGTTTAGCGTGTAGAATCATAAAGCTAATATGAACTTTTTTATACACTAGGCCTTAGTCTGTGGCTTTGCTCGTGGAAATTGTTGGTTACGTAACGTAACGTTGGTAACGTAAAGCACCGACGACTAATCTAAAATAAAAACATTCAAAATGGCGTCCAGGGATTAAAGAAACCTAATTTAAAATTAAAGAAGTTTAAAACAGAAGAAGAAGAAGGGAACCTAAATTACTTTCTTAAAATGTATGGAAAAGAAGATTAACTTCTATTACGTCGTCGTATCTTTCTTAAACGTTGTGCGTTGTGATTAATGGAAAACATCGATTAAATAAAAAAAACTGTATTCGATTTATTTGTATTAATTTTAATCGATTCTCCAGTCTATTGACAAACAATTAATCTTTATCTCAGGAACGCTTGGAGATATCATGTTGAAATTCAAACCATATACTCAAATATACGGACTCTTCATTTCCTGAAAATAAAATCGCATGTCTCTTACTCTACTCTCTTATAAGTCATAAGCCATTTAGGGCCATTACTCACCAAAGAATTATTCAAAACTGCAAGGTGACAACCCAGCAATACCAACGTGATAGAGCGAGAAAATACCGAAATAAGCATATACGCGCTATTGATGTCTGGCGCTAAGGATATATATACGAGTGTCTCTCATATATACCAATACAGGTTAGGCCCTGCCCTACCTGCTCTTTGCTGAGGCTATATTTGGTAAAAAGTGTGGTTGAATATATAAATGATGTAATAAATCTAATTGTACTGGCTGCTACGTCACAATATACGCTATTTGGACAACGATAGGTTGTTAATAAGTTATATTATTTGGAAGGTAGCCATTATTTCCTGGTTTAGGTTTAGAATCCAGGTCATGTGAGAAATTAAACATTCAGTGACCTACATACATTAGCTTAAGATGAGTGGCTGAACTTTGAGCAAGGTATGTTGTTTGACTTACATATATATAGCTGCTGCTAGTCCCAAAAATAGGGCGGAAAGTGAGGAACGGAGTGTCTTGACACTAAGTTCTATCTGTCTATTGTTGATTGAGGAATATAGCGTGAATGAGAAAATGATATTGAAATCCCTTTGGAAAGTAGCTGATCTCACACAGAGGGAACCTAGTGTACGACACGCATCGCTCAGCAACGCGTTTTACTTTGTTTCCGAATAGAAATCGAACTCACAACCGTCGCGTTTACGGTCAGACCCCTTTTATACCCAGAAAAGAGTGTTATCAAAAGAGCAGGCGCGACCAGACGATGTGACATCTCAAGTGTAAGTTGCTTTCAGTGAACACTTGAGTTGGCGGCAATCGTTCGAAAGGCCAACTTCCCACCTCTATGTAACAAGTTGTATGTAGTGTTCTGTAATACATGTTTTAGATGTTAATTGTAGTAGATATTTCAAGTGTAACCCGCACATAGTAGGGTGACACTCCGCTCCACATTAAGACACTTTGAATGATGGAATTCTACGCCGCGTAGAAGTATATCACTATCCTCGAGTTGTCGAGTGTCCCTGAGACACTTACAGTTAAACTGTAAATTTGTGTTTTCCTTAACTAATGCACTACCCAATACAATGAATTTTTTTCAAGTTGAACCAGTAGTTTCCGAGATTAAAGCTTCCATATCAGTACATTTTACAATGTTACTTACTAACTAATCAAGGACTTCTTAAGTTTCGATACACGCTTGTGAGCTATGCCTGAGAGATGAAATCGTAATACTGTAGTACGATTGACCTTCGACATCACAGTACCCCCCGAAAGGAGATGTAGTGTAGGGTCACTCCGTTCTGCATGTTCCATACGAATGCGAGACACTACAACTCCAGTAACGGAAGTCAACGCCGCATTTTATTAAATGTAGACATATTAAAATGTATCTGTAGAAGAAATGTTTTCACGAACGAGTTGTAAAATATTAAATGTAATTTTTCAGAATGGTTTTTATACGAAACTAAAACCAGCTCTTGCCATTTTAGTTATTCCAAGTGGTTAAGAACCAGAAAATTGCACTCAGATATTCATTGCCGGTTCTTTTTCACTTTCATTGAAGTAGCTTTAGAATTTAATACATAAAAGTTTGTAATTGTAAAGGTGTATTAGTATATTATTTACGATATGTAAGTAAAAATACTTAATATTTTATTCATTAATAACTTCAGCCAAGAGGAAAGAAATAAATAGTAATTGACACATGACACATTCTGTTCAAACACCATACCATCAAACTTTTTAAGGGACTTATTTTTTTTAAAAAGGAAAAAGACATTCCACAATTTTTTTTTTGGGTGTATATGTATATCCTTCTATTTTGTCGTAATTTTTTTTGGCTTATCCGTCAAATAGTATTTCTTCAATTGTGAAGTATGCTGTTAGCCGTAGTGGGCTCTACACTGTGTCACTAGATAAATGTCCTTCATTTGCCTACCATGGAAGGTACTAACTAAAATCGTCCAAACAGAGTCCTCGAGACACGGATTGTCTGGAACGTACTGGAACCATAAATATATAGAAAATCAAATCTGCTACTCACCAAGATGGGCAGAGAGATTTCTAATATTCTTCGGGAAATGTGCGCACTAAAATAATTTCAAGAAATTTCAATGGGATGGAGGAAAAATGTAAGATTTCTTGTGAAAATTACAGAACAGGCCATTAAGTCCAAGCAAATTCATTTCGTGCCGGATTGTCCTTTTATTAAGCAAAGCTATATTACATCATGTTAATAATTGCGATGTACTGTACCTCAAATACTGTACAACTGTTTCCACATGCCAAGTACCTGGCACGTGGTGTACTTCAAACCAGTCTTCGCTGTTAGCTGTATTAGCTCCTACTTTAAACACAGATCGACATCGAAGGCTATTTTTTCTAATTACTGTAGTCTTCAATTTTGTAACACAATTCAAGTGATTCGAATCTTGCCACTCACAGAATAAGAGCTAGTTTTGTGTAATGAAGCGTTAGCATTAAACTATGTTTCGGCGTATTAGGATAGGTTGGTTCTTGACTTGTGACTATGATATATCGCGCCCGTCGCTTGTTTGTTGCTGACTAGGCCCTCGGCCCTGGGCCCGGTCCGCTCGTGGTGGAAACCGGGCTTAAGTTTGAAGCGAAAGCTAAAAGACGTTCTATCACCACCGTTAAACCCGACAACATTCTCGTAGTCGCCTACCGTCGTACACCATACTACCAGCGAGGAATCAGAAGTAGCTTGTTCTTGATTCTTTATATCTTTTGTATATTTTTTTCCAGCACAGTCCAGTCCAGTCCAGTAAAAAAAGTCAAGAAGTCCGTATCTTTTCATCGATTTCTACTTTTCGAGTACTGTTTTGACAACTTTTAGTCCACGAGGTTATTTGGTTGCACTGGCAGTTTCTCCATAGAAAATTGCAAAGGCATGCTTTTAAAACTAACTACGGGTTTACGGCTAGGTATTTGTTTTTTGCTTCACTCTGTGGGATACAGAGAGCACGAAGAGAGGAGGCATATGGAATAGGGCACCTTAGTGTTGTTGTGTTGCCTTGGGTAGGAGTTTCGCAGGATGGTTTATAATTTCGCCATTGATTGTACAATAGTAATAATTCTACGAATAAACTTTATTCCTTGAATTTGGTCGTGAGAATTGACGTTGTTAATTTTGTGTTGGACGAGTACAGTACTGTTTGCAGTTATAGAACAAAGAAATACAGATCCAATTAAAGCCCTCGTGGTACAGTTGCACTAGCGTGTGATTGTAAATGTGACTCTTGTGGGTTCGATTTCCAAGTGGAAGAATGAATTCTGATTATTTTCATTTTCTTCCCTATAACAAATAAAAATACTTATCAACGTTATTAAGATATGGCAACATAATTTACACGTTTACAGCGTAACGTTGGAGAGCCAGACTTGCCTGGCGTTCAGCCAAGTAGGCAATCTCACTCGGAACAAAAATGGCCCCTCGAGTTGAATCGAAGAACGATATCACCAATTAACAGCCATTTACAAGTCTGCTCGTGCCCGCCAGCGCGGCCATTTTAATGGCAGCTGCTGGCTTTTGAAATGTAAACCCGTCATTGGGATGTAATCAAGTCACTTTATGTAAATACGGTGGTTGTTGGTTCGGTACCTCAAGAGGGAAAATGAGACCACTTACTTAGGGCCACTTTCTTGTCCGCCTGTTTGTTTGTCTGCCTGAATCTAAAAAATGAAAATTTATTGAAATAAGTTGTTTTTGAAATAAATTTCATGAGTGTATTCGCCCTCAGACTTAAGTTTGTTGACATTTACAAGTTCTTGTCTCTTTGAACCACAAATATGAAATTAGTACGGCAAATTCAATGGGCAAGACCAACTCACTCTTGGCCATTTTTTTATAAACTAGTAGATGGTATCGCCAGTGCCGTTCATTGATTTTGTTCACCACATATACGGAATATATAAGGAACATTATAATTTATTGGTATTTCATCTCTCTGCCAAACTAAGGGTTGAGTTAATTGTTTTTGACTCTTGGCGGTTATCAAACCGCTCTTAGCTTCACACTGTATTTCAAAAATAGCAGAGTAGGCACATGGAATCTGTGAACCCAGTGTTACGACACTCTGTTGCCATGAAGACTCTTGCGTTAGGGTATAAATCAAAGGATAAACTAATAAGTACTGTCCGTCTGTCATCAGGTTGTATCTCGTGAACTGTGACAGTTATATTAAATATTAAAAAACAGTATAAAATAAATATTTAAAGCGCATACTAATAATGATTCTTTTCTTTCAAGACTTCTTGTCCACGTCGAGTGGCGGAACTCAACGCCGCAACAAAGTCCGGCTTCAAAGCAGGTAAAACGTTTAACTACAACACTCGAGTTCAAGAATCAAAACCACTTTACTGAAGTGTTTTCGCTGCGAAAAGGCAGAAACAGTTTTTTTTTATATTTGTTATATTCTTTTTCTTTGCATTTTTAAATAATAAAGTTGTTTTATATTTAAACTAGTCGTCGCCCGCTACTTTTTTAAGTTAGCATCGTTAACTATAAAACGTAAAATGGAATATATAACATATAGTGACTATTTACGATGCTACGAGTACCGCAGGGGGCGCCTTTGCCCCCGTTGACATCCTTTTAAGCAGCCACGTAGTGCTTGCACTTTCTCAGGGAAGGAGTACCCTCCTCAACCGGTGTCGCTGTAAAGACCAATAGAGCTAAAAGTATTAACCGTCACTAAAAAAAATTATGAAATTGTTTCTTTGATTTTTTCAGTAATGTTGTGGTTTATGAATTGTGCAAGTTCTCTTATTACGTTGAGGCTTCGATCTCCATTTGGGGAAATTATTATGTTTTAATCGGGTTATATATTGGGGTAAACGCAACGAGTGTAGATTCCCTCGTTCTGGTAACATGCTTCGACGTTGGCGGCTAACGGCGCGGTCGGCCCTTTCCGCGCGTATATTTATTAGTGGAGATACAAGTATATACTCTTACTATTATTACTCTTGCGAGTTCAAAGTAGTCTCTACTATATGCGGGATAAAGCGTGAAGCTAAAAAAAATTATTAAGTGATATTTTAACTTCAGCTTTTCAATTACATTAAATCGTAATGCAGATTGGTTGGTTTATGCGGCATTTACTTAAGTCATGTAAAAGAGGAGTGTGTAGACTACTCTTTTTGAGCTTCGTGGAACGAGGTAAGAGATGCGACCGGGTTTTAAGGCCGTATGATGTATTATATCTTTGGTATGTTATCATAGGGTAACTGAGACTCGAGTTTGACTATAATTACAATGGCTGTGAGTTCGATTCCCAATCATTGGAATGATTGTATTAAAATTATTTTGATTTGATGAACCGCGGCGTTGAGTTCCGCCACTCAACACGCAATATCACTAAAATAGGGCTGTGCGTAGGAAACGGAATGTCTTAACACTTTCCTGTCCCTCCCTTTATAGCACGTGCGGGATACATCGTGAAGCTCTTTTCTTTCCTTTCAATTTCACGCAACATATTTTGTACACATGCATGATTGATGCCTCAGTCCGCTGCGCATCAGATGCGCACGCGAGGAACGAAGCTACGCTATTTTATATTTTGGCAGCTATTTTTAAATTGAAATATTATATTTTAGTTTTGGTTTCATTGTGTTTTTTTATTTATTTATTAAAAAGATTTCAATTGTAGTCTAGGGTGTGTTTAATACTAACGCAGGAGAACAACACTTTAGTATAAGCGTGACGGTTATTGGGCCGATTCCCTAGGTAACACGTAATATTTAGAAATATATTATTATAATAGCGCAGACAGAGCAGACAGGGCTTTATTCTACCCATATCTACTAAAAGACATTTTCTCAATTAACTACGTAGAAATAAAATTTTCCATTTTACCCCTTTTTATCTCACGCCTGTACCCCGGGGTACACGACGACTAGCAAGTCGCCTCATGTGTGGTGATTAAACAGTTTTAATGGTCGTTTCTCACAACGTTGACATTTAATGCTTTTAGCGATCTCACATATTTTTGGCTATTTATATAGATACCTACATATTTATATAGTCCGTCGTGGTGAAGGGGCACAAGAGTGCGTGTTATAGACGCGACGGTTGTGACTTCGATTCCCATTCGGGGGAATCAAGTATAAAATATTTTATTTTCCTTGTTTTCTTTTCCTGGTAACGGAGTGCCTTAACACAATGTTACCAGTTTTCCCGCTGCCTATCCTGCTGTATATGGGATACAGGTGAAGGTAAAATATTAATATTTTTATTTAGGCCGTAGGGGTCCAGTGTTAGACTGTAAATGAGACGGTTATGTGTTTGATTTACGTGCTGGGAATTTAATTATTATACTGCGGGGTCGAACCGCAGGGTCGCAGTACTCGAGGATATTATCATCCTCATTATAGCAAAAAAAAGTTTCACCGCTCGACGCGCAATGTCTAGAATTCGGGAAGTGCGTTGGGAAGGGAGTGTCTTGACACCAGGTTCCCAGTGCCTACCCCGCTATATGCGTGATAGAACGTGAAGCTATCAAAAAGAAATGTGCCACTTTAGCGTGTTCTGATTACCATAAAAAATGTGTAAGTAAAGCCTTGGACTTTGTCTTCTTATCAACTTGATTTATACAGCATGTTCTATAATTAATACTAATGAATATTTACGTCTTGTGCAAATTTCACTCTTCTTTTGTAGAAAATCGAGAACGGTTAAGTTTTTGTAATACATTTTTATTCTCTTTAATTTTGTTTTTGTAGCTATTGTGCGCAGCCGCATATATTCTGACGAGAAATGCGACAATTATTGTGAGTTAAATTTTTTCGCTGTGTTAACAAAACGCAAATCTCCGTGTTCTCTCAGTGTTAAGACACTCCGTTCCATTGAATTTCGGAGGTACAGTGGCGGAACTTAACGCCGCGTTTTACTGTAACGCCAGAGCGAAGAAATGAAAATATTTAATATTTCATTTCTTCGAGTGGGAAGTTAACCCCTAACGTGTTGCGTCGACGGTTACACGCTTGTGCCTCTGCGCTATTACTGGCCTTGATAAATGCGGGTTACAAAGTGGAATTAATAATTTTCTCCGCCACTCAAACCGATGTCTGGAGGAAAAATTAGAACGAAGTTAATTGACACTGTGTACTCTACCTTTCCTGCTATGCGGGGTAAATGAGAGTACAAAAATAGGACAACCACGAGTCGGCCTCACTCACCAGGGGTTCCAAAATTGGACACATTGCCTCACTTGAATTAGTGGCTTTAATATCACTTAACAAAATAAAATATTCGTTTAAAATTTACCGCACATATCGAAAAGTATTTCCACTCAATTTTCGAGACATTGCGTGTTAAATGTCGGAACCCAACGCCGCGTTTTGCCGTATTACTCATTGAATGATAAATAATGTTTGATTTGACGAAGAATGAAGTGAAGGTTTCATAGTAATCAATAGCAATGTATCAACGCGTATAACTCCATTATTACTATTAAATATTAACAAGTTATTACTTGAAGCCCTCGTGGCGCAGTCAGAATGTCTTAGTGGACACAAGACAAGTAGCCAGAGCCCTTTCATCTGATACCTCACTAAAGCTAGCTGTTTTAATACTAAATGTTGACCCCTTTTAAAGCTATTAGTTTTTAAGATTCAACCACAAATTTATAGTTTTCCTGACCTAGTATTAATTGTAGATACTAGCTGCCAAATTTCATAATTTCCGGTCAACCGGAAGTATCCTTTTTTTTAAGTAAATGTAAAAATAAATTTTTATTAAGGAAATCAAGGGGGCCGTAGGCGAAAGGTCTCTTGACAGACAGCCAGACGGGCAATAAAGTTCTAAATAAGGGTTTCTTTTTTCAATAAGAGGGACGGAACCTTAAAAACAACATTTTATTATCCTTCATTTATAAATTTAGAAACAAGGCGCAACGTAGATTGCCCATATATATATATATATATATATATATATATATATATATATATAATATTTTACGCACTCGATTACGATTGTCGTAACCTGTACATACTGTAGGTACGCTCCGTATCATAGTAATTCTTGCCGAAAGTTAAAACAGACGTACTTTATTTATGTTAGAATGCACTTTGCTCTAAAATATAGGTTAAGAGACGTAGTAAATTTTGTATAAATATATTCTCAACAGTAGCAACTAATACTGGCTGACTGATAATAAGGCCGGACCATTTATTTTACATTTTAATGGACTCCATTTGATGACTCCATGAGTGGCGCCTTGCTTGTGTGTCTGTATGTGGCATTCAAAAGAAAATACGTGAACATTTCTATTGTTTCGCGTTGTTTGTTTGTGGCTTCAACATCCAAGTGGTCGACCGTTCGTTTAATATTTATAACAAGTTGCTCAGGCCTCTACAAACTAAACGTTGACTCCGCTCCCTCTTGTGCCGGCCCTCTTATATTAAAGTCAACACTATTTTTAGACGCCTGGTGCTTTTTTAAGCTCATATACGCATATACATTATATGTACTATAAGCAAAGTATATATATATATATATACCGAAACTAATAGTTAAATATTGAGATGACTTAAGTTTTTTTCTTTGACATTTATATTATATGTGATACTGTTGAAATTGAAATATAAAAAAATCAACAAAGTATATAATAGAGTATATAAGAGGCCGTCGTGACGCAGAGGCGCATTGTGCGATTGTAAATATGACGTTTTGGGTTTTTATTTCCTCGCTGTGGTTAGGAGGTAAATCGCAGCGTTGAGTTCGGCCGCTTAGAAGTAGAAGTAGATTTTTCGTCTTCGTGTCTCAGAAGCTTCTTCATGGGAACGGAGTGTCTTAACACTAGGTTCCCAGGTTCTCAGGTTCCCTCTGACTATCGTGTTATGTGCGGGATATTGGCCCACTACGTTTACATTGGTGCTCAATCCTACTTTTAACTCATATTATAAATGTGAAAGCTGTTGTGGATGGATATTTGTTCCACTTTTATGCAAAAACTACTGAAGAGATTTAAATTAAACTTTGCAATTTTATGGCTCATACATCAGAATAACACGTATGCTATAATTTATGTAAATATTTCGTATAATTTAGCTATAATACGATAAGAAGCTTAAGCGGGTGAAGCCGCGATTGGGTCGCTAGTATTATAATGTGGTGAAACAAAAACCAGCATTTTCGAAATATGAAATGTCAGTTCATTCTTTCTACGTAAACGGTCGGCTGTAATGTCAACGTTGTAATGTCACGTTGCAGGACGTGTACCGCTTTAATGTTATGAAATGCTAAATGCTAAAACCATCGTGTGGTGAGGCGGAACACAACGCCGCCAAATTTGAAGTGGAGATCGTTAAAACCTTCAGATGCTGTTCACTTTGTTCAACTAAGTTTCTAGTACGAGTATCTATGAAAGGTGATGTACTCGTACAGTAAATGAAAAAGGTAATTTAAAAAGGCTCCACTTCTCGTTTTGGACGTCTTGACAACCTCTTCGTCTGCGTCCGTTGTGAGTTGGATTCCTTACCATACGGGATAAAATGCAGGATAAGTAGGCAGAGGTAAGACACTCCGTTCCCAAGCTTCCGTCGAATTCTCGAGACATTACGTGTTGAACGTGTTCTTGAGGCGGTCCTCAATGCAACGATTGGCCTTTAACGTCACCAGGACGAGAAAGTGAAAATATTTAATATTACATTCCCCCAAGTGGTAATCGAATCCACAACTGTCGCGTTAACAGTCGCACACTAGTGTTCCTGTTATAGTGTCTGTTGTAAAATATATATTTGAAAAAAAAAAAAAGTGTTATCTGTGGTGAGTGAAAAATATTTTAAAACATTAAACTAGACTGACAAAGAGTAATATTAAAAAGGTATATTAATTACAAAGGCAGCTTTAAAGCCTCAGTTTTTTTATAAGGGCATTTCATAATTAAAGCACTGCCATTATGGCAGCGTCAAACGAAATTTGAATGGATTTCATATTTAAATATAATATCAAATTGAAATCTTAATTGTATCTATTACTGACAGATATATAGACTGTGATCAAGAAGGTTGTGAGTTCGATTACCAATCGGTAGAATAATTTTATTTCTCCACTCTGGTGAACTAAAGCGCTGTGTTGAGTTCCGCCACCCTTCACGCAATCTCTCAAAAATTGAGAGATATAATTCTGTTAATTAACCATTCAAAATGAAAGCTGTCCAAAATGGACTATCATTTACTTAATTTACTGACATCATTCAATTTGAATAAATGAAAACTTTTAACCTGTATTTTAAGCATGCTCTAGTTCTGATTGAAAACGCAGGTAAAAATCACAAAGTACGGCGTTAAACTCCGACACTCGATAAGCAATATTTTGAAATTGAACGGACATTAAAAAGAAAATGCGTTTTCCTATTAATATATCCATATCCAGGTCATTTTTATATTTTTCTTTTGTTAAAACTTTTTAATTACGGACGAAATGAATAAAAGGAATATTTGTTTTTAGAGTGTTATCTGTTTATTTAACAGGTTACGTCCACGTAACGCTTTTATTTATTTTTTAGTCGAACACTTTAAAATGTAATTTCGTAAATTTTAAATCGTTTGTAAGAAAAATAAAAAAAATATATTAGTTTTTTTTCAGCTTTACAATATATATCATGTAGTGAAGGTTGGCAAAGGTTGGCAAAGAGCGCCAAAGGCTACGGTTTGTACATACCTCTTTCGCCTTGCCTCTTTGGTCCTCATGCTCAGGCCAAAAGCGCAGCTGTGCTGACGTTCCGTCTTATCAATGCAGTTAACCTTTACTTACCTTTGCAGCAATACGCCTTTCCATATTCATCTCGTGTCTTCCATCTCTACTGAACATATTTCCCAAGTATACGAGTTCATTCACTTTCACATTCACAATATCCTACCATTCATACTGACATTGTATTTCGTCCTCTCTTCAATAATTTCAAATACCAGAACCTTTGTCTTACTCGCATCCAGGCTTAGACCATTAACACACAGAAAACTTTTTTAACAGCCAAAACTTCTTCCGTGATCATGCGGACGGAAAAGATCTGATCGGATACACCCTCTTCCAAGTCTTAAGCCTCCCACAACAGCCTTTCAGATACCTCTTGCATTCTTCTCGCTAAATTTTTTGCATAAATTGTACTACCTAAGCTAATCAAACTGATACCCCTATGGTTTGCGCAGTCTATCTGTTTTTGCCTTTATAAATCGGCACTATGACTACACCTCGCCAATAGTCTCGGACCTTATCTGATTTTCAGCATAAATTGCACAAAAACCAGAACAAGTCCAAGACGCGTGGCCCACCATATTTGATCATCTCGGCAGTAACTCCATACACTCTGCTCCCGCTGACTGTAAAAATTATAGTAATTCATTCCGATTAGAGATCGAATTCGTAACCCTCGCGTTTACAGTCAGATATTGTTCCATAGCGCTAATACGGCCAAATTATTGTTTAAAATATTCATTCTAAAATATGATTTTATATAGCTTTTTATCCATAAACCAGTTAAAAATAAGCAGCAGATCTGTCCAAGACTAACCATCGCTTAAACATGACAATAAAAAAATTATAATAGCATTGTCTTAACGCAACATCAAAGGTTTTTCATCTTCTCTTGATCTTGATTGGTGGGATCAAAGAAAATTTATGATTAAATTAAAAAAATGCTTTAAAATGTTTATTTTATTTTATATTGGTTATTTTGTAACTTAGGCCCATATTTATAAACCTCTCTCGAATCTGAGATCGATCTTGAAATGCCAGTTTCATTCATACATTATTATAACCTATTGCTCTCAAGTCATATAATTCATAAATAATATATATATATATATATATATATATATATAAAATCAAATGTCTGTTCGTGTTTGTTTGTCGGTTCGCTATAGACTCCAAAATATCCGAGTCGATTGGCGTGGCCAACTATTATTAATAAGTAAATACTGTAAAAGTTGTGCTAAGAAAATAAATAAAAGTATTTTACATTAATACGATGCGATGGTATCTCGTGACAGGCACGAGGTTGTTATGACACTGAATAATACTGTATTTTAAGGTTTCTTACATATCTTTTATTCGTGCCCTAGTGTCCGCATAATTTTCAACTTCTACCAAACTCTTACCAAATTTACTTACTCTTCTCTTACCAAAAGCGAGGTAATGACAATTATTATTTTCCTAGAGTAAGACATCACTCCTAGATTCCCTAGTACCCTATTATTTTAAATTACGCGGCAAACTTGAATGCGTAAACGCTCGTGTCTTTTGGTTTATAAGCTTTTGTAAGCAATGTAAGCGACTGCGTCTGCGTCTGTCCATGCATCCATCAGCCACTGCTGGACATAGGTCTTCCCTTATGTTCACCCCTCCGTCCGCCCCCGTACCCTTTGAATCTCTTGAAATACAGAACCCAAAAAATAAAATCTGTCTTTCGTACAGGTTAAACTTAAAAAAAAATACATTTGTACGGAATAATATTCAAGAAATCTCAGTTCACGCTTGTCTTGGCTATGTAAACTATTTACGGCGTATTAAAGTATAGTACCACGGGAGGTCACCTTCATTATAATAATCGCGATAAGTAATGTGAAGCGTTGATAAGTAAGTAACATTAAAAAATACTTTTAAACAGACTTCTGTTTATTTGTAAGCTAATACTTGTATAATTTGTAAATTGTATCTATGAGCGCGTATGTGCGCGACAAATGGACGATTTTGAAGTCGGTGCTTTATATTGTATTGTGTTGTGGTGTCTTTTTTAAACTATTCTTGTTTAACATAATCAAAGTGAATTTTACTTTATGTTAAATTATATTTTACTTTTTAGTTGGTCGTTTGAAGTCGGTTTTTTTTTTGTTAAAAATTATTTTATTATAAACGAATAGCAGAAATAGATGTCAGATATAGCATTAGGGCAAAAGTGTGTGACTGTAAACGCGATATATCGTGGGTTCGATTGTCACTAGAGGAGATCAAATATTTAATATTTTCTTTTAAATTAAAGCGCGGCGCTCCGAAATTCGGCGGAAATTTGCGGGATTGCGACCGGGAAACTGAAGGGTTTTAATGGGAACAGAGTGTCTTAACTTGGGAACCTAGTGTCAAGACACTCTGTGACCGTGCTAACCTCAGTAAATACTGGTTCGAATTGAAAAAATCTTTTTGTGTTGGATAGTGAAATAAGTATATAACGTTAATCGTTATCTCGAGCTCTCACCACGTGTCATGTATCATACACAACTATGAGTTATCACCATTCATCACAACACGCGGGCGAAGCCGCACAAAAACATATATACACACGTGATTACATATTGTTAAATCTCAACTAACAGCGCGATGGCAACTCGCCAAGCATGCTCATTGAAACTACGCGCGGATAATTGATACTGTCGATGAAATATTTCCTCTGATTCCCGATGGTATTATTTACATTAGTTTATTTTATTGTGTGTAATTGACGCCATTGACGCAAAGTTAGGGTTGATAATCGTGAGTTCGATTTCCACTCAGGGAATTTAATTGACCGTTTAACCAGAAATTTCTCGAAAATTGGACGTTGCGTAGAGAACGGAGTATGCGGAATATTATCTTGAAGCTACAAAACATTATAACAGAAGATAATTCCAGTAATTTTTTACATTGTACATAATATACTTACAAAGAAATAAGAGAAGACTACAATTAAATTACCTTTAAATCCGTGATTAAAATGATTTAATTTTTGTTTCAGCATTCCTACCCTGCAACCATCAATCATTAAAATTCGAAAATATGTGCTGATATTCAAAAAGCTGGTAAACCGAAGAGCTTATAATGGCAACACCGCCCGAGTCGCCAGTAGAGGAGCACGCCTACGAATTAGAACCCAATAGGACCCCAAAACCGATACCGGTAGCGTTGGAGGAACTGTGCCGTCAGACTAAGTTTTCGAAACAAGAAATCCGAGTCATGTATAGAGGTTTTAAAACGGTTAGTTGACTTCTTTTTCAAGGGATAACATTTATGTTGTGACTGTAAAACTGACTGGTTGTGGGTTCGATTCCCACTCGAGGAGATGAAGTATTTATTTAAATTTATATTTCTATTTCTTCGCTCTGGTTTCTGCCACTGAACACGCAATGCGTCCAGAATTCGGCGAAAAGGAAGGAACGGAGTGTGAGATATCTGACTTCTATTTTGACAAAAGATGATAAGGATACAGCGTGAAGCTGATTTTGATTATAACAGGTTTTTTTTTCAACTTCACGTTGAATTCCGTACACAGCAGGGTAGGCAGAGGGAACCTCAGTGTTAAGACACTCCGTTCCCCACTTTCTGCCGAATTTTGGAGGCATTGCGTGTTGAGTGGCAGAGCTCAACGCCGCAATATAATAGTTATATTTTGATAATATGTAACCCTATGAATTGGTCAGAGAAAACAGGTTTGATTACTATTTTCGAAATCTTTATATTATATACGAGAGTACAATCCGTATCAAACAAGTGCTTAGCAAGTTTTAATTGTGTGAGGGTGACGGGTGTGTGTTCGATTCTGACTCGGGGAATAAAATATTTTCATTACCTCGCTCTGGTTACAGCACAAAGCGCACCGCTGTATACCGCCACTGGAAGTACAGAAATTGAAGGAAATGGAAATGACTGTCTCCACATTAGATTCTCTCTCCCTGCTATATGTGTGAAACCATGTAGGTTTTTTTTTTGCGTTTTTCTAACGCGCGGCGCACAAACTAACTTGGTGTTGTTTGTATTTGAAAAATATTGTTTTCTAGTGATTGATGTCTTTGTTTTGTTACAAGAGCGAGGAAATGGGAACAATCCCGATGCTACCCCGACCGGCAATTAGAATCAAGTGTTAAATCACTCCGTTCGTTCATCTTTTGTCCAATTTATAGAAATTGCGTTTTTTCACGACAACTTTCGCGTTGACATTGTGACACATCCAAATTGTTCCACAATGACTTGGGTAAAGGTTTTCATATTTCCAAGTACCATTCCAGAGTCTTGACTATTTTTCGTTTTCTCGATCTGCTACGAAGACAAAGCACGGCGGCTCTGCTGTATGTATGAAAACAAGTGTCAGTCGTGTCAGTTTAACATAAACAGAATAAAAGCGTTTCAATTGAAGTTTGAATCCACACATATGGACATTGTTGTCCGGATACATCGTCACACGTCACTCGCGCTTGTATCGTCGTGTGGTACAGACAATATAAAAACCCATATCCTCTATATGTTTCTATTATAAATTATTCGAAAAGAGATTCTACGTAATTGCAATAAGCGAAGCGCCATGTTACTTCCGTTGCCTACAAGTAACTGTCCCCGATAGACATTTTTTAAAAAGCTGTAAACATATTAATTTCATTTTGTTGGACAGACAAACAGCCGGATCCTATATATCCTATAGGAGTTCCATTTCTTCTTTTGAGGTACAAAAACTGCATTTCTGCATTTAGACCACCCTCCACACCGCCGTGACTCACTTCGGATGTTGCTTCTCAGTCCAAATATATACGAGTATATAACCGAAATGGTAAATCTATTTCAATACAATTTTAAAGCTTTCCCTCAAGAAAATCGATCTAAAGTGCTTGAATTAGGACGATGGCATCATTACATAATATTTTAACAATTTTGAATTTCTTTTTGCTTGCTGTGGCTGCCGCTGCTGCTGTCAACACGATGGTTGTGAGTTCAATTAGTTATGCACGCATGGAAAAATGGTGGACAACTATCCTAACACTAGGTATCCTTAGTTCACCCATATCCCTTATAAGTGTGATGTAACAATATCAAAATATGAAACTAAATCATATTCTAACCTATCCAAATAAAAGCCAAAGTCATGTCTCCTTAACCCAGAGAACTAGGCCGCCTCGCGTGCTATGTATATTTACATTATTATTTTCTCGCTTAATGAGTTGCCGGGACTGTTAAAATAAATAATTAAAAATCTAAGCATGGAAGAAAAAGTAGGCGGGTATTTTAGCTTTTTTTGTTGTGGGTTCGATTCCTACTCGGAGGAGTGGAATATTTAATGTTTTCATTTCGTCCCTCTGGTAACGGGGCCAAACGCGGCGTAAAATTCCGTCACTCAACTTGTCAACTGAAAAGGAATGTGATCAGATCGATAACCTTTCTAATAGCTTCACGTTATGTCCTGAGCGGAGATCGAACCCATAACCGTCACGTCTACATTCGACGACCTCTACGGTTTTAGTTATTGCATTAAACCAGTGTTTATATGGCTTGAAGGTAACCGCTGGTGAACTTTATGCCTTGTAATATTGGAAATGAAAACTTTTTTTTGTTATTTAAATAACAAATATTGTTGGGTTTACCACAAAAGTTATTGTGGAAAAGAAAATTGGAAAACGAAAAATCTTTTTTAGCTTTACGCTGTATCCCTCATATAGCAAAGCAGGCACCAACGCCGCGCTTTGCCTTGTAACCAGAGCAATGATATATATAATGATGTATATCATGTAAGTAGTAACGTATAGGCTACGTTTTTAAATGTCACCTACGGACGCGCCACTATAAGGCGCGTCGTCAATCCTTATTCAGTCTACCCTACAAGTTTATGTTAATGATTGTTTGCATAGTACGGGCAGTCTTGGCTCTGGTGTACTCTGCCGCAGACTACCCTTGACTATTCCGACAACAGATTATATCTAATTAAACAATTATTATGAATGTGGTTAACACCTATATACAATTATATTGGGCTGTTAGTGCATTGTTAAGGGATCCCTGAAGCGCCTACACTTGTAGTCGTTCCATTCACTGCTCGAAGCTTCACGTCATGGTAAGACAAGTTAATATTAATTATAATTTATAATAATATACTTATCTAATGATTCATATATGATTGTTGGTTCGATTCCCACTCGGGGGAAGGAAATATTTAATATTTTCAACAAGGCAAAGCGCAGCGTTGAGTTCAGCCACTCATAACGCTAAGCCTCTAGAATTTGGCGAATAGTGGGGAACGAATTCGTGTTAACACACGGTTCCCAGGTTCACTCTGCGTACCCTGCTATGTATGGCAAACATCGTAAAGATAAATTAAAAAACACTATACTCAAAAAAAAAGATTAGATTCCTAAATATTGTAATAAAAATATCTTTCTTATATTTTTAGACGCTAAGAAGCTAGTACGTAATGGCATAACGCAAATAGTAACGTAAATTTATTTCGCGCAAATAATGAATTGAATAAGGACGGCAGTATACATTAGTCATAGGAGCGACCGAGGCGGCATGAGTTTTGTTAGGCTCCTTAAGGTTAGTAGGCGATGTCGACGACCGTTTCCGCCAAAAATAGCTCTATCAATTATGAAGGAACATTACATATTTATTTAAAAAAATATTATTCAAATATATTAAGAAGGTGAATATGAAATGACGACGTATCGAACACTACAGTCTACGCTTGATCACGCATTACAAGTGTGGCACAGGCTTTCTGCTAATAGAAAATAATAAATTGATTAATACTGATTTTTAAAGTCCGATGCCACTGCTTACACTCAGTGCTTACTGAGTAATTTTTCAGAAGACCAAAGCGAGAAAACGAATATATTTTAATTCATCAAGTGGAAATTGAATCTACAACCGTCGCTCTGTCGCTGCACCACCACATCTGTGTTATTAGTTCGGTGTTAATTTTGTTTCAGAAATGTGAGAATTCCCGTATTTATAAAACTTTTAAACTGATTTTCATGAAATGAACTGTTCTAGAATTTAGAATATATGTCACTTAAATCAAAAAATTATCACCACGATTTTTGCCGTCACAAAAAAAAATATCACGACGCAAGAAATTAATGGAAAAATAAAAATACTCACTAAATGTAGCACAGGTATTTGGAAGGCTAAGGAGATCATCATACTCATATCTAATAAGCCGTGCCTGGTGTAAGTGGAGGTCACTAGTGTAGTATACCGGCTTATTTCAAGGGATTTACATAGACGCTCTGATGTGTAGCGTGACGCTCCGGGGGCGAGTGGTGTAACAAGATCTCACCACATACGTAACACATTCGTTCGAAGTAGTATTGGCGTTTGTGACGTATCGTCGCCGCCCACGCAACACCAGAGGAGCTGCAGATGCGTTGCCGGCCTTTAAAGTGGAGATAGACACGCTTTTTGAAGATACCCATGTCATATGGACCTGGAAACACTGCCGCAAGTAAGCCATTCCTAGGTACCGTACAGTAGTGAAGTGCAACGTATCCAGATGGTGTGGATGATAGTTTTGCTTGTGACGTACAACATTACTACTGGTTAGAGAATTTGGCGGCATGCAAAGTAATAGGTCAAACAGTTCTTCAGAATACTCTCCATGATAAATGCGGTAGAGAAAGGATAGTGAGGATGCTAAAGACCGTGTTAACTGGAGTAGGTTGAGGAGAAAAACAAACTTTGGCAACAAACGTCTCAAATATTATCCAATGCTATTAATTTTACATACATAATACATGTCAAATTCATGACCTTTTTTTGAAGTCGGCTAAAAATTTAAAATTCTAACTTCCTAAAGTAGGTTTAACCAGTAATTCTTCCGAATGAAGGCCCTTAATGAACTTTGTTAATGCCTCTTGCCAAATATCATTCAGCCACGCGAGCTTGCGTGCGAGGAGCTTGTCTTAGTTCTGATAAATTTTTGGCTTACTTTACTGTTTTACTGCATAAACATGGGGTTCTTGGTAAACATGGGGGAATGATTTGGATATTTTGGATATTGTCTTAGAAATTCGTCCACGATTTTATTACGTCAATTTGTAAATTTGTAACTATGTGATAAAATACTAATAAAATCTAAGAAATTGAATTTGGCCCATATATATCATATCGCTGCGGCGCAGGGGCACAAGGGTGTGACTGTAACGCGACAGTTGTGGGTTCCAGCTCTACTTGAGGGAATGAATTATTATTTCTTAATGTTTTCATTTCTTCGCTCTAGCACTCAAGGCAAAAGCCCGCGAGTTCCGCCACTCAACACGCCTCGAATAATTCGGCGGAAAGTGGGGAACGGAGTGTATTATCACTAGGTTTTCTCCGCGTAACCTGCTGTATCCTTCCTTCCTACCTGTGTTGATTTTTAAACTGAAGGATTGCTGTGCACTAATTTGCTGCAATATGAATACTTATAACACCATAAACGTTGCCAAAATGATTTAACATTGAAATAACGCGATGTTTGCATTTTTCATCAACATTCTCGATTATTTTCTTTATTGTATTTATATCAAAGACTTGGGTGTAGTTTTGGACGCTAAGCTTACTTTTCAAGGTCAAATTGATGAAAGAATAGCTAAAGCTACTAAAATGTTAAACTTTGTTTTACGAAATAGCAAAATATTTAAACGTAGTAAAACTAAAAAACTTTAGTATGGTCTGGCGGCCGCATTATGCTCCTCATTCTCTCATTCCTTAAGAATTGACACACCATACCAATATTAATAAATCTGTACTCTCTTACAAAGATAGGTTAAAATGTTTTAATATGATATCCTTGGAACAAAGGAGAGCTACGGAACAAAATAGATTGCCCAAATTTGTTAAATAAGATAAATTTTAGGAAACCGTCTCGACACCCTAGAAAGCCAATCTCCCTTTTAGTACCACCTTTTAAAAACACACACAAAAACGGCTATACATTATTGTTACTATATTTTGCATGTAATGTTATTCAGTTAAAAATGCAATAGCCACTAGCAAACCATAAATCAAATCAAATAAAATAAAAATAAATAAAAATTTTCAGCTACTGTAGTCATTTTGTTGTTTATACGGTGGCGGTTGACCGATGCATTGTAGTTTTACAAATTAGCTCTAGCTAGCTATCTATATTTAATATTATAAAACTGAATAGTTTGTTTAGTTGAACGCTCTAATCTTAGGTCAGCACCTGGTTCAAATCGGAAATTTAACTTTATAAATGGATGCAATCCATTTATTGAGGATGGCAAAGGCATATTACATCAGGTCAAGCTAATGAAAATTAAAGAGTTTCTTCACTGCGAATGTGTCACATAAAACTCTTAGTTATTTCTATGAAATACACAGGTAAAGCTGGAGGTGAAAGCTGATCTTGTATATATGAATAATATTTTTTTGTTTCAGGAATGTCCAGAAGGAGTGGTTCATGAAGATTCCTTCAAAGATATATATGCCAAATTCTTTCCTCATGGAAGTATGTATAGCTTTTATTTTTTGTGTTATTCAAATATTATAACCAGAGTCAGTCTAACTGAGGCCAATCGTGGCGTGGCCAAGCGAGCGACTGTAAAAACGACAAGTTATGTGTTCAATTTAATCGAAAGCCCAACCCTCTGGCAACGAGGCGTTGTGTTTCCCCACTCGTCACCTCGAGAATTCGGGGATGCTATCGATTCGTAGGACTTGCGAAGTCAATTTCGTTTAGTTAAAACTTTGTTTCAGATTCCGCGTTGTATGCACACTATGTGTTCAAAGCCTTCGACGTGAACTGTAGCGGCGCCATTAGTTTTAGGGTGAGTGCACATATTTTCCAATTATTTATTCTAAATATAATAATATTCTGCAGTGGCTGTGTTATGATTAACTTAGAAGTCAGGAGGTTATATATTAAGGTTCCACCTTCGAAAATGGATGACTTGTAGGAGCACTTTGTTGTCCCTGTCAAGAGTTAATCAACGAAAAACGTTAATTTTTTTAAAAAAGGAAAATATAAAACATTACCACCACCACCACCCCCGGCATCTTAAACCGGCGTGAAGTAGTGGCCCTTGCCACTGCGTTTCGCATTAGGTAATGCCGGGCTCCGGTGCCTTTCATCTCCACCTTAAAGGCTGGCAACGCACCTGTGGCTCCTCTGGTGTTGCATGGGGTCGTGGGCGGCGGTGATCATTTACCATCAGGTGACCCGAAGGTCGTTTGCCTTGTCCTCTCCCATAAAATAAAAAAAAAAAAATAAAAAACATATCGAAAAAAGCGTAATTCATAAATAATTATATATATGACGAAAAAAAAACATTTAAAACTTATATTCGTAGATCATGTCATACAGTATGGATACATTCATTCTGTATACAGCATATAGCTAGTAGGGTAGGCAGAGGGAACCTAGTACTAAAACAATCCGTTTAGCCCGAACCGTGCAATTTTCGAGATATCGCGCTTCAAAAATCAACGTCAAGATTCGACGCCGCGCTTTATTTTGTCAGAGCAGAGAAATAAAAGTAATCGTTTTCTCCAAGTGGGATTCGAACACACGACAGTCGCGATTAGTCAGGATTTTCAAAACTATTTGACATAAAACTCAAGGGTGTCGCGCGTAAACGCGACGGTTGTGGGTTCGATTCCCACTCGAGGAAGTGAAATATTTCTTTACGTTTATATTTCCATTTTTTTTCGCTCTGGTGTCGAGGCAAAGCGCGTTGAGTTCTGCCAATAAACACGCAATGCCTCCAGAATTCGGCAGCAAGTAGGGAACGAAGTGTCTTCTCACCGAGGTTCCTTCTGCCTACCCTGCTGTGTGCGGGATTCAACGTGAAGCTGAACAAAAATAAGATATAACATAACTCGACATCCGAGGGTCTAACTCCAAGTATTCTTTTTATAAACGAGTAACGTGTGACCCGTGCATAAGGAATTCATGATACCTGAACGTTTCCGTCTTAGCTGTTGGTTCAGGACTTATATGGACAGTGCTCGAGTCCGGGTGCCTGCAAGCCACTAGGAGGATAACTCAAAATTCCTACGTAAACGGCAAAAAATGAATCTGATTTTACATAAACTCCACATAAACAAAGTTGCGGGCGAAGACTAGCAATGGATTATATGAATACATGTTTTTCATGTCACCGGTTACATTGACGATCAAAACAAGCTCGTTAAGCTGGATGTATGACTTCGCGTAAAGCAGTCTTGAGTCAATAGACTTTAAATGCGACGGTTGTTAATTATTTTCATTTTCTCGTTGAGGTCAGGAGGGCACGAAGCACGGCAACACGCAAACCTAGACAATTGGGTCTGGTCTTGCGTGGAGAACGGATTGTCTTATCCCTCTGCCTACCCTGCTAGCTTTACGCTTTAAAGAAATCCTCTTCTAAATTAAGAAAAACCATACTTTTTTTATTAAAAATCGTCGTCGTGTAGTAGGTGTGGCATATTTGTAGAATTTATAATATTGCAATTCTCACTCGTGGCAAAGAATTATTTTTATTCCCTCGCTCTGTTAAAAGGCAAAGTTGAGTACCGAAACTCAACGGACAATGTCTCGAAAATTAACTAAAAAAGTATAGTGTTTTAACTTAACGTAAGTTCCATTACGGTTTAACGGTGGTCGTCGTAGAGCTGTAGCGTTTTTAACTATTTGACTTGTAATTTACAATATACAATATTATTTTTAATGCGTTAATTCGATTACCACTCAGGGAATTTAGACTAGCCACATTAAACGAAATGTCTCTAAGATTTAAGTGCGTGAAGAACGGAGTGTCTTAACACTATGTTCGTTCTGCCTATCTCTACTATACTAAGAGAGCATATCCCTTGCATCACTGGCAATCGAACGTGCTACAATTAGAATATTCATCTCGCTTCCTCAAAATGATTAGAATATATGCAAACAAAATTAATTTGAATGACATTTACTACCCCCCACGGTTGCCGGAGCTATAAAGTGTTCAGAATTTATTTGATTGGTGAAATGAATGGTCACGTAAACTGTTGTTGTACCTATTATATATTATATAGCTTATCTAGTTGAATTTGTTACAGAACCTTCTTGTTAGCCGCCTTTTTCATTATTAAGTAGTGTTGAGACACTTTGTAAAATGAAGGCTCGACCCACTCTATTCTTCAATTTTAGGCAGAAGGTTCTCTACTTACCACCGAATTCTGGAGGTATTACGTGTCGAGTGGCGGACGCCACACTTGCTTTGATACCAGAAAGAAGAAACGTAAATATAAATTTAAGTAAATACACATACACGTCAAACTTATAACACCCTTCAGTTTTGGGACTACAGAGTGACAATCACTTGCATTTCTCACAAAATTGTTTGTGTTGTTGACGTTGTGTTGGACTTAAAGTATTTTTTTAATATTCAAACTTTGGAGACACTGGTTGTTGGATGTTCATTAAAACTAAAATTGCTACAATTTTTTTTAATTTCTTTTTTGTTATTCAGTTTGTTGTGTTCGTAATGACTTGTAGGTTTTTTATATGAAGCTTGCTTTTGTAAGTTCCCCCATAAGGTCAAATGTATATCTATTTAATAAGTTAACAAAAGAATCTGTAGTTATTTGTCTCATTGAGTATATTTTTGTAACTACCCTAACTACGTAGTTTGACTACTTCTCTTAAGAGATTCGTTTAAAACATTGCGTAATTGCCGCTCATTTTCAGGTTCACGCTGTATGTGTGAGACACAACAGGGAGAGGGAACCTGGGAACCTAGTGTTAAGAAAGTCTATTCTTCATTGAAACACTTCCGGTTCCCACTTATCACCGAATTCCAGAGTTAATGCGTGTTGAGTGACTCAACGCCGAGTTTGTCTCGTTACCAGAGCTAGTTCGTTTACCGAATGGAAATCGAACATAGGACTGTCGCGAAAATGAAATTAATTCTTTTCGTAAGTGAATATAAATCCGTAACTCATTGTGCCAGTTATTATGATAATACTAGTTAGGATGAGTTATATCACAGAATATTCAGGTTCTGTATATATGTATTTACATATATACTTAGCTATATATAAATCTTCCAAGCAATTCAAAATAATAGTTTGTGCAAACATAAAAATAAATAGAAATACCACAAGATACAGAAAATATTTGGCATCTAACTTGGAAGAAAACAAAGTTATCAGAAGCAATGGAATGTAGCTGGCGACACTCCAATGACAATTTTTTTGTTACCTTCACGCTGTATCCTGAATATAGCAGGGTAGGCAGAAGGGATCTTTGTGGTGTACGGGTGTTTCTTAATTGTTGAGGCTTAATTTTTTGTTTGTTGGCTCAGGAGTGGGCACCAGATTATCCTAGAGCAGGCATGGATCACCCGGCCTCTCACATTCCTACGCCAGTGACGGGTTTTTAGAGTCTGTTCTCCACGCACCGCAGTTTTCGATAAATTGCATCTATACTGGCGGAACTCGAGGTTGCTAAGAAGGAACACTAGGTCTAGCTCTTTTAAAAAGAGCGTAGAAAAGATAGTTGATTTTCCCTAATGGAAATTGAACCCACAATCATCGCGTGCTGTGTCGCTGCGCCACGAAGCCGTATAAATGTTATCTAGTAGTTCTGCTTATGATCAACCTGTGTATTAAAGTGACACAAGCGTATGACTGCAAACGCAACAATTGTGTGTGAGTCACTCATCACGCAATACCTTGAGAATTCAGCGAGAACGGAGTGTCTTAACACTAGGTTCCGTCTGCTATATGTGCGATACTGCTTGAAATATTTTATTTTCATTATATATAATATATACTGAAGTAAAAAGCTAAAGTATACAAATATAATTATTTTGACAAAACCCGATTGAATGCTAACAATGGCTTTAGAGCCGTCAATCACCAATGAGTAATAAACCTGTGCGAGAACACAATGTACGGTGTACTTACGTATATAGTTGGTTTGAAGTTAAGAGAGCCAAGTTTGAAAAGCCTATTACATACACTGATACAAAATATCAAAATCACAAAAAGCAGCTTCACGCTGTATTCCGCAGCAGGGTAGGCCCTCTGCCTAAAAAACCCTTGACCACTGCGACTTGACGGCGCAGTGGTCAAGGGTTTTTTTATTTAATCATTTCGCTTTTTATTAGGATATCACGGTTTATCCCGCACATAGCAGAATAGACGAAGGTAAAGTGTTAAATTAATTTTCAGGACATTGCGTATTAAATGGCGGTACTCATTTCCGTACTTTGTTTTTTCCAGAGTAATTTAATGACAATAATTCATCACTCCGAGCGGGTTCGAGCCCACAATTATTTTGTTTTCTCGTTACATAAGCACTGCACTGCATTGGGTCAGGTCAGTCAACCGACGCATTCCTCTGCCTAACCTGCTACATGCGAGATACAGCGTGAAACTAAAAAATAGAAATTTATAATCAATTTCAAAACTTGGAGCAATAGAGCTGAATAATGTATTAGTGTTCTAATTGATAATTAGAAACTAAAAGTAAGTGCTATTTTGAACCTTAATACAATATATATAGAACGTGCCGTAATATTCAAACTAATATTGGCCATCTTTGAGATGACCAATATTAGTTTCAAACGTGACTTATCGCTGTAATTTGTCTATTATATTTTTTTCTTAACTTTTATGATATTATCATATTTTATTATATCTAAAAACTAAAATATAATAAAAAATCGCGCACGTAGTACCATTAATTATAAAAAGGACAAAAAATGTTTATGTTGGGACCTCCTTAATTTTTACCTGTTTTTTTATATTTGTTGTTACAGCGACAACAGAAATACATCATCTGTGAAAATTTCAACTGTCTAACTATCACGGTTCATTAGATACAGACTGGTGACAAATGGACGGACTTTGTTTTTTAACCGATGAAAACTGGAAAGGGGTTCATCATTTTAAACACGATTTTTACGGAGTATTTCAATTTTGATACGTATTCCACACCTTTTTAAAATTGGGTACTGGACGGAATATTAAAACCGCACTTTATTACCAGAATTTGATTTGTTGAACGAAGAAAAAAGTAAAATAATAGCATAAAATATTATAATATAACTAGTTTTACATGCGGTCTCGCCTGCCTGCTCATTTGGTAACTAAAGACATTTAAAAATGTCAACGAGCATCAGTTATCCACTTGGAAGCTCTCAAGCTGTCTCGTTTTTGTAACACTTTTCATCATTACTATATTAATACAAACAATAGTACCAACGATTAACCAACCCTTGTAACTGCCATGTAGTAGCAATAGCCTTTCTTGTGAAATTCTATTCTACCAGTAGTTGCTGAGATTAGTGCGTTCAACCAAACATACTCTTTGGTCTTATAATATTAGTATAGAAGTATAGATTATATACATATATAGTCTATGCTAATATATACTAATATAATATTATATAGCTATTAAGCTAATTGTTTAAATTTTTGTTTTTTTTTTTTCAGGAATTACTGGTAACCCTATCTACCCTGCTACGCGGGTCGGTGTATGAACGACTTCGCTGGGCGTTCCGTCTGTACGACGTGGATGGTGATGGTGCCATCACCAGGCAAGAACTGGCGGAGGTGGTAGTAGCTGTCCATGAGTTGTTGGGCAGACGAGCTCCCCCTGGATCTCCAGCGGCGAGGATTGATGACGCTAAGGCAAACGAACAGGTCAGTTGCTTACTTTTTTCAACTTCACGCTGTATATAGGCAGAGGGAAACCAGTGGTAAGATACTCCGTAAGCCCATGCACATGCCCAATTCTCGAGATATCACATGTGGAGGGTTTTGTGTTGACAAGAGCGAGGAAAAGAAAAGAACTCATTTCTCCGAGTGGAGTAGAACCATCACAACTGTCAACAACGGGCTTCAGTTATTTTTAACAGACTTTAAAAGAAGCAGCTTATCTGCTGGCTATTTTTCATGTATGTAGATATGTCACATTGAACGCATGAATATTGAATCTGTTGCTACCACCGGCTGAGAAGGTAAGTGTGCTGCGAACTGACGACAATAAACTAAACAGTTGCTCTTTTCAATGTCAATGTTACATTTTAATTATTACACATTTGATCAATTCAGATATGAGATCCAATTAATAAAATACTTATTATTTACAATCTTTAATTTCTATAGAATATGGATGAATTGGGATACCAAACACAATACCTCTGAATAAAGTTGATGAAGTATTCCCTACAGATTTCTGATGATACTGCAGTATCAGGTCAAAGTAGCAGTGTGCAGGATAGTGCTAAAGTAGCAGGATACGAAGTATATAATCGATCAGACCAGTTAAAGTTGTATAACCCCTTTATCAAATATAAAAGAGCAGATGGTTTTCAAGCAGTTGAATATATTCTCCTATACTCTAGATTAACTTCCAAACAACTACAATACCACACACAGACATACGAGTACATAGACACTAAACTAAACTTCACAGGTGGACCGTGTATTCAGAAAGCTGGACTTGAACCAGGACGGTGTGATCACTATCGAGGAGTTCCTGGAGTCGTGTTTGAAGGACGACGTGATCACGCGCTCTCTGCAGATGTTCGACACGGTGCTATGACAGACTGACACTGCGCATGCGCGCGACTCCAGGTCAGTCTCGCCAATATTCTCCATTTAGTCACTAATTTTTGAAAACAAAGTTGTTTGGATTGAAATATACAGGTACAAAGAAGGTTAGAATATATTGCATTGAGTGTTTAATTAAAATGTGTTCAAGCCAAAGCTTGCTACGAGCGATAAAAACTTTTGATTGGAAAGTAATATGACGAAGTGAATAGTGCATTATCGCATATTCTTCGTTTTTTATTAATAATCTAATAACTAAACGTATTGAGTTGGCTTTTTTAGATGTTAAAAATATAATATTAGTCTAATCCATCTAATTAAAGGAGAATAAAGATAAGCTTGTTACGCCAAGTTTTCGCCTCCAAAGAGATCTTTTATGCGTCTGAGTATACGTGTATATAAAAAAATTCCACAATATATTCTAAGTTTGCCACTAGCACAATTGAAAACGTCTGTACTTATAATACTGATAAATAAAGCTTATTAAACTGTTCAAGAATATTTACAGGATAAACGTGTATGGAGTTGATGTCTTTGAATTTTTATTAATATTATTGATATTATATTGAGTCGTTGAGGATATTGAGTCGTTTCTGAATCTGTTTTCTAATAAGAATAACCTGTGATTTTTAACCGCAGGGTCGTTATAAAGCGGAGGTACTACCCCACGTGCCGGTGCGACACGCGCGCGCCCTGGTGGCGCGTCTGCCGCCGCTATCTCGCCACGCTCGAGCATGTCTACAACACGCTCAAGCCGAAACTACGCAGCGTGTTACTGTTCAACTTCTAAAACACTGTTCAAGCCTCATCGGGAATTGTATTCATATTCAAATATTTCATCTGTGGCTACATTAATGTTAACTGTCATATGTCAAATTGAAAGATGTTAATTAATTAAGTACAATTTTTTTTATGGGAGAGGACAAGGCAAACGAGCGTTCGGGTCACCTGATGGTAAGTGATCACCGCCGCCCACGACCCCATGCAACACCAAAGGAGCTACAGGTGCGTTGCCGGCCTTTATGCCGGAGGATGGGCGCCGGGGCCCGGCATTACCTAATGCGAAACGCAGTGTCAAGAGCCACCACTTCACGCCGGTTTTAAATGCCTGGGGTGGTATTAATCCGGTCGAAACTGCCCATGCGTGTTGCCATTACTGGCGACGTGACTCTACCACACGTACTTTAGTTGCCTCTTACGACACCGACAGTACCAGGGTGATCCTATTCTAAGCGCCGTTATGTTATTATGTACATTGTTATTTTATTATAAATAAAAACATTACTATATAAAGCTCAGGTCAATATTCACATAAATTTAATAGAAAGAACAATATTCTAAAAATATTTTAAATGTTATCAGGGATCTTATGGAGTTCTGTAATGGTAATCTAAACTGAAAATCTAATCAATACAGGTCGACAACGACCTGTATCGTATACAGGTCGTATACAGGTCTATCAGACCTGTATACGGATCACATCCGTAACATCACTAGTTTTATTATTTTATTTATCAAATTTGTAAATATTTCCAGTGAGGACTTTGGACAAACGTTATTTCGACAACCATTCGAGCTATTTTAGAAAATTTTTAGCGAATCGTTAGCAGAAGTCCTTTAGATCGTGTTATTTTACAAACTATAGTCAAACAAATCAATTTAAATGCGTATTAGAATATTAAACACACAAAGGACTTTTCTCAACGAAACGACATTGTCTTAAATTCAATATTTCCTTTTTAGATAAATTAAAAAGTTACCGTGAATATTTGTTAATTAATAGATTATTGCTCGAGTTACGTGAAATTATCAGGTAGGCAGTAAATAGTTCAAATTCTTAGCACTTTCATGTAGAATGGCTTACCGATAGGTGGAAAGTGCGAAATAATGCTGTCTCTACAAGTAGATACAACAAATAATAAAATAATTATTATGTATAGGATTTTTATATATATGTTGGTCAATATCGTTATCGATTATCGAAATGCGTTTGAGACGAGCGTGTAGGGATAGCAAATGACGAACAATACAATTAAGTGCTCTTTTACACATAGCCCATTGTCAGAGGTAAAAAGTTACATTAAAATAAGTATTTATATATAAAATATGATTTTTTTTAAACAGAAAAATAAGAATTTTAAATTTATAAATGATGGAATACTTATTATTTTTATTTCTATTTTGTTTCTGTTTTGTCATTTTTGTTTTAAAAAATAACTTTTTACCGATTGACGAATCGTGTTATTTAGTCGCGACGACCATTCCGCGTTTGTGGTCAAAATAATTGTAGATAGAATCATAAAATAGACCCCAAAAAACTAAAATCGTTTTTACCTGTAGACGTGCTTAGATATAGCGTTTATATTGTTTATTTAAAATAAATAAGTTCCTTTTTTAAATTTAACATCTTTTTTTTATTATAAGCATAACTTTGATTTCACGAACCAATCCAACAGGGTAAATACTCTTTCAGAAGTATAATCGCTTATTTTTTCGATATATACCTACCAAAAAAAAAAACATTTTGATAAGCTTACGGTGAAAATATTTTTCGAAAAATAAATTTGAAGTTTATATTTCATTTCGCTCTATCTACACCGAATTACTTATTTCTAAGGTTATTCACATAGTAAATTGTATCACATATAAAATATATACTTTCTTAAAATTGATTTGGCGCTATACGTCTATTTTTTATTTCAGTAATTTAGCACGTACATTCTGTTAGTTTTGTTTTTTATTCACTTATATATTATTGAAAATACCGACATTAATTTAATAAGAAAGCCTTTATATTTAGTCATAACAGTATGAAAGCATGGTGTCGTAAATATACTGCAGATTAAAAAATACTTTTTAAAAATATTTTGAATTGTTACCTCTATACAAATTATAGATAATTAATTATTATTATTGTTATATGTCAAAAAAATTATTTGAAAGATTCCTAATAAATATATTTAGCATATATAACTAAAATGGTTGATTTAAAGCAATTTATAACCATATCATAATTCTTAAACATTTTAGATTATATCGATTTTATCATTAGATTCTAATCGACGTTAATTCTTTTTTTTTTATATCACACTATACTATTTATTACTTTTCGTTATATACAGATATTGTTTTTGGTTGTATATATTACCACAACTAGAACACCAAAATATTTTTAATAAATTAGATCTTAAAATAATTATTTAAATATCATCTTGAATGTTCATATTGAAAATTTGTAGTGAATTCTCCTAATTATAGTAATTTTTGTTAATATATTTTTTTAATTTAACGAATCTGTAAGCTTTTTCTAGTCAATAAGTAATGTATTTTAGGAATCTTGACACACTATGTCTTTATAATAATTAAAGGTATTTTAAAAAATGTATTATTTATATTAAGTTTTCTGTAATTACCATTTTTAATATTTTACAGCCTTATCTCGTCGGCTTACCTTCACCTAATTGTTATTATTAAAATATTATTCTCTATAAGAAAAAAAATTGTGAATAAAGATTTTGTTTCTATAAATGAATAAACAATCCTCAGCTATTGTAGAGTTATAGTGTGTAAGTGCCTAATAGTCCTATCTTATGAATTATTATACCTAGTTAACTATTGGCGTGTTGGTTGGATGTGATTAAAGTAATCTACGACTGAACTAAATTGTGTAAGGGGCAGTGTAACAGCAGACAAACTCAAATTATTATGTTATCTGTTACTAAAATATATCTGTAATATCCATAATATTTGCTCATCGGTTACTCAAAAAAAGTGTCAAATGAAAACATGTTATATGTATGCAAAATTTATTTTTTTAAACAAGATAAATGTTTTCTGTATGGATGGTAGAGATAAGGATCTTAATGAGGTTTCAGCTGAAAAAGTGTCCGCCAGTAAACAGTAAATTATACTTCAAAATTCGGCCGAAATGGCGCTAATATTAAGAAAGATAAATAAAGGTAATAATATGAGTGATTATAGAAAACGTAAAATATACTGAGTTTGGATAATTATTGTTTTCAATGACTCGAGTTGTTTGAGTCATGATTTTATTTTTCAAAATTAGTCCTAACTGTGTGTGCTAATTTATCATAAATCATCCTTGTTTTATCTGTTTTGGTGGACAGTATTTCATACATGGAAGCAGCAGTCATTACCTGGACCTTGTTTTATTTTTCCTTATGTAGAATTCCAGTTTAAAAGTAAGCTAATATATAATATTTATTCTTAAATTTAATATAAGAAAAAACTGTTGAATCTATTATTAAATTCAACCTTTTAAAAACAATATACCAGACCAATAATAATCACAATTATAATTACTATTTCACAATTAATTATTACGCCATGCATTTTAGGTTTATTTTTTTATAAAATAGTTAATTTTAAATATAATTAATTAACTTTATTATGATTTTATCTTAAAATATTTATTACGACTTATAATATAGAAAAGATATTATATAAATCAAGTATGATATGTTAAAATACTGAAAGAGAGTATATTTCACAAATTTTTATTAACAGACACTGTTAATACTGTAACCACATGCAAATGAACTAAATAATACAAAGAACATAATGCCGGGTTGAGAAACGCTACTTGTAGCCTCACGCTGCATCACGCACATAGATTTCTTCAATTACTGAAAAGTTCTGCATCATAAATTTAACTTAAACCCAATACCTTTCTTGAAAATATATAGATGAATAGTTTGTTTGGTTTAACACACTAATCTCAGGAACTTATGGTTTGAACTGAGTAAATATTTTTGAGTTAAATAGACCATTTATAAACTGCCTGACTGTTACCAGCGAGCTTTTTTTTATATAAACTCGTGGGCGAACAGTTATAAAGTTCACTACTTTTCTTTAAATTATATTTCAATTAAATTAATAATTTTATGTCAATTACTTACCTATGTCTTATATTGTACGTAAATGTTTCCAATAATTACGGATTTGGCCGAGCTAAGTTAGTATGAACGATAAGTAAGAAGACCTTTGAAGCGAATAAGTTTCAATAAAAGCAACAAATTCCCCAGACAACAACAAATTAGAGAAAAAATAAACATAGAAAACAGATTTCTAACAAATCTAATATTCGTACTCGATTCGTCGTATGAAACTAACGGATTTTACATTTGTTTATTTGTAAAACTATATATTGATAGATATAAATATATATTTTTTCGATATAAATACTAGCTGTCGCCCGTAACTTTGATTGCGTGGAATTAACCTTTATCATACTATCGATAATTTGATTTTCTTTAATTTTAACTATGAAACGTACAAGTCCAGTGGCAACTCTATATTCCCTTATACTCCCTAAAGCTCGCCACGTGCTCTCATTAAAGTCCAGTACAATGTTCTCGTTTCTTTTAAAAATGTACTGTTAGTACTTTTTGGAAGGAATGGTTGAACAAAAGGAAGTTGAACTCCGTACAAAAATTTGAATATTATTTGATTTTAACCGGCCACTAAAACTATCTGTTTCGAACGTTCTTCGCCTAGTTATAAGACATTCCGTTCCCCGCTTTTCACGTGAATTAAGGGATTTGTGTATTGAGTGGTGGAAATCAAGGTTGTTTTGTCTTTAGGCGGTGGTGCCTCAAAAAGCATACAAGTACAAATTTTTCTTCATTTTAATTTCTATATAGTTTTATTATTTTTATAAACTAATGTATAGTACAGTAGACGAGTCAGCGCCACGACTCGTTACGGTAATAAATGTCGTAATGTAACGGAAAATGTAAAGATCTCTCTAAAGAGATGTTAACAACATAAATAATTTGTAAGCGTATAAGAGTATAAGAGTTTTTACATAGCTCGATAAGAACGTATGGCTTAGTGGCTGTAGCGCTTGGACGGTAAACAAGAGGCGCGGATCCAAATCCTGGTATGTGTAAATTTTTATGCGTTTTCTTAAAAAAAGTATTTATATCCTTTTTTTCGATACTCGGGTAATGTATGTACGGAATGTTCATGGAGTTTGTGTGAAATAAATTATTGTAAATATTTGTCGCTGTGTCAATACGTCCACGTTACAACTGATAGTAAAACAGTTCTTCATGTTTCTGCGTGTTTTATTTATTTTCTTTCTAGCAATAAGATAATATAACGACAAGAGAAAATGAAAAACTAATCCGACATCTTTTAACGAGACAAAGCTCCCAGAGTTTGGCCACTTAACACGAAAGCAAGGCGGATTCCCTCCGCCTACCCTGCTGTTTGCGGCATACAGAGTGAATAAAAATGGAATTATTCGATATCCTATCCTTTCCTGAAGATGGATATTTAAGGGCTATAACTTATGATTAATTTATAAAGACTGTACAGCTAATACAACAGTAACTTTTAATATCATAACTAAGAGTTCGTCGTGGAATAGAGGTCAGTGCCTCAATTCTCACTCCCAGTGAAGATGTTGAATATTTTACATCTGGAAGTAATATATTCAACATCTTCATTTCCTTGCTTTTGTGAAGCAAGGAAATGCTTTACTCAACACGCACTTTCCTCAACACGCAGAGCCTCAGAAATTTGACGAATAGTGGGGAACTTGAGTGTCTTAATGGGAAACAGAGTGTCTTACCACAAGATTACCAGGTTCCTCTTGCCCACCCTGCTACTACTATGAGCGGTATATTACGTGAAACTAAAAAAAAGTGTGAGGATGCATGAATGTTTGTTCCGCGTACAGAAAAAACAATTCAACGGGCTTGAATGAAATGAATCTTTACAATAATAAGTAGATCCTATATCCTTATACGAGGTAGGACGAGGAAATAGTCAAAATCGCTGACCCAAGCTGGCCGTAAATAGCTCAAGATAGAGAGAAATGGACTTTAGAGGAGGCCTTCACCTTCACCTGAGGGGTTCTCGCAATTAACGTATGTATTAGGATATTGATAGTAAAAAACTAATATTTAGTCGTTTTTTTTCTTTTTTTAGTTTTTTAATTTTCTTTGTCAATAACTTAAATCTTTTTATTAAGTATTATAGTAATATTATTTATTTATTAAGTTCCATGCTATATGCATAAAATCTTAAAATTCGCAATGAAAATAAGGGATAATTTAGTCGATTGGGTGGTTTACACAAAAATAAAGTTCAAAATTAGTTTCGAAAATTAACTTTAGATACGCTTGTTTTTCTGTCTAATACATGCCGCCGCACGAGGTCGTCGTGACGGCGCCCGACTAAACTCCGTGGTTGGAAGTTATAAATCAATAATTTATAAGTAATCATATATAGTAATTATAATGATTTATTAATGGTAGCATTACGCATTTCTTAACGTTGCTGCACGCGGATCGTACAGATAACCTAGTGTCGTGACACTCCGCTCCCGACGCACCGCCTCATGGCGGTAATGGCGGTAGTCGACAACCGCTATTTAATTATCTACAAAGTATGTATAAATATATACCACTAAGTCACACATATCAAACAAGTATGAATAACATAAATAATTAAATATCTAAATAACTGGGAATTTCCAAATTGCAATACTGATGAACCAAAGTGACCTCGAGTAACCTGAATCTTAAATATTATATTATATTGTAAATGCTTATTTATACCTTGTGTATATGTTATTTATATTTTTTTTTTTATGGGAGAGGACAAGGCAAACGAGCGTTCGGGTCACCTGTTGGTAAGTGATCACCGCCGCCCACGACCCCATGCAACACCAGAGGAGCCACAGGTGTTAATATATATGAAGTATAAATAAGCATTTATAATATAAATATACTTGGATATATATGTTCATTAGGGTTCACGATGAACCCACAATATGTCGCGTTTAGAGTCGCACGTTTTATTATTATTTTTTATTAAGGATCTTAACAAGAATTTAGAGTCTTCATATAAGATTTTAGGGTTTCGCGGCCTATTGGTGAAAAACGGGACTCTTATAAATCCGACAAACCTGTCTGTCCGTCTGTTACTTGCAGCCTTACTTATTAAGCCAGATTGAGAAAGAGAGGGAATCGAACCCCTGTGGGTTCGATTTATATTAACATTCAAAAACATTTGCGATACGTAGGTACATAATTGTCTACTTTCTTTGTAATTGTAATTTCTAAGAACGAACAAAATGAAAACAATTATTATTGCCGTCGTACGGTGCGAGCGTGCGACTGTAAATGCTACGGTTATGGGTACATTCCGCCATTTCACATGTTATGTACGGCAAATTTGGCGGGAAGTAGCGATTGGGGTGCTACATATTATATGTAGGATAGAATTTGGGGTAAAATAAAAAAAAACACACACATACACAGACGTACGTACAATAGTTCTTCTCTTTACGTTGAAAAATAAATAATTACAATTGTTACTAATATCGTAAATGTATATTCCCATATGATAGTGTTGCGATCCAAATCACTGAGCAAGTGACGTCGGCAAAAACAAGTTTATAATATAAACCGACGAATAACGATCACGTTAATATTAGTTGCAACAAAAACGCGGGAACGCGAGGACGCGCTGTCAACGCGACACAGATAAAAAATCGTGACTGACTTCTTTATTAAAAAAGAAAAAGTATTTAAGACAAGTACAAAAGTTGCCTTTCAACTATTTAATGTGATAAATTAAAAGGATTTATCAAGGTCAGTGGCTTTATTTCATAATTTATATATTGTATCGATTGGAACTTGTTTTATATGACACTCAATTATATGTGATGGCATAACCATTCAACAATCAGGATCACTGTCTAACATGGTGATTAATACTTATTTATTCATATATTTGCTAGTTAAATTCGTTTTTAACGTTGACCTTAACGCTTGAATGTAATTTTATATTTTACTTTGCGCATATTTTGGATCGGATTTTCCTTGTTTTTGTTTTATGTTTCGTTTGTATAAATATCGCCTCATTTTTTATTTTGTAAACTATAGGTATAATATGCTTTAAGATGGACGAAAATTCATATCCAAATTCAAATATTGGTTATGATGGTATTGTAAAAAATAATATTAAATTTAAGATTTTTTTATAGTTTACGCTGTATCCCGTACCATAGCGGGGTAGACAGAGGAAACCTAGGAGGAACCTAGTGTCATGTTCGTTTCGTTCCCATTAAGACATTTCCGTTGCCATCTTTTTGCTGAATAAGTATAAGGATTTATTAATATTAGAAATAAAATAATTTTTAAGAAATTTTATCAAAATATTTTAATTTTAAATGTTTTTCGGGGGCTTTTGATACTCATTCAAAGAAATCTAGCTAGAATTTTTTAATACGGTGTTATTTTGTCGAAAGTAATATATGTATATAGGTTTAATTTAACCCATTCATAATAATTATACTATCATAATGGTAGTTAACTTAGCTTATATAATATAACAATACAATAAACTGATCTGTTGATAAGTGAATAGTCAATAGTGAGATTTCCTAGCCCCAGACCTACGTCATCTTAGCAAACCTAAGATTTTAAATATTAATATGTAAATAACTCCAAGCACTTTGTTTAACACTTGTAGAACTTTTTATAAAAAAGCGTGTTTTAAGGGTTTTTTGTTTGCTAATTATATGTAAAACAAAACTGTATAGGTAACTATTCAAGTAAATTTTTATTGTAAGCAAATATTTCTATTATTAAGAAATAAGTGCTATATGCCTTTAATCAATAAATTAAATATTCATTTTGATTATTATTATATTACCCTTAATAGGCTTTCTGCCAGTTGACTTTAGCCAAATTTGTTTTTAAAGATAAAAAATATATAAGTAATATTCATTTTTTTTACTTGCAGTTGTGTCCCGCCCATAGCAGGGTGGGCAGAGGGAACGTGGGACGATCTATTTATATTTAATATTATCAATATTTTTATTTCCTTGCTCTAACAGTAACGCAAGCGCAGCGTTGAGTCCCGCCACTCAGCGCGCATTGTTTCTAGGATTTGGCGGAAATTGGGGAACGGAAATGTCTTAACGGGAATGGAGTATCTTAACACTAGGTTCCCCGTTTCCCCGTTTCGGGAAGTAAATACCTAATCAAAAGTAAGAAAACATCCTAAAATAAATTGAGCGTAACCATCTAAAGTGAACTTAGGGCGGGTCACCGGCGGCACACACCTAATTAAGCTCTTGACTCATCTCAAATACGGATATCTGCGCGTAATCTATCACCGCGTAAAAACACAAATATAATTACCCTTTTACAGTATATAAATATTTGTGCTTTGTTTCTGATTTAATTTTTTACATTTTAATTTAATAATTTTGGTAGATTATTAAAGTGAAATTTTAAAAATAAAACAACTTCACGCTGTATCCCGCTTATAGCTGGGTAAGCAGAGGGAACCTAGAGTTAAGACACTACAGTACCCACTTTTCCTCCGAATTTTTCGAGTGTTGAGTGGCGGAACTCAACGCCGGACTTTTGGTGCCAAAGCGAAGAAATGGAATGGATAGCCGTTCGAGTTATTGGGGACCCAAGGAGCTGTGAAAGGCTTGATACTTTGGCTCTGCGTAGAGACGTCTCCTCGCTGTGCGTTCTCTACCGCATTTATCATGGGGAGTGTTCTGAAGAACTATTTGACCTGTTACCCGCCGCCGAATTTTCTAACCGTACAATACGTCATAAGCTGAAATATCATCCACTCCACCTGGATACGTGGCACTCCACTACTGTACGGTTTCGTAGGAACTTCCTTCCACGCGCCACGGAACTGTGGAATGGCCTACCCGCGGCGGTATTTCCGGGTCGATACGACATGGGTACCTTCAAAAAGCGCGTTTACCTCCTCCTTAAAGGCCGGCAACGCACCTGCAGCTCCTCTGGTGTTGCACGGGGTCGTGGGCGGCGGTGATCACTTACCATCAGGTGACCCGTGCGCTCGTTTGCCTTGTCCTTTTCCATAAAAAAAAAAAAAAATGGAAAATATTAAGAAATAATAATTCCCTCGAGTCGGGATCGAATACACAACCGTCGCGTTACAGAGTCACACCCTTGTGTCCCTACCAGCTTGATACCTCAACGCGATTTCAAGTAAAATGGTTTTGACTGACGGACAAGAAAGTGATATTATTAATTATTAGTTTACATTAATTATTAGTTATTACTTTTTTTGGCTGCTTGATGGGGTGTGTGTGTGAACTTGGAGAATAGGAGAATCCTAAATCTTCAAATCTCGGTGTATTTTATCGGAGATTTTCAAAATGAATATTTAAGTATATTCATTAAGGAGCGCTCACTATTCCCCCAAACGGGAACAGAATCCATAAACCCCGCCTTAAATGTTACTTACTAAGTGTAAATGTCAAAGGTCGAGAGTTCGTTATGTTTATCTTGACATAGTTTGTTCAAGTTCAACATGTAGTATTCATTTCTTTGATATCTTACGAAAATGATGGAATTGATGGAATATATATATATATATATATATATATATATATATATATATATATATACGAGTATCTGAGAGTATTGAGAGTATGAGAGTACAGGACCTGATTTGAAAAATCATGCGTATTCAAATAGCTTCACTTTAAAATCTATAAAAATGTTAATAATTTATTTGAATATTAAATTATATATAAATCTTTTATCTCTACTTTTTGAATCTTAAAAAATTAAGTCATCAGAGGCCGAACGTGGCGCTGGGGCACAAAGTGTAAAATCGACTAGTTGTGGATTCGATCCCCACTCGAGGAAATTAAATATTTATTTGTATTTTGATATCAGTGCTCTGATGTCGAGGCAAAACGCGGCGTTGAGTTCCGCTCAACACGCAATGCGTCTAGAACATAACGGAAAGTGGGAGACGGTGTGTGTTAGCTTAAGGGATACAGCGTGAAGCTGATTTTGATCAGTTATTAGAACTGGATCATATTTGAGTGTGATGGCCTACTTGGCTGGCTTTCGGGCTTGTATAATTAAACGTCAAATTTCTCGCAAAATGAAAGTCACATCCAAATTCAAAGTTTCATTTTAATATTCCAACTTAGGCAATAGTACAACTTTTATAAAAATCGGCTTATTACTTTTTAAGATATAAGTCATAAATTATAAGTAGGTAAGTTCAATTTTAGTTACTTTTATTAACCTTTTGTTTACAGATGCTGTTACCTCTCCTTTCCGTCATGGCTGTCACAGTGGTGGGTTTCCCTCAGGATCCGACGTCTTTGGATCCAGATCTTATAGCTGAAATCTTCGGGACCCCTTCGACAGTATCGTCGGGCAAATCATCGAGATTCGAAGATGTAAGTCTTATTAATATTATAAAATATAATTACTGTGAAAGTTTGAGAGGATGGATAGAGTTTCTTCTACTTTTACGGAAACACCACAGCCTTCTGTCTAGGTCGCTACTGTTGAGTAAATGAATATCTCTGTTCACAGATAACGGTGACACCAACACAAAGCGGCGCACTCTACACAAATAAAGACGGCGATGGATGTCAGTGTGTGCCCTACTACCTGTGCGATAGCAAAAACGTTTCGTCATTTGTAAACGATCCAAAATACAACGGTTGGGGGGAGCTGGATATCAGGTACTACCCTAACCTACCTTTACAATGCGACGGCGGCGCTTTTCTAACTATTTTATGAACTGAAAAAGTATCTTTATCTTTATTTTTTCTCGTAAACTATTGCAATGAATGTGCACAACACGGAAACACTATTCTTCTACTTCAAACCAACTAAATAAAACCATGCGTATTTGATAAAATTGTAATTTTCTTATAGATTTGGGGAGAAAGAGAACTGTCAAGAGAGTGTGGAGCGGTGCTGTAAGAACCCCTTGCCGCAACCTCCGCTGGAACCTGTGACTCCTGACCCCAAAACTTTAAAGGGCTGCGGTTATAGAAACCCTAAGGGTCTGGATTTCACCATTAAAGGAGGCTTTGTAAGTATTTAAATAACTGTTTAGTTTAAATAAGAAAAGTACCTATGCAATATTATCTCATGCCACTCTTTATATTGACATAACTTTTTTATTTATGAACTGAATGAAATAAAACAAACACTTAATGTTAGTTGAAGTTTGCCAAAATCTAAAAGTCAAGGCTTCTTTTAAATCGGCAAAGCCGTTTCTGAGATAAGTGTGAAAAACAACAAACACAAAAAAAATAAAAATCATTGTTACTATTACATTAATAAAGGCCACCCCGAGAACATTTTTTGATACATTCCGACACGATTTTATTACAAAAGAGGATATAATATTTACATGCACGTCGGAAAACTATTGTCATTAAAAATATATATTGTATCGTATTATTTTAATGAATCCATCGTGGTTAGCGGCACAGCGGGTTCAACAAGACAACGTGCGGCATTGAATTTTGCCACTCGGATGGAACTCTAACATAGTGTGTCAATACTAGGTTTCCCTGCTAAATGTGGGGTACAAGGTAAAACTGAAAACGAACTATTTTCCTTTTTTAAAGGGCAATGAAGCTCAATTCGGGGAGTTCCCGTGGGTCATCGCTTTGCTGGACGCGAAGGACTTGTCTTACGTGGGCGTGGGAGTGTTGATACACCCGCAAGTGGTCATGACCGGCGCTCATGTTGCTTACAAGTAAATTAAATATTAAGACTGATTCTTGTATATAACACGAGTACGTTTATACAATATTTTAAATCAACATCGTTCTTACGATACTGTACCGATTTATACTTTCCCAGTCTCCTAAGTCCTAAGGCAAAACGCTTTGGGATAAATTGGTTTTAACTACCCTACAAAATGCAGGAAATATCTCTTCACATCTTAAAGTTGTAGTCGATGGATCAATCGCTTTGTTGGTTTCCGCATACCTCCATAACTACTGAGAGAATTTGATAGACTAAATATCATTCTGTTTGACTAGATATCATTTAGTTTCATTCTGTATCCTGCACATTTATAGTCGCACGCTTGTACTCCTAGTTGGTCACCATTATTGAAACATAAATACTGCTTCCTTTCCAGATATGCTCCAGGGGCCTTGGTAGCGCGGGCCGGGGAGTGGGACACACAGACGAACAAGGAGAGACTCAAGGCCCAGGAGAGATTGGTACAAGATATAGTTGTTAGAGAAGGTAGTATTTAGACTTTTTTGTTTTATAGATTTTAAATTCTGCACGTATCTGCATTCATAATAAATTTGATCCTTAATTAATTAGCTAATTAATTGATTTTTAATTTATTTTGGCGTTCGTGACGTGAGTTCAGCCACTAAACACGCAATGCCTCTAGAATTCGGCGCAGTGGGGAACCGAGTGTCATAACATTAGGTTAAGACACTCTGCTTACCTTCTTGTGAAGAAGCATGTAACTGATAGTGATGATGGCGATAGTAATCGAACCCACAACCTGTTGCGTTTACAGTCACCCGCTGTGCCACAGCACCATGACGTCCTCACTATGGTATTTAAAAAGCATAATCTAGAGGCTGGTCATGGCGCAGTGGTACAAAATGTGCTGCACAATCGATTGGTTGTGGGTTCGATTCCCACTCGAGGAAAGAAAATATTTATTTATGTTTTCATTTCTTCGCTCTGGTGAAGTCAGCCGTGTGGTCCCGGCTTAGAATAGGATCACCCTGGTACTGTCGGTGTCGTAAGAGGCGACTAAAGTACGTGTGGTAGAGTCACGTCGCCAGTAATGGCAACACGCATGGGCAGACTCGACCGGATTAATACCACCCCCGGCATTTAAAACCTGCGTGAAGTAGTGGCTCTTGCCACTGCGTTTCGCATTAGGTAATGCCGGGCCCCGGCGCCCAACATCCTCCACCTTAAAGGCCGAAGGCCACTTACCATCAGGTGACCCGAACGCTCGTTTGCCTTGTCCTCTCCCATAAAAAAAATCTGTATCAATATAATGTTTTTTCCAGATTTCCATCCTAAGTCCCTCCGCAATGACCTAGCTCTCCTCCGTCTGCAGCAGCCTGTGGAATTGATGGACCATATTAATGTAGTCTGCCTCCCACAACAAAACGAAGACTTTGATCACTACAAGAATTGTGTCGCAAATGGATGGGGGAAGGAGTATTTTGGTTAGTTTTTTTTTATTCTTGCTTAGTTATGTTATTGCTCTAGCTTTATCTGGCTTATTTGAGGTGTGATAAAGTTAAGTTGAGGCCAGGTGTGGCGCAGGTACACGGCCATATGGCTGTAAACGTGATAGATTGTAGGTTTGATTCCCACTCGAGGAAATAAAATATTTAATATTTCCGTTTCCTTGCTCTGGTAACAAGGCATAGTGTAGCTTGAGTACCGCCAATCGACACACAATGCCTTGATAATTGAACAGAGAGTGGGGAATGGAAGTGTTTTAATGGGAATAGTTCCCTCTGATTACCCTGCTATTTGCGGGATACAGCGTGAAGCTAATAAGAAAATATTTTCTGTACAGGACGCAAAGGTAGTTACGCAGTAATACTAAAGAAGATAGAAATTGACATGGTGGACTTCCAGAGATGCTCGTATCTACTGAAGCAGACCAGGTTAGGTTATTGGTTCAAATTGCACGATAGTTTTGTGTGTGCTGGCGGAGAAGAAGGAAAGGACACTTGCACGGTGAGTTCTTCGGATTTAATTAATGTTTTTTTACATGGTTAGAATATAATCATAATTTACACGCGGCCGTTATGGATTCGATTCCCACTGAGGGGGAATGAAATATTTTATATTTTAATTTACTCGCCCTGGTAAAGACTTAACGAGACAAAGCACTACAATACACAATACATTGAAAACTCAGCGACAATGAGGAACGTAATTGTCCCAATGCAGAACGTTTGTCTTGACAGTAGGTATCTTGTTTCCTCTGCCTTCCTTGCTATGCGCGGGATATAGATTATTTACGCTGTATCCTGCACACAGCCTGGCAGTAATAGGGAACCTAGTATCAAGATTATTTCTCTCTTATCAGGGTGACGGTGGAGCTCCACTCGCCTGCCCCGTAGGCAACGACAGATACAAGCTAACCGGCCTAGTAGCGTGGGGCGTTGGTTGTGGAACTAAGGACGTGCCCGCTGTATACGCCAAGGTATCCATGTTCAGGAACTGGATAGACCAGATCATGCTAGCCTGGGGATACGATATAAAAGAATATAATATGTAAGGACACACAGAAGTTGTAAGAAGTAGTAGTACATTTCGTATCTGTTTAACGATTTGTATAATATTTTATGTAATATATAATTATTAGAAGTTGTTTAATGATAGTAATGATGACGATGATGATATCATTAGAATAGTGTGATATCATGTTGAATCGGTTTGAGTGTTTTTTTTAGATTTTATATAAAACAAATATTGTAATAATCATTTGTCAAATTTTCTTTATACTCTCATTACATATATGATTTATAAATGTATATATGTTGGAATTTTGTTTCATTTGTTGCGTATATATATATAGAAGACCACGTATGATATTGACAATATTTTTAATTTTTGGTTTCTCTAAAGTTACAAATCTTTTAATGTGTAATTTTATTATAAATCTATATTAACCTATATATATTTTAGAAATAAAAAAAAATAAAGTGCTTGACAAATTGATATTTTGTATTTATTTTTGTTTTCTTGTGTTGAGTTAGGAAGAGGTTATGAGTTCGATTCCCTCAACATTGCATAACTTTAATAGTCGTAAGAGAAGGGAGCGGTTGGCCTACAGTTGGCACTTATCACACCGCTCTATCATATCACTTTTTGCTCGATTAATTTAGTGGCAAAATTCAAAGAGATACGAAATGGAATGTAAATAACTCCCCCGAATGACATTGAAAACAAAAACGTACAGATCAAAGTAGAATAAGTGAGGCCATGTGAAAATGGGAAACGGTAGGTTCCCTCTGCCTTGTTCCCCTTGCTTTGTGCGGGATGCAGCGTCAAGCTAAAAAAAAGGTTAACGTACACAGCTTAAAATTCAAATTCAAATGGCAGTAATCAGTATGTAAACTATGTAGAGAGTATAGAATAAAAGCCAAACAAAATAAGTTTAAAATTTTATTTATAATAACAATAGGGAGACTTAAACTATAGTTGACTATTTTCTATTTACTTAGTTATGCGATAACGTGCCTCAAAATCACCAAACAACACAAATACTTGTTGAGATCCCGTTGAAAGATTCACCATAATTGTATAAAAAAGATGATCACTTTACATTTTCTCAGTACCGTCAATATCTAGACTTGAGACGTGGTGGAGGTACGTGGGAAGCAGTGTCTTAACACTATGTTGTCTATCCTGCTATATGTGGGATACAGCGTAAATTCAATAAAAATATCCATTTGCTAATATTTACTGTTTTAGGATTATTCTTTTCCTTCGCTCAGTTTTATTAATTTTTTTTTATAAATTGAGGACAATTCATACTGTATTCCTATATAATATTCGAACTTTTACATTTTCGCTGAATTGTTCTTAGACTACATAAATATTTGGAATTTAATAACGAGAACGTGGTCTTAACACTTGGTTCCCCTCTGCCTACCCTGCTGTGCGGAGGATACAGCGTGAAGCTAATAATCCGAATTTAATCAACCCACTAACATGCCGTTGACAGTTCGAAAAAAAAAGGAAAACTATTTATTATTTACTAATTACATTGCATTTGTTAAGTTATTGAAAATGCCCACAGATACAATACATATGGAAAGATTGATATAAAAACTACTTTACATAAGACTCGGTCGAAAATCAAATAGATTTTCAATATATAACTCGATTCTGGTCAATATTTCACTAATCTATATTACAACTAAAGAGTATTTAATGAAATTTAAACAAAATGCTGTACTAAAAACGTAACAATTAAGTAAAAAGGCCACGTAAGGAGATCAACAAAAAATATTCTAAAAATGTATTTATTTTAAATTATTTTTAAATGGGACTAATGTAAGTGTGCCGACATTCTAGCGGAACACCTGGCTTCCCAGTTCCGACCCAATCCCAGTGAGTGCCCCTCCCGGTATCCGGAGATTGAGGCCGAGGTAGAGACCCTCCTCGCCACGCAGGCGGCTCTCCCGCCTCCAACAACACCAACACTAAGCCGCCGCGTTGAATGGTCGCAACGGAGAACGACGGGCAAGGTCTCGTTCACGACTCCACTCGCCTAGCGCCGATTCCCCTGTGCGCCGCGAACCGAGCGGCACCGCGTCTGCCACCGGACCGTTCGTGACCACGATCGAGTCCGCCCCCAAGGCCCCGCCCACTCGGAAGTGCGCGATGTTACCGTGCGTACCCCCGGCGCGTCGGCGCCCTTCGCACCAATGAAACCATTCTACGGACTGCCTGTCCGCCTTTTCGAGAAAGCTTTTACGCCCACTCACTGGTACGAGTCAGCTATTCTGGAAGCTATGCAGTCCATTCTCCGCTCCACTTAGAATCCTCTACTGGAACGCCCGGGACCTGCAGCGGAGGCTGCCAATGCTCCGACATCTACTCCGCCACCATGATGATGATGTCGTGCTCATCTGTGAAACTTTCCTTCACTTAGCGTCGACCATCAACATTTCGGGCTACAGCATCCTCCGCCTGGACTATACAACGGAGAGAAAGATGAGAGGGTTGCTGGTAGCGCTTAGGAGGGGCCTCGTTTTCCAGCCATTGCCTAGCTACGATACCCAGTCGTTTCAATCTCTGGGTGTCGAAGTCCTGTTCGACGCCAACCCTCTCAAGGCATTCGCCGGAACGGTAGTCCCGCAACGAGAAACATAGACCGTATGCCGCCTACTCCGAAACTCGCCCGTGATCGCTTCGGGTGATTGGAATGCTCACCATCCGACTTGGGGATGCCGAAAGCCATGCGGACCCGGAATAGGCTAGTCGAGCGCATACGCTCTGCGCTCGGGAATCGCAATGCGGCAATCTGGGAAAACCGTGTCGCGCAAGCTAGCACCGACGCCTGCTCGCTGCAAAAATTAAGCAGGCAGATTACGAAAAGGAAGCCGCCCGCCAGACCACTTTTCCACGTAGATAGCTCCTTCCGGTACACTTCGGAGGAGAGAGCCGAAATTCTGGCGGAATATCTTGCTTCCATATACCGGTACAATCACAGCGAATGCCCCGCCCGCCACTCGGAGATCGAAGCCGAGGTGGAGGTCCTTCTCGCTTCGCAGGCGGCCCTTTCTGCTCCTCCAGCGCCTATTTTAACGCCTATGGCAGTGAGGAAAGCAATCCGGAGTCTCAAGCCAAAGAAGGCCCCCGGACAAGACGGCATCCCGAATCTTGCCTTACGGCACTCCACACCACGATTGATCGCAGAATGACCAGGCTCTTCGGCGTCGGTGGAAGGAAGGCCTAGTCATTCGGTGGAAGGAAGGCCTAGTCATCAAGATACCTAAGTCGGGCAAAAATCACGAGAGCCTGAAGACTATCGACCGAATACACTTCTTTCATCCATAGCCAAACTGTTCGAAAAGCTCTACCTGCCGCTTCTCCTGTCGCACCTTCAACCGCGGCCAGAACAATTTGGCTACCGTTGTGGCCATTCAACCATGCTGCAGGTCGCGCGCGTCATCCACTTTGCCAGTAGCCGGTGTATCACAGGGCAGTATTTTGTCTCCCGCCCTATACTCGTGGTACACCGATGACATACCAGCCGAGCAGGGCACGACGTTGACGCTCTACGCCGACGACATCGCCCTACTCACGAAGAGTCTGAAACCCGGCCGTGCAGCAGGGCCAAGCTCCAACGCGCTCTTGACCTGTAGTCTGACTGGCTGTCGCCACACTGCCACCTATCTCGGTGTCAAGATCGACCGGGAACTTCGCATGGCCGGGCATGCCAAGAAAGATACCGCCGCTGCTAAAGTGGCGCTTTTCCACTCTTCCGCGCCGATTTGCCGCTGCGGACCAAGCTGGCGCTCACACACCTCACTTACGCCACCCCTGCTTAGTACATGCTGGCTAGTGCGTCCCTACGCAAATCCCGGTTCCGCACAGCCCCGGAACCGTTGCCCGGTACACAGCCGGATGAAAGAATGCATCACAAGCTCAACAAAAAGATTACATAGTCTGATAAATACTCAAATATTATTTTTTAAAATTTATTTGTGTATTGGGAAAAAAATCATATTTATTTCATATTTCACACAAATTTTGGATAGTCTCACTTTCAAATAGTCAAATTCATTTATAACTGTTGTATTTAAAAAGTAATAATAATTCTTTATAATATTCGCTTCGCTCACTGTACAGTAAAAAATTTTTTTGTATTATTACTCACTCATGAGGAAGCACTTGCTTTCGCATACACATAATTCTTGATTTTATACAAACATTTACATAACAGAAAGATATCTATTTATTTCTTTGTCTAGTATTATATATTATTTATACAGGTAATATATATTTAAAACGTGAAAGATAGTTAACGAAATATGATTAACTATTCAGACGGCGACGTTTGGATGTTTATGTAAGTGTTTGTTACACAATACAAGGCTTCAGGGAAGACGACATCAGGAAAATAGCAGGTCCAATATGGACCCGCATAGCTAAAAATAAAATAGATTGGAAATCTTTAGAGGAGACGTAGAAACGACCGTTGACCGATACCTAATTTTATGTAAAAAAGCATTAAACTGTTATAATATAAACATAATTGTAAGAAAAATGATTGTAAAACTAAGTTCAGCAATAAAGGCTATTTTATTTTATTTACAAGGATTCAGAGGAAATTATATTTTAGAAAAACGACAGCATTAAATTACTATAAAAAATATATTATACAGGAGAAACTCGATTAACCGGACTAAATGAATTGAATAATGATTGCCGGTGGTCATTCGAATAATCGAAAGTATTAAGAAAAGTTGGTTTTGTGCATACGCAGAACAAAATTGTTATACGACTATTAAAAATAACAAGTACATATCAACGAAAATCATCATGTATTGAGAAATTATTTACATTTTTTAACATACGATTTATATTCGTACGCATTTACATATAAATTTTCCTAAGTTTCATTGTAGTAGGTTGTAAAATAATAATCGCTGTTGATAGTCTGGATAATCGCGAATCGCACGTGTGTATGCCGCACACAGCAGGACAGGCCAGTGGTGGCGCAAAGGCACAAGTGTGAGACTATAAACGCGACGGTTTATAGATGGATGTGGGTTCAATCCCCACTCGAGTAAATGAAATTATTTAAATTTATATTTTTATTTCGCTCTGGTGTCGCTCTGGTGTCGAGGCAAAGCGCAGCGTTGTTCCGCCTCTCAACACGCAATGCCTCCGGAATCCGGCGGAAAATAGGGAACGGAGTGTCTTAACACCATGTTTTCTCTATCTAATCTCTATCGTAACTTCTGAATGCTTCACTAAATAAACAAACACACATGACTCGTTATTGAAGTAAAACTGTAACAATATTGACATAATATGACTTTGATTTAATACTTTAAAAACAAATGTGGATAATAACAATACGTTATTAAAAAACGACAAGTTATCGCATAACACTGGCATATGGCGCGATTACAAGTTTTGATCACACTTAATATACACCACAGATTATATAACAAAATATATATGAAAACTAATTTTGCAATAGAGTTTATTTCAATCGGTTTTAATTTAAAATCATTATTGTGAAATAGGCAAGCATATAACTTAATGAAATTGTTTTTCATTGTTCTTTTATTTAATATGTCCTTTTATTTAATATGCCGAAATCCATTTCACACTTTATCCTGCATAAAGCAATTTAGGCAGAAAGAATCTAGTGTCAAGACACGCCATTCTCCACCTAATAATTAAGGGACATTGCGAGGAGTGGCGGAACTCAACGCCGCACCTGTGCTACTTTTTATATTATCTGTGATACATTTGTTGTTATTATTAAAATAAAACAATTTTTAATCGTCTCGGATTTTCATAACTTGAACCAAAATGGCGCGGAAATTGGACTTTGTATATAAATATTTTCATAATAGTGCTATTCGAATGTTGATAGGTACTATAAAGTTTGCCTTTACACAATTTTTACACAAAATGTGAGAAAGAGAGAGCAATAAGCAATAAGCTTTCATATAGGCCCATATTATATATTACTTGCAGTTCCTGAGATTAGCACGCTGACTCAAACAAATTCTTCAGCTTTATAAAATTATACATCTACTAAAAAAGAGACAACAAATGTACTAATTTATTTCTTTTCTTTATTTTCTAACATCATTAGTAATATGAAAATAAATGAAATCATTATATCGTCGATGAATTAGTGCCTAAATTACGTCAAACGTACAGTAAGGTCAACGAGTCGTGGCTGTCCTGAAGTTAGGCTTTATGAAATTTTGCACATTTTCTCGCTCGCACACTAAAATTTACACTTATATTTCTTAGCTTTGTTTCATCTATTGAAGATATATAAGATATGTATGATATCGTTATGCCGTAATTCAGATTTTTGGCATTTATTTGCGTAAATGAACATTTTAACTGGATATAAATAATAATTCTAATTTATATTTTTTTGGTATATTGTATAAATATTCTTAAAAACTTAGTAAAAGATGTTAAATGAACATTAAACAAATTTAAATTGTCATAGGGGAAAATATATATATATATATATAATATCAAAAAACTACACAATAATTGTGTTACTTACACATTGATTTATGCCTACCTTCATTTTACACTAAACATATTAAATTATATGAATCGCCATTTTGGGTCAAATTGAGAATATTGAGAGAGAAACCGCCGCCATGTTGGTTTCTACAGGGTTTTGTGGTTTACAGATTTTCATGAAGAAAATGGAGTAAAGTCGCTTCGTAGTGCTTGGAAGCATGCATTGCACGCAACGAGTGTCTTTCACCGGGGTAAAGCTGCAAAAAATAATATATTTTATACAATTTTCAGAATAGAATATGTAAATAAATTTTATGTACGACATCACACGATACCGCTTTTACATTCCCAAAAAGATATCATTATTTCAAAAATGTTTTGAGTTACTTTAAGCTAGTATTATATTTAGAGTTACTGTTATGTACATAACTCACATCATGTAACCTACAAATAAACAAATATAGAAATTCGGGAATCGAACTTGAACTAACACACCAACTAACCTGAACCCTATGTGGTTTCCCGAGTCGTATCAGTTCTGACAGCAATGCTGCCGTATGACAAAAATGTACATTTTCATCAGCTAGGCCGTGTATTATAAGTAGTCTGCCTTCTCTGCAATAAAAAAAGAATAGTTTACTTCTTTTTTAGCTTCACGCTGTATCCCGCATTTAGTAACCAGTCGCGTTTACAGACACTTTTTGTGCCAATGCGCCATGACTGGCCTCAACATTACTATTTTTACGACTAGAACCACATCTATAATAATGATGTTTAACTGACCTGTCAGGAAAGAAAGGCGCGTGAGCTAGCACGCTGGCCCTGCTGTAGGCGTGCGGGGCGGAGGCCGGGAGCCCCATGTAGCGCTCCGTGTAGGCCGTATCATAGAGCCGCCAGCACGTAACCGGCGCGCCTGCCACGCATACCTTGAACGTGTTGGGGCGCGTCGCCAGGCCTAGCAGGGCTAGGTAACCCCCTGGGCAAATAGGTAAAACGATATCTATAGTATAGATATTTCATTTGAATATTTGATTATCAATATACAGAGTAGAAGTATCAGCGATCCATCCTTTTATGGAAACAGCATATATGTTAAAATATTTCAAACCAATACCCAAAGAAATTATTCAAGATACCTCAACAGTTTAGACAGCTTTTTTTTTTCATTTCACGAATTTTATCCATATCTGTATTTCGCGTGACGCACACATACACATAATACTACAAAAATACTACCAAGCGTTAATGTGTGTGTTTATTAAGTCATACTTTACAAATGGTGTTTTATTTTAAAATGATAATTTTATATGTTTTGTTTGAGAATAACTTTTTTGTTTATGGTATTTTTTTAAATTCATAATTATATAAGGCTTTTATACAGTAGTTGCTCACACTTCCACCTGTATATTATTAGTATAGATCTATCCAATTCACCATCTTCTATACTAACATTATGTGCATAAAAATATTGTTTTGGTGGAAACCGATAATCTCAGAATTTGTTTGAATTAATTAATTGAATTACTTTTGTTTTAGATATTCTTTTTTATTACGTTGTCTATAGGAGTTACGTTAATCGTTTCGATATAGGCCAGTGTCTGTGTACACAACGAAGAGTTATTTCCATTTAGGATTTTCATCTAGTAGGAATGAATTTTTCCCATCGTCCCCTCCCTGGTAAACAACGCACGGCGTTAAGTTCCACCACTCAACTCGCAATGTCTTAAATTTGTGCGGAAAACGAAACACGGGAGTTTTTTAATTCTATATACTCTTTGCCTATTATGCTATATGCGGGATATGGCGTGAAGGTAAAATAATAAAAATAACGAGAAATGCATAAAACTTACCGTAACTCCAGCCGTGTATCGCGACTCTATCCATATCAATACAGCGTGTCTCTTTCGCCAGCCATTGTAAAACTTCCACCTGAAAAAGATGTTTTGTTTTAATATACATATACAGGATAGAAGTATCAGCGCTACTTTTACGATTTTTATCCATACCCGTATTTCATGTGACGCACATATACACACATACTACTACAAAGCATTGGAGATCTTCTACTTTTAGTAGTACGTAACGTAGTAAGTGTACAAGAAAAGTTTTACTTTTCTCTCAAAGCTCTTATTAAAATTGTTTAATCAATCTCTTTTATTAGAAAATTATTTAGAAATGGTTATTGAACCACCCGCAAAATTATATTCACAATTTGTAACACATAGAATGACATTGAACTACGATAAGTACTTACATTTAACATTTGTTTTAAATCGTCGTCGTCCAATTTTCCTTTTACCACCACTATTATTTTTATCATAAGTAATATTAAAAACTCAACATTTGTTTTTTTCTTGTGGAGTCTTAAAAGAATATATTTTTGATGGAACACTCAAATACCTACACACAATGTATGAAAAATGCTCAGTAAGCACATCCCATATTCGTCACGATTTTAGATATTCGATTAGAAATGATAAAATAAATATTAACAGCATCTAAATAATTTAAAACAATACTCACTCAAAATCTAAAGACGTCAAAATAAAGAAAGCAATAAGATAGCTAGTTACACATTACAGTCACAGACAATTAAAAATTATTTTATTAGTTCATGGTAGTGCTAATAAATCAAATACTTCTCGAACATACTTTTACATTTTAATTAAGATTTTTATTATTATTTACATTTGTTTAATTATTTTGATACAAAATCCTATAAATAGTAAATAGGAACGAGTCTTATAATGTTACACGGAAGCCTACGAAAACTCAATACGAAATAAATTATAATTTAGAATTTTTTTGTAAATAGTATTAATAATTTTATTAATTATTTTAAAATCAAACCATGCGTAAAAAGTATAATCTACGTTTATTATGAACTATAATGTTATATTAAGCAATCATTCCTGCACGATATAAAAACACTGGCGCGAAACACAAAGAGGGTCAACCTTCGAATGAATAGCTAAAATCCACTTTCCGCCATTATGTATTTTAAAATTTTAAAATTTCGGAGACTATTGACAACTTTTTATATATGAAAGAACAACATACTTTTATAAATTAGTACAACATATAACACTCGGCTGGGCAGATCGCCCACGTAGCAGGATCCAGCTCATCCATGCCGCGTCCTCACATTCTCCCCCCCGGTGTCACCCGAGACAAATTGCGTGGGCCTAGGCCCACACCAACGCCAAGTTCATCGTAATGAGCGGAGAATGAACCCAAGCCCAGAGGGCTCAACCCCGAAGCCGTAGCCCTTCTCCACTTTCAGGGGGTGGAGCGAAAATAATACGTTGAAAAACCACTCTAACATTACTTTACAATAAATATATCTAATACTTAAAATGAGTACCATCAATTTACCTGATCATCCAACTCCACTTGTCCCATCTTTCCCTTGATAGCGGCTTCCCAAGCCCGACCGCGATGTTTAGATCCGCGTGAGTCTACGGTCACCACGTTGAAGCCACGTGCAGCCAGCATATGCATGCGTAACTGCCTGATACCCTGCAATGGAAGTAGTGCGTTCGTATTTTTAAAGAAATACGTAAAGTGATACAGATATAAAAAAAATACATAACAATTAAAAAAATTGAAATAGTTCACGACTTAAGCGAATCAATTATGTTATATAAATGGATGTTATATTTTTGTAGTTTGTAGTTATTACTATTTGGGAAGAATAACTGGATTGTGTGAGTTATCATAAATAATAAACAAATAACTTTTTTATAATTTATGTTTTCTAATAAAAAAAAATGCATTAATTTTTTTTTCTTGCTTTACATTTGCGAAGGAGGCTTAAAAATTTATTTTCTGTTTTAAATACAAATAAATATAAGATCGGTAGTAACAAATGACGTCACATATAAGTAAGTGTACCCGGTAGCTGTTGGTGACGGTTTGCACCTCAGGTCCGCCGTAAACGTGCAGCACAGTGGGGCGGCGCCGTCCAGGCACGCCCGGCGCGCCAGGTACGCCGCGCGCGCGCCACAATGTGCAGTACACGCGCGCGCCGCACGCCAGCTGCGTGCTCAGGATCTGCGGGCATGGCACGTCGGGCGCCAGCGACCGCTCTAAGGATGTATACATATGTACTGTTTATTTTAGTTTAAAGGGTGACAGGTTAAGACACTCCATTTCCCACGATCACCACATTTTCTAAACAATACGTGAGATTATTCATAGATATATTTTTATTTCACTTTATCGTGTCACTTATAATAATTTTACACACAACACTTGCTTCTTAATTCTATCTTTCTCTTCTCCCACTTCCTTTTCCGCTATCACTTTCAATTGACTAAAAATAGTAGAAAACTAACCTCTAATAAGTAATGACGTGTCATTGTCCTCCTCACCATCCACTGACGACGACCTACTGCTCCGCGAGCCGTTGATTGAACGCGTATCTGATGAGTCTGTAAATAAAATAGTAATAACTTGATTCAACTATCTTGTTTTTAACCGACTTTTGTAGGAAAAGGAGGTTATCAATTCGACTGTATTTTTTTTTGTTTGTTACCTCAAAACTATTGACAGAGTGAACCGATTTCATGATTTTTTTTATTTAAAGGGTAGTGCTTTCCTTGTGGTCTCATTTTTTGTTGGTTCATTTCTGACAATGATATCTATGAGAATATCACATAAGTCTTAACAAACATATACTATACTTCAAGGATAGTTTGGTTAGGTTCCGATTATGGAATTGAATCGAGATTGAGAAAGTTTGTTTTTATTTTGGTAAAAATTGAATTATACTGTAATAGTTACAAGGAAAAAAATTGTTAAAATTGATGTCAGAAGTGAGGTTCCCCATCGTTGCATTTCTTTTCAACCAACCTCAAAAAAGAGGATGTGCTTTTTTTCAACAGACTTCATAAAAGGGAATGGTTTCTAATTCGCCCGTAAATTTTTTGTTATGTATGTTCTTGTCAATATACGAAAATGTAAGTTTGCACAAAAATAATATATTACCTAATTAAATGAAGTTTTACATAGGACCACCACTACCACTCGTTAACAATTCCCTCTCACCACCACCATTCTTTTAAGAACTTTTTTTAAGATCTACTCATCACTTAAAATCGTAAAATAAATTAATTTTTAACAAAAAGCAAAACCAACTTCAAAGATCGAACTAAAAAGTAAAACAATTTTACAAAGATTTTATAATTTTGAAGACCTTACTATAATATCAAATTACTAAGCCTGTTTGTTTTACTCGGCACCTACTTCAAAATAATAAAATCGTTATAAAATTATTTTTTACTTTTTAGTTCGTTCTTTGAAGTCAGTTTTTTTAAATTAATTTATTGCATTTATGAATTCACTACTCACCGGACACAACCCTCTCTACCAACGCGCCATATGGCACCAACGTGGGGGCGGGGGAGTGTAACACGCGATACACACGCGTATTAGGCGCCGTGCTTATATTGGACGACGTGATGACCACTGTTGAACACGCCTGGAAATGAATGAGGGTATCTTTAAAGTAATTTGTTAAAAGTTTACGTTTCTTATTACGTATACCATTTTAGTAACAAAATAGTAAACGTATGTTATAAAAAGTTAATCATTTCTTAATAAACGTTGATTTTCGTTGATATGTACTTGTTGCGTTTAGTAGATATATAACAATTTTGTGCACCATATGCACAAACCCAACTTTTTACTTTATACATTCGATTATCCGGATGACTAACGACAACAATTAGTCCGGTTAAACGGATTTCTACTGTATGTCGAAAATTGAAGTGTCTATGAAGAACGAAGTATCTTAACACTAAGTGGCTTGTGCCTAGCATACCTCAGGAAACAGCTGGTTAAAAAAAATCTCAAAACAAAATCGAAACCTCGTCCATATCAACAGTATGTGAGTGTCCAACATTTGTGAGCAGCGTAATGGTGGAGGGCGGGTTGTATGACGTCACGTATAGGTGGCGCTCCAGGGGCGTCTCCCGGAGCCCTACGAAGTAAATCAGGCTTCGGGGCTCGTCCACCTGGAGAGAGAATTGTCAGAGTAATTACTAAATAAATTAAAAATCAATATAAAAATATAATTATGTTTAAAAGATAAAACTAAGTATAATACTACGCCACGCCTATTATTATTATATAACTACATATTTTATACAAAATAGTTTTAAGTTTAGAAAGTGTATTACTTTTGAGTGGTATAACCTAACGATATAAGTCTTTCTTGATCATAGCATCAATTTATTGGCGTTGAGTTTCGACACTCGGCTCGAAATGCCTCCAGAATTCAGCAGAAAGTGGGGAACGGACTGTCTTAGCACTAGGTTCTCTCTGCTTACCCTGCTGTGTGTACACCGTGAAGCTGAAAGAAACAAAATCTATAATATAATTGTTTAGGGTGGTAAAAAAATGATCATCCGTGTTGCCACATCCCTGATGATTTTTAAGCATCAACATATTTGATACCCATAACTAACAAAAAATACAACAACACACCCAAATCTTCCTCCCCATGACCTCCCATTCGCCACTGGTGATTGCGTGTTTCGATATCACGCTCGGTCCTAGTGCATTTGACTCATCTTCAATTATCATGTCCGCTACCGCTATAACAAAATAAATTTTAGATGTTAAATTGTGATTTTTCATTTCACAGTTTTACGTATTTTCCCGCATAATAAAGTAAGCAGAGTGAGCTTAGTGTAAACACGCTGTTCCCCATTTTTTACCTAATTTTCGAACCAATGGGTGTTTACTGCCACAACATAACGCTGCTGTTTGCTTGAAATTACAATTTAAATAACTTATCATCAATCAGCTAACTTATCACACAACAGCTAAGTTACTATAAAAATTGTTTAAATATAGCATAAGAGGAGCTCAAATAAAAATTCAGTACGGTCAACAAGTCGTGCCCACTTTGAAGTTATGCTTTCTGAACTTTTTTGTTTACTCTTGCACAGGAAGAAATTAATTAATAATAAGAAGAAAAAAAAATCCAAAATGAAATCAGCAGCTAACTTCAGTGCGGTCACACCTCATCGACCGTACTGTACATAAAAAAACCAACTCACAACTAGCCCTGTCCACAAGTAAGCCACAGGTAACATAATACAAATGCAAGTGTCCAGTTTCCTCAGAAGCCCATATGAAGCTGATACTGCCAGGAGTTGAGGATAAGAAGTGGAGGATGTCGTGGACGTTGATCCATGCGTCGGGTGCTGATTCGCCGATGAGCACCTGTATATCCTAGGGGTGGAAGAAAAATTAAATTAAGTATGTTTTTTATATATAAAGCCAGTAGGGGCGCAGGGCCACTTGCATGCTATTGTAAATCTCTCACTGTCCATTTCATTGCTCTGGTAGCGAGGCAATGCACGGTGTTGAATTGCTAGGTTCTCTTTGCCATGTGCTCGCCCACCGAGGGTTCCGTGTCATAGAAAATGAATAAAATATGTATAGAAATATGCACATCAACCCCTTTCATCTGATACCTTACTTGAACTAGCGGCTTTAATACCGAATTAGTTTGGTTTATACTTTATTGCACACCGGTAATAAAAAAGAAAATATATAAATAGCATAGAAAAGAGATAAGTAAAGACAAGTATGCAAAGGCGGCCTTATTGCTTCAAGCAATCTCTTACAGGTATCCTGTGATACAAGAAAAGGACTTAAAATATAAAAAGAGAAGAGTGGAATAACGTCACGTGCACATTAAAAAAAGGAAAAGATAATACTAAGTGAACATACAAAATACTGATGATATACATTATACAAAATTACATAAGCTCATACACAAAACGTTCAAAAAAGTTTGCCCTCCTTTTAAAGCTATTATTTTTAAGATTTAACCACAAATGTATAGTTATCAGATTTTTTCCTGAACTACTACTACTTGTAGATGGTAGGTGTCAAATTTCATAATTCTAGGTACCCTATTAATTTTTATTTCCTTTATAGTGTCAAAATACGCGTTTTCTGCTATGCAAAAGACCATATCTTTTATATTCTTTTATTTTTTATAAGTAAATGTAGAAATATGTAAATAGTATTATCTCCAGTTGACAGATAGACAGATAGAGAGAGAGAGAGAGAGAGATAAGCAATGAATGAAAGACTAGAAACGATAATACCGTGTTAACACTACTATCCTCTTGACCGTCCTCAGGTTGTAGATCGGTGGGCGCGTGTTCATATCTCGCTCGTAGTGTAAACGCGCTTAAAGGAACCAACGCTAGCTCCAGTCTTTGTTGTTTTCTATCTAGAACTTGGATCCAGACACTAAAATATTAAAACAAAATATTTATATATTATAAAATAAGTAATAAAATCAGTAGGGACGACGAGTCGAGGCCGCCCTGAAGTTTTTTTTTAATTTTGTTTTTTTTTTATAGGAGAGGACAAGGCAAACGAGCGTTCAGGTCACCTGATGGTAAGTGATCACCGGCGCCCACGACCCCATGCAACATCAGAGGAGCTACAGGTGCGGCTTTTAATGTGGAGATGTTGGACGCCGGGGCCCAGCATTACGTAATGCGAAACGCAGTGGCAGGAGCCACTGCGTTTTGCGAGCTACTTCACGCCGGTTTTGAATGCTGGGGGTGGTATGAATCCGGTCGATATGTTCAGTGTCGTGGGTTGAATTCCTACTCGAGGAATTCAACACACGACACTCGATTACTTGATATTTGTAAAATATTTTTCAAATTTACTTCTACTGGTACTCTCTTTCAGGTGACAAGAAAAAGCGCAAAAGTTGGGTTGCACCCCTCAATCCTATCTCAAAGACGGTGGTGTGCAGGAAATAGAGTCTTAACACTAGATTCCCTCTGGCTACTCCGGAATATGAGTGATACAGCGTGAAACTTAAATACTTACTAATTCCCACAAGGTGTCCACCCGATCCTGGCCAAATACTCAAACCAGGGGAAGGTTTCTTTCAAAGATTGTTTGAGTTCATACCATCTTATGTCAGTCACTTCCATTAAGTCACTGGTTACTTGAGCTAAAAGTTAAGGAAAATCTATGATAATAATATAAACCTGAAGAGTGTGTTAGGTTAACAACGCTAATCTTCATTGGTTTAAATTGAGAAATTCATTTTCTATTTGATAGTATTTACATTTATCGAAATAGACTACAAGCTATATTATATGACGTTAAAAATTTTGGTAAAATTAAAGTATCAAAATGGAATATAACTAAAAGTTGGAACGAATTTTTGATGACAGTGGACGAGGCGAATAAAGTATGTATTGGAATGGTAGTATTAGTAACACAATGTATCGGAAAATAGGGAGCGGAGTGTATTTACACACTAGGGATTCCTTTACTATTAGCGAACACATTCAAATCTCCTACCATTGCTTTTAAACAACAACGTTACAACTACCCTACTATAATACGAACCCAATCGAATTTTATTGAAAATAATAGATCCTTTTATTAGCTTGCACGCTGTATCGCATACAGCAGAATACGCGAAGAGAACCTATTGTCAAAACACTTCGTTCCTCGCTTTCATTTGTGTAATTTATATATGTACATACATTGAGAAGTCATCCCTGATTGACCTTCTTGATAAAAGTCCAAAACAGTTTGATTCAATGGCGCCTTTTGTAGTTTAAAAGTAACTAATTTGAGTATGGACTTAGCGTTTGGCGTGCCGGCTCTGGGGAATCTGGAAAATAAAATATTGTGACGCGTTAAAAACTCGCCTTAGTGGGGATCACGCTACAGTAAAACTGTATGTTTCAAATTGAATGAACTCCATTCGCGAATGGCATTGTTATTACTGTAGAAACTCGATTAACCGGACTAATTGAAGTCGTTATTCATTCGGATAATCGGAAAAATCCGGAATCTATAAAGAAAAGCTGGTTTTGTGCATATGTCTATAATAGCAACTAGTACATTACTAATCTTCATACACACATTACACATTTACAAGTACAACAAATACATTATTTACCTTTTCCAACGTAATATATATACACATGTATAAATTACGTAGGTACATTTAAAATTCCTTGAGTTTTATCGTAGTAGATTGTATAAAATAATAATTGCGGTTGATAGTCCGGATAATCGTGAATCTGTATATCACAGGGTCAGATAATCGAGATTTCTAGGTCGATTCTACTATACTTAAAATTAAAATGACCAATTATAGCGCTATTTCTTATAGTCCAATTTTTTATTATTACAAAAATAAGGGCATAACTCAACGCCACACATTGTCAAAACCGACCGAAGGAACATTTTTATTTAAATATCTTTAAGCATTCTGCAATTGAGACTAAGTCCACAATAATTTTATTGATAAAATTTGTTTTCAATATCAAATATACACATAGATATTTTGTGTATGAACTTGTGACATTTTTCAAACACTTACTTACCTAAACTCTTCCACTTCGCCGCTGGAACTCTGAGACGAGGGGAAACTGAATATTTTCACTTCACTCTCATCCACCTCTTCAAATACTATTCGAAATACATCATCTGGAAAATACAAGTAAATATTGTTATTTCGTTACTTTCACGTTGTACCCTGTCCCATATACATCGGGGTTGACAGAGGGCAGCTAGACACTACGTTATTGTAGATCCTTTCATTTCCCACTTTCCACAGAATTCTGGTGGCATTTTTAATGGAGAACCTGAACTGCTAAAATTTCATTTTCTTAAGTGGGAATAGAACCCACACTCTGTCGTGTTTACAGCCGCACGCTTGTGCCTATTCACTACGAATGACATCGAAAAGGCCTCGAGCAAGCCAGCGTTGACAACAAAAGTACGTTGTGAGTTCGATCCCGAACTCTGAAAAGACAAACTACAGCGTTGAGCTCCGCCAATCAAAGAGATTGCTATGTCTCAAATTAGGACGGAAAACGTTGAACAGAGTGTCTCAACACTAGGTGCTATGTCTCTTACCATCTCTAGCGGGCTGCCACCAGAAGCCAGTGTACCTGGAGAACTCCTCCTGAGTCACGTAGCAGGGGACGCCCGCCTGACACGGATCGTCTGCTAGCCTGGAAAAGTAAATGTTCCTTTGTTCTGCCTACCCTGGACATATCGGAGTAGGCAGAGGGACCCTGAAAACCTAGTATTAAAACACTTTGTTCCCATTAAAACATTTCCGCTCCCCATTTTCTGAGGAATTCTTGAGGTATTGCGTGTTGATTGGTGGAACTCAACGGTCCGCTTTGCTTTGTCACTAGAGCAGAGATATGAAAAAATGAAATATTTCAATCTAACGAGTAGGAATTGAACCCACAACCATCGCGTTTACATTTGCACACATGTGCCCCTGCGCCTCATCCATATGTGTCCAATATGAGAATCCATGTTATTGATACTTAGATTATATTAGTTGACTTTGATTATTTATCTATTATGATTAAAAATAATAGGACGCATGTAAATCGTACTCAACAATGCCTTTCGTAGTTCTTGTTCTAGAATTTGAACCAGTTCCTATGGAAAATAGTCATTCATCATCCAAAAAACCAACAATTAAGCCTTACCTATCATCTCTTCCCTTGCAAGCATAAGTCAACCGAGCAGGCCTCTTCAATATGTCTCCAGCGAGCCATATATCACCTCGTGCCGCGTGCGCCACCAACGAGGGGCTGGAGGGGCACATGGCAGGCGTTAACGGAGCACCCCAGCCCGTGCTTAGCACTCGCGGTACTAGAGGTGGTGACTGGAAGAGATAGAAGCAAAAAACTTCACATTGCACAAAAATGGCAGATTTAGCAGTTAGCAGGTAGCAGTAAGGTTGGAAACTTTTTATTTTGGACAAACTGCCTGAAGAGATTTCTGTAGAAATGGCGCCAAATTTTAAAATTCTGTCCGGTAACGTCAGTTGACGTTGAAAGATCATTCGCAGCCTTTAGATTAAGTGGGATACGTCACAAGGTTACTGAAGAAAACCCTGAAAAAAATGTTACTTGTCACACAAATCAGCTTCACCCTGTATCTTGCGCACAGCAGAGTTGAATCTTAGGGGGCACCTAGTGTTAAGACACTCCGTTCCTCGCTCTCCGCCGAATTCTGAAATCATGGCGTGTTTAGTGACGGAACTCAATGACAACCATGATGTTGAGGAATGAATGACGGCGAAACGCCTTTTAAATAAATATAATTCTTATAATTTATCGTTTATTTTATGTTAATATGTAATTCTATTTCCAATATTTATATTGTTATACATACATTACCGTCGTCTTATACATTATAGAATACCTAATACATAGGCAATGTATTAAATAAATAATATTCCTGTACATTGCTGAAGTATTTTATTAAATATCGAGTTATACACAGTGCTGGTAACATATACAATCATATCCCTAGCAATAGTTCATAGAACCATAATTCTAATAAAAAAGTACTCCATAACATGCAACTATTAATACAATATTCCTAAACTTTCTTAATATATATATTTTTTTCACATTTGCTGAATCAACATACCTGATTAGACTCTTCCTCGGCCACAAACAACGAAGATGCACATGGAAACAGTACCCTGCCAGTCTTTTCATGAAGTTCATATGATGCTATTCCCCATCCCGCAACCCTTTGCCGCTCCCATAACAATTGTTCTTCACGCGACCACTTGCCTGATGATACTCCAAGAGCCACATTCGATTCTATTAGAGGTTTCCAGTCTAATCTATGGGATAAATTAGATAGTATATTATTATTAGTTCTTTTGTTATATGAATTAGGATTTTTATATGTTAAGTTGCATTATTTTTGTAGCTTTGTCCTCCATTTCCAGCAGTTTCAGACATTTGATATGGAGTATTGCTAATAATCAATAGACTATGACACTATTCACAGTCCACACAGGGATACATAGAGAGTTTCTGTATGAACACAAGTTTCAAGTCAATACTCTAATCTATCTATTATCTAGGCCGAGTGTAATTGAAGGATTCTGAATAGGTTAGACACTTTCAATACACTTACAAATAAACATTACTCACACAAAAACACAACACAGTAACAAATTGATATTTAAAATTGATATTAATGATATTTATGTCAGAATTTCTGTTGTAGTTCATTTGTACCAATGGGATGTCTTAATACTAGGTTTCCTGTGCCTGCCCTGCTGCATATATGGGTAAAAAGTGGGAAATTGAAAAACAAATAGATAAATGTAAATATTTTGAAAACATGTTTTAAACTTTATTTGATCAGAAAATTAAATAGTATATTTAAATGTATAAAATCAGGTAAAATTATTATAAAATGTTTGTGTTTCTTGTGAATAAGTCCAACAATCCTGTTTTGCATAATTTTTGTACACTTAAAGTTTAAATAATAAATTATAATATTTAACATTATATATATATATATATATATATATATATTAATAAACAAACATAATGGACAACTATATATGATAATATATGTAAATTTTTTGGTTGTAAGTCATTGTTTTCAGCGTAATAAATTATAATAAATATATATAAATAAATTTTAAATAATATTTAAAATTCTTACAATAATATTTTAAGAATTTTAAATAGCAACAGTAATATAATGAGGTTTTTCAGTTATTATTTTTATGTTTAAAGTTAAAAAGGTCTTGTATAATAAATATAAACTGTCAATAAAAAATTGGTCACTCACCTTGCAGTACTAGGTTGTTGGGAAGGATTGATATCAGTATAAAGAAGGGTGATCTCCCAACCGTTTTGCGGCGTTCTCAAGAAATATATCCTCACTTTACCATTGCTGAGTTTTCTAAACGAAATAGCCATCGGAACCATCGTTGACAAAGACGATAATTCTTTTCTTAAATCGTGTACCGCCTGTCTCACTTCAGCCCAGCTATATCTTTTTGGGGGTCTATCAAATATCGACGCAACTCCATCCCCCGCCTCTTTTAATTCCATTTTATAAAATCAAATAAAAAAAAATTATATCGAAAATCCCTTGGCATGTCGGCTCAAAAACCGGGAGCCATTTAATTCATTCTTTTATACTTGATTAATATATTTATACTAATAACATTGCTAATTGTATAATATGAGTGTCATTATATTAAAGAAATTACGTGATAATTGTGAATATTTTGTCTAAATTGAGCCAACACACAGCTTTTTGACTTTTCTTGCCAAATGGCACAGATTACAGATATTGAAAAGAGTCTGCCTATTGCACACAGATGTGACAAGTGTCAAACACAGCTGATATAAAATATAGCATATTTATAATCTGTAAAAGCTACTGTAGTAATTATAATTAAAGTATCAATTAATGTAATATTTTAATTTTATTAAATAATAATTTATATAACAGTTGTAAAATTTGTAATTTTATTAGAGTTTAGATATTATTATAGATTAGAGACTTAGAGCTTTGTTCTTTTAAATCTTTCTATTATTAATTCTTTATAAAGTATGTTTGTATGTCTCTAGTAAATAAAATAAAATAGTAAAGCAAAACGAATGAAACGAAATATATAAATTAGTATTATATTCTAATAAAAAAAAGAAGCAATGTAGTTAACTTTAAGAATATGACTCCGGATATGACAACATTTTTTTCTCAACTACCGCAGTTCCGGCAACAATTGCCGCCGAGCTGTCAATGGTGAAAAACATGTCGATGTCTTTATAATCAGCGGTCTCTTGTTTTCCTTTCCTCGCTCGGCGTTTATGATGGCACCAGTGTCTTTTGTGTTCCGGACTTGTGGGATATTAATTTACTTTATTATACAAGTGAATGCATCAAAGAATTTAACTGCAGAACCATGGATAGTGTCGTTTAAAGTTGAAGCTAAATCGTGTTTAGATATTAAATGTAAATATTTATTGTTGGTAAACGGTGGTGAATTTTTAGGGCATTATTCTTGGAGATTAACGTCTAGAGACGGTGTTAGAGGCAGCAGTTGTGATACACTATATCCTAATTACGAATTAACCGAAATCGAAACGGCACAGTGGTTTACTAAGGTAGAAATAATAGTGCCTAAAATCAACGATAAATTATATTTTTGTTTACGCCATGAGGTGAGAAGAAACACTCCGGTTGGTGGGCAGTGGGTTCATCAAGGAAGCGATTTATTTTTGCATCGCAACACTGATGGGGTCTCATTAAGTGGTGAAAACGAGAGGTGAGAAACCATTTTTTATTACTAGGAAATAATCAACAAGTTAAATGAGTCATTAATTGATGCATCTTATCTCAACAATATATCTTGAAGTTTTTAGTAATTCTTTATTTTTTTTTACAAATACCTTCCTTTTATTAAAAAAAATATTGATAAATAATAATATTTTAAAGTCATAAAATAGATAAGTAGCTAACATGATTTATAATTAATTTATGCTGCTTAATCATAAGTAGTACACAAACATATCAATAAATATTCTGATATTATTATGACATGAATTATTTCATGTCATAATGCTCAACTTAGCATTATGACATGAAATAATGATATAACTCCAATGAGTATCTATTTAAAAAAACAATAAAAATAATGAATAAAAGTTAACAAATATGCCATATATATTTTAAATAAATAAATTATACTTAAATTAAATTATAATCTTGTTAAATACTAATTACTTGTGCATTTTTGATATTTATTTATTACACATGTGATTGTATAATTTTTATTTTTTTACTTGTATACATAAATGCTTGTTACAAATTCAATTCACACTGAAGATTTACAAAACAGTCATGTAATTACTAAACTCCTTGCAACTTAGTAAAAGTAAATTGAAAAATAAGACTCTACTAGTTTTTGTGTAAATAATAAATCATTCCTTTAAATGAATGCTTATAAGAAGAATCAAATAAAACAATTTAAATTACCATGATGCAACCATTGTTAGACCCAAGGGAATGAAATATTAAATATTTTATTTCTCCCCTCTGATAAGATGTCTCAGTTCCACTATTTGACATGCAATGCCCTAAGAATTCAGCAGAACAAAAGTTTCCCTCATTCTACTCTGCTATGGACAGGATACAGCATGAAGCTAAAACAAATTGTATATTTTTTTACGCTGTATTCTGCATATAGCACTAGGGTTGGCAAAGGGAACCCAGCGTTACTCCACATTTTTGAGGGGTAGGACTTGACATAGTTTTTTGTCTTGTTAAATACAGCAAAGAAATGAAAAAAATATACTCCCGACTATACAACATTTGAGTAATGAAAAATAATTTATCCATTCAAACATTAATAAATAAGCCAAGGTGACACAGTGGTTGTAGATTTGATTTCGACTTGGGGCTATGAATTATTTTCATGTAACTGCTCTGTAAGAGAAATGGAGTGTTGAGTTTCGCCAATCTACGCGTATTGTTTCGAATTCGGGTGGAACATGGAAAACGAAGATGAAATGAATATTATTAAGCACTGTCAAATATTCGAGACATTGCAAATTGAGTAGTTGAACTCAAGGCCGCGTTTTGTATTGTCACAAGAGCAAGAAAAACATAATAATCGAACGCGCGTTTTTAGTCACAAATTGCGCCGCTGCCGCTCGATTTTTAATTTTTTACTTTATACCTATAATAGAGCTTTTGCTTCCACACTTTGACCCTCGTGTAGTCAAGTGGATGATCACCCTCTTATAGGTCAGGGTCTGTGAGGGAAACTTATATTGTGAAATATGTTTTGTTAATGCTGTTTATTTTTAGACCAGTCATGGCGCAAGGGCACAAGCTTGTGACTGTAAACGAGACAGTTTGTGAGTTCGATTCCCATTCGGAGAAACGAAATATTTAATATTTTTATCTCTTTGCTCTGGTGTCGAGGTGTTTAAATCCGTCAGAATTCAGCAGCTAGATAGTGGAGAAAGGAGTGTCTTAACGGTTAACACTAGACTCCCTTTGCCTCCCTGCTACATGCGGGATATAGCATGAAGTTTTTTTTTAATGTTTTGTTAAGTCTGTATTTGCTTATAATTAAAAAAATAAGAGAATTTTTCTCTTTTCGCTTCGCCCGTCTGTTTTTGTATTTTATGTATTCAAATATATTCAAATATATTAGGAACACTTTTGAAACTATAAGATTTACGATATTTTATATTTTACATTTTACATTACATTTTATATATACTCGTACAGTATCAGTAGAATAAAAATCAATATACACGATACAACAAGGAAAAATTATTTACATTTTTTTTTAATATAAGACTTACAATTCTTAAGAATACACTTTATTTCTTCATTTATTTACATTTATATTTGCATTTAGGCATAAGAGGTAGTCGTGGCGCAGTGGCACAAGGGTGCCGCCCGTAAACGCGACGGTTGTGGGTTCGATTCCCACTCGAGGAAGTGAAATATTTCTTTACATTTATATTTCCATTTTGCTTCGCTCTGGTGTCGAGCCAAAGTGCGGCGTAGAGTTCTGCCACTCTACATGCTACGCCTCCAGAATTCAGCAGAAAGTGGGGAACGGAGTGTCTTAACTCCGAGGTTCCTTCTGCCTACTCTGCTGTGTGCGGGATACAGCGTGAAGCTGAAAAAAAAATTTGCATTTCTTCGCTTCAGAATTGGTAAAATGTGAGGAACGGAGTGTCTTAACATTAGGTTCCCTCTGCCTACCCTGTTGTGTGCGCGATACAGCGTGAAGCTGATTTGATTTATTTTTTATTTATGTAGTTCTAATATATACCTACTGAATATATATATGATGCAGTTTGACATCTAAATTGATATATTCCTGTTCTCGCTTAATGAAATATATTAATCTAAAGCGACTACATTGACTAAATTGAGTTGTAGGGCAACAGGGGACTGCCGTTAGGCCATTTTGATTGTGGCTTTGAAATAATGAAAGTAGTTTATGAAGCCTTTTAGTTATGTCATAAAATAATCCTAATTAAGGCTGAATTGATGCCGTCCGAGGATTTTAATGCCAGTCATGGGGTCGGGGCACAGGTTGTGGATTCGATTTCCACTCGAAGAAATGGACTATTTAATATTTTAACTCTCCCGCTTTGGTAACGAGGCAAAGTGCCGCGTTAAGCTCACTGAATGATGAACACGGAATGCTTCCAAATTACTGCAAAAACTAGGGAACGGGAGTGACTTATTGTGAACACGACGATTGTTGTCACTCTGACTTAACACAGGTTACCAGGCTCCCTCTGCCTTCCCAGGTATGTGCGGGAAACAGCGAACCTAGAAAAAACGCTTACATTCTGGAAGCATATGTAAATGGAAAACCTTCATTTCTATGAGCGTGAAACTGCTGTTATCAATGAAACTAGTATTAGATTGCATTTAGTTTAAAAATAATGTTTACAATAACTATATCTCCCATATAGCAGCATATAGAGTCGGCAGAGGGATCCTGAGAACCTAATGTTAAGACACTTTCCTTCTCTACTTTCTAGTGTCAGAACTCAAAGTAGGGAAATGAAAATATTTATTTTCCTCCCACAAAAATGTTGTGTTTAAAATTAGCTTTTAATTACGCCTTGGCTTCTCTGGTCAAAGGGAAATACTTAAAAAAAAATTAAAGATAGCTGACTGCGGACACAGTGGAGTACATCGGAATGATTAACGTGTTGTAAATATACAGACAAACAAATAGCACTTTCAATTTTAACCAGCAGCCAGTTTCAGAGACTGGCCTCAATTTCAATTTTTACTATTCGATCATAGATAGACAAACGTCAGCACTGTCAGTAATTTCCACGCAGTGTTAAATTCCGCCACCACCGCAGCTTATCACTTACTAACTTTTATATGCATAAGCCCAATACAAATAGAAATAATATAGTAGCGCCTGTATGCAGATAACGTAATATATTTTTTACGATCGCTATCTGCTTATTTAGTTCAAGGTCCATAATAAATATATTTTTCCATTCCATTTATGATGTATTTCTGGTCCTGTTGAGAACGGTGTAACTGACGATGCTTTTTAGGGTTTGAGGGTTCCGTACCTCAAGAGAATTATGTATAACTTAGTTGTTTGTCTGTCTGTTGTTCGTCTATATATATATATATATATATATATATATATATATGTTATTTTGAATGATTTGAAATTAATTTCAGTTTGATATCGCCAATATTTTTGTAATCTTCTATGTATATTAGGATAAACACTGCTAGATGTACGGGTATATTAAGAGACCTGTGTCCCGTACATAATAGGTATGTGAAGACAGAGGAACCCTAGGAATCTAGTGTTAAGACACTCTGTTTCCAAATTCCCAAGGTTATCGTTTTGCCTCGTTACCATATCAAGAAATGAAATGTACTTAACTTATCTTCACGCTTTATCCCTAGCAGGGTAGTCCGAGAGAATAAATCATAAATCTTTTTTACCATTCTTTCATTAGTCATGGAGTTTGAGCACGTTCTTCTTCATTCTCACCGTATATTTTAGATATATTTTATTCCCCCGAATGACAATCGTAGCCACAACAGTTGCGTTTAGAGTCACGATTGCACTCCTCAAAGACGCAATGACGGCCTCAAAGAGAGAATTTTTCAAAATTAGTACGGAAACGGGAATAAAACAAGATACAAAGCGTATATATTTACAGGGAAAAAACAGGAAGTTTTCTACAGAGTATTATAACCCTCGTCCAGCATGCCCACGGCTTGGTCTACGATTTCACAGGACGGTCATGGGTTTGATCTCCATTCATTTCACCTCTCTTCTCTGACTAACAAGTCAAAGCGTGGCGTTAAGTGATGGTGGTAATTTCTGAATAGCCTGTTTTACAGGAAAAGGCATATATTACATGACTCGTCACAATCACAACCAAAATGACATTCTGTATTACCCACTGTACCTGTCTGAGCTTAGCAAACTGCTTATTTGTATTTGCACCAAGAACAAGTCGGGCGGGGCGCAGTAATTACAAAATACAAACTCTTAGTTGGTGGAAATGTAAACAGAGTCCGTTCATTTCTCTTCCGCTACCGTAGCCATCGAACTCACAACGGCGTTAAACCGGCATTTCCCTCTCTCGCTCTCTGTATGGTACCTCCATACATTGGGTTAAGATGAGGGAATAAAGTACATAATAGTTAATTATAAATACTGTCGACTATCACAGTATCTGGCCAAGGGCCAAGTTTGTATTTAAGATGCGACGGCAAAATGTAAACATAAAGTGAATATAGGAAATAGATATGGTGTATGGATGTGCCACAATGTAGGCAAGTGGAGTCGATATATTTTTTTCTTGAAGGTTTCTCGTATTTTATTTTATATATCTCGTATTTTTACCATACTTTTATTAGGTCAACTTGAACTGTTACCGGCAGCAATACGCCTTTCCACGTCCATCTCATATCTTCCATCTCTACTGAACATATGTTGCTTACCAAGTATGCCGTTAAGTTTTCATATCTTTCATTGTGTGCCTTTTCACGCTTCATCTTTATCAGTACTTTCGTCTCGTGCTTTTGCAGCTTATATTCTTTCTTTTTTATCTCTCTCATACTTTTATCTTGTGTGAAACTGTAACTGTATTGTAATTATTGTACTATTATGAATCTTGGCATTTATAAGCTTAGGTGACAATCCTATAATATGGTGTCATTAAAGTGGTATAATGATGGAGCTATAGGATCTGCACCGTGTCTGGCTTTAAACGCGACAATTGTGGGTTCAATTCTAGCTCGCCTGAATGAAATATTTTCATTTTATCGCTCCGGTAACAATACTAAAAGCAGCTTATAATTCAACGCTCAATGTCTTCAAATACTGGCGGAAAGTGGGGAACGGTATGGCTAAATATTACGTTCATATTGTTTTTATTTAGCTTCACACAGACTTCATAGTATCCCGCATCTATCAGCGTATGCAGAGGTAACATGAGGAGCTAAGGTTATGACTTCCCTTTCCCACTTCCCGCCAAAAGGCGGAACTCATCGCCATGTTTTGCGTCGTTAAAAGCGCGGTGAAAATATTAAATATTTCATGTTCATATTAATCTAGTGAATGCAATTATATGACACTATATATATTCTTTATTGTACTAAACTTACATAAGACAATAACATTTAAATAATATGTAGTTCACAAAGGTGGACTTATCTTTATGAGTGGATGTGGTGGAAGTGGATGAGTTACAAGTAGTGGGTGAGAGCATAGTACAATTAAGTTATTACTTTAAAATATTTATTTAATTAGTCACAAACAATACAATATACTCCTATTATATTATAACATATAAAAACATAATTAAAACAATTAAATATGATAATATACATATATATTAATTATATGATAAATATATATAATAAAAAAAGTACATAGATATATGAGATGAAAATATGGAAGTTTACTACACTGTGTGAAGTTTACGAGTTTAAGGTGGCGAGTAGATATTTTTTTAGTTTGGATTTAAAAGAAACTATAGATGGACTTTCTGCTGCATTCACTAACTACTACAAAAAAAACTTAATTATTATTCTTGACTCATTTTAACTTGTTCCAAACTTTGCAGATTAGAATTACAAGAAGAAAAATATGATCTACAACAAGTAAACACAAAATGGGGAGATCTGTCCCACGATATCGACGTTAATCACCTACCTCAAGTCCCCAGGCCTAGCAGAGACGAAGCCAATGATATAGAAGTGTTAATGAAAAACAAATACATACCTCTTAGTGATGTCCAAAATAATGAAAATAATGATAACCAAAAGGCTTACGCTGAAAATGAAATAAATAACATAGATATTAAACTATTAAATGAAAGAAATAAAAGGGAAATTGTCAAAAGTGGTGGCAAAGATGAAGTTGAGCTGGACCATTTGTTTTTTAAAAATGAAAACGATAGTGATGTGATCAAAGCGGATCGTCAAATTGGTAAATGGTCTGTCAGAAATGATGTGACACCTGTGTTTGTCGATGGTTTAAGGGTCGAGAATTCAGATAAAGAGCCGAAGGTCATTGACGATGGTATACCAAGTGTTTTGGCTGATACTAAAGTTATACTGCGGTAAGTAGTTTGAAGTAGGAATAGGTTTTTATTTGTTCCGCCACTCAACACGCAATGCCTTCAAGTCTGTCTGTGTTAAAGGAGTCGGGAAAGCCAGTCAGACAGACAGTGGCGTAAGAGCACAAATGTGCAACTGTAAGCCCATGTCGTGGGCTCATGTCAGGTCATGGATTCTTCGATTCCCGCTCGAGGACATGAAATGTTAAAAAATCAGTTCCGCCTCTCAACACGCAATGTCTAGAATTGTATGTAAAAAACGAAGGAGTCTTAACGGGAACGGAGTTTCTTACCACTTGGTTCCTAGGTTCCCTCTGCCTCCTGTAATGTGCGGGAAGCCAAAAAAATGTAATGCAAAGGTATATTGTATATTAACCAATTTATACAACGTAATCATACAATATGAAATCTATACAATATCTTATCTTAATTTTTTTGTATCCAAAATATTAAATGATATTTTTAAAATTTCTTCTATTTTCTTTAGACTTTTCGGCCAAGGCTTAACAGATAAGACGGTCATCGCATTCACCCACGACGTACTTCAGTATGGGCAACCGTGTAAATTTTTACTCAAAGGAGAATATATGGTAAGTAGACCATACCGTTGCTTTGCATAGTAAAAGAAGAAAATAGTGAAGTGAGGCCGACGTAGTACAGAGGCGTAGCACAACGGTTGTGGGATCTATTAACTCGAGTGGGAACAAGAAACTCAATATCGATTAAGAATACTCAAACGCAATATCTCCAGAATTGGGTGGAGTGTCTAACGCTAAGTTTCCTCTGCCTAAACCGCAAAATATATTCATATTATAAAGCCGCGAACGGAACTACCTAATACTAAGTTTGCTTAACATATTGAAGAGTATGTATACTATTTTCCTATTTTCACATTCATTGTGAAATGCAATGAAGAATGTGCTGTAAGTCACTCACTCAATGTCAAATGATCAAAAATCTATTTATTAGGGTTATTTAAATACTTATGACTCACACGCGGCTTCGCCTGCTTATTGTCATTTTATTTTTATAGCCAAATCATACAAAATATTCATACTGTAATATCATATATTTCCTATGTTTCATTCCAATTTTGGTTAGACATAGTGGTAAATTTATTTAATTCATAACACGCAATGCCTTCATAATCAGGAAGAATGCGGAGGATGGCCTGATTTTTATTTCAGCGTAGCCAGTCTAATATTGGTAACTTTTGTTTTTAGCTAGTGTTAAAATTCTCCGCTCTCCACGCACCGCCCAGATTGTGAGATATTGTTTGTTGAGTGACTTAGGTCAACAAAGTGTTTTTCTACTAAACCGAGGAAGTGAAAATAATTTTCGTATCGAATCGTCGGTATCGAATTAACAACCGTCGTGTTTTCAGTTCAGTTCAGATACTACGCCGCTGGGCAGTGACGGCCTCAATATTATGTAAATATAAAATCTTGACACTAGGTATTTTGAGCTTACTTTTTATGTGAAGAATAGACATAATTAAAATTCCCTTACAGGCGAAAGAAGGTTCGATCACAGCGAGGTCTGCGTTATTCGAAATAACAGCCCCATCGCCATTGCTAGCTCCGAAATTATATGTATGTGCGAAAAATTTAAAACCAGGCATTAAAGACCCGAATAAGGACCAAGAAAAATATATACACCAAGGATTTGAACATTGGAAAATGTTAGCTACGCACAATAAGTTATTGCCATTGTGGGTGTCGTTGACGCTTATTCTGGTTTGCCTCATGTTTTCCGCGCTTTTCTCGGGCTTGAACCTTGGACTCATGTCGTTGGACCGTACCGAACTGAAGATTATATCTAACACTGGCTCTGAGCAAGAGAGGAAGTACGCGAGAGCTATTATGCCAGTGAGGGACCATGGAAACTATTTGTTATGCAGTATTCTGTTAGGCAATGTGGCGGTCAACTCCACCTTTACAATTTTACTCGACGAACTGACGTCCGGTCTGTTCGCGGTGATATTTTCTACGCTTGCTATAGTATTGCTGGGTGAGATAACGCCGCAAGCGATATGCTCGAGACACGGACTGATGGTAGGGGCGAAGAGTATTATGGTTACTAAGGTGAGTCAAGTCGTGTTGTTTTTCTTTAGTTTTTCGATTCGATTTTTCTTTTCTGATAAATTAAGTAGATTTTACTAGATATTAGTGAATACAATTCACATATATTAAATAGTATGTTGTTGTTAAAGAAAAATCATTACATTCATGGAGCGGACAACAGCGAGCAACAGATTCTTATTAAATGAGAAAAACCTTAATAAAATACTAAGAATATTTTTATCCGTTAATTTTGTTAAATTAATCTTTACTTATTAAAGTTAATGGACCTTAAGAGATTTTTTAGACTTTTCATTGTGCAAAAATACTCTATTTTAATAATTTCCCCAGATAGGGATGAAACTCTCATCCATTTCATTTATGGTCATTCGCACGCAGTGATGCGCACGCACATATATATCTGTTTACCACATTATAGACGTAACCTGAGAAGCTATAGGTAACATAACGAGCCAAAAAACTAATATGCAATGTCTTAAAAGTTATTACTAGACATGGGACTGGACTAGGGGCCTTTCTATACAAGTCGTAAAAGATATGTCTATATATATATATATATATATATATATATATATATATATGATGCAAATGCAATATAAATTATAAACTATTTATAATTTTATTGTTAAGACGTTGAAGTCGTGTGTTCGACACCAGGGGAGAAGTGAATTATTACAATTTAATCGCTCTTCTTCTAATATGGCGGCGTTAAGTTGCACTATTCAACACGCTGACGCAAATATCCCCCTAATTATGACGGTGAGAACGGAGTGTTTTAACACTAGCTTTGCTTTTTGTCTGTCTGAAGATACTGCGTGAAACTGATAAAAATATTAATCTCTTTCAACAGGCAGTCATGGGGCTCACTGCGCCTCTGGCGTTCCCTGTGAGCAAGTTGCTAGACTACTTCCTAGGGGAGGAGATAGGCAGCGTGTATAATAGAGAACGATTAAAGGAGTTGGTCAAGGTGAGTGAAAGACTGGATTCAAACCGGAACTATAAATAAGAATCTATATAAATATAACATCGCTACTTTCCTTCAATTCAATTTCAATACTATTCAGAATCTCTGTCAAGCACAAGTTTGAAGATTCTTGGAGTCATTTGGTTTGGGCAAAACCACTAATACTCGTCAAGTCTCAGTGGATCTTTGTAGTCTTAACTCTTTTTTTACAACACCACCATTTAGAATAAGCCCCCTATTAAAATCTAAAACTTTGAAATTTTTATCTCATATTGACATACCAGACTCATTTTTTTTCTTTCAACTCTGTGTCCGAGGATGATGTGAAGAAGTGTATCCACTCCATTTCTTCCAAAGCCTACGGTAGTGACCATATCAGCCTGGATATGATTCTTCCTGTGTTGGAGAGCATTGCACCAGTGGTCACCCTTATCATTAACTTTTCACTGACTCGTAATATCTTTCCTTCACAGTGGAAAAGTGCATATGTCATCCTACTTCTTAAAACTACCAATCCTTCTAATGTCGCAGATTACTGTCCCATATCGATCCTCCCTATTCTATCAAAGGTTCTTGAATCTTTAGTTAACACTCAACTTTATTCCTTTCTCTCATCCAACAATCTACTTTGTCCTTACCCATCCGGCTTCCGACCTTTCCACAGCACAGTTGGAGCACTGCTGAATATTACTGAGGACATTCGGTGTGCTATGGACAATACCAAGCTCACTGTTATGATACTGTTGGATTTCAGCAGTGCTTTCAACTCTGTCGACTTTGATATACTTCTTGGCACCCTTCGGGCAGTTAATATTTCTCTGATCTCTGAAGCTATTAATTGGTTTCGTTCTTACCTCTTCGGTCGCCAACAATGTATAAAAGCAAATGATAATACATCTACATGGCTTGAACTTATTGCTGACTTTCCTCAAGGCGGCGTGCTTTCCCCACTTCTTTTTTCTGTATTTATTAACAATATCTCAAGAGTCATTACTTCTCCCTTCCATCTGCTGATGATTTGCAACTTTACCGGCACTGTTATGTAAGTGAACTGCCTGATGTTATTGCAACGATAAATAACGATTTGGCTGCTATTCAGATTTGGGCCGAATCCTTCGGTCTGATAATTAACCCAAAAAAATCTCAGGCTATTATCATTGGCAGCAAAAGAACGAGAGTTAAAATCAACTGAGATGCCGTCCCTCTAATCCAATACTCTGGAGTGACTATTCCTTATAGTGACAAAGAAAAAAATTTAGGTCTTATCTTCGACTGTAACTTGTCTTGGATACCACATATCAATGCTATCAGCAAGCGCATGCATTTCTCTTATCATTCTCTTAGGCGTCTCCAATATTTCCTTCCTCATAATACCAAAATTATGCTAGCGCAATGTCTTCTCCTTCCAATCCTCGACTATGCGGACGTGTGCTATTTGGATGTGACTGAGGAGTTACTTCAGAAGTTAGAGCGACTTCAAAATCTAGCTATCCGATTTATTTACGGCTTACGTAAATATGACCATGTTTCTCAATTTCGAGCTCAACTTCAGTGGCTCTCAATTCGTCTTCGCCGTGATATGCACATCCTTATATTCCTTTTTAAAATTCTCAACTACCAGAACTCTCCTGCGTACCTGCGTTCCCGTTTTACCGTGCTTCCCACTCCCTCACGCTCTAGGCGGTCATGTGTCATTCCGTCACTTGACATACCGAAGAGCAATACCAAATTCCTGCAATAATCCTTTGTTGTGTAAGCCTCATCCCTCTGGAATCCACTTCCTAAAACTATCCAAAAGAGCCCTTCCTTAATGTCCTTTAAATCCCAACTGAAAAAGCATTTATTAGCAAGTGTTAACGACTAACCTAGTACAGTATTTTTTAATAACTACCTCACTTAAACATGTTCTTTTTTTTTATTTATATCTGTTTATTTATAGTCAGTTTGAATATGTATGTATATATGTATGTATATACATATATATATATACATATATATATAGATAATTATAAATTTAATATATTTTGTGTATTTGTATATTGTAAATTTATGTAAATATGTATGGTTGTGTGTACATATATTTTAATTTCTATAGATTCTATGTCTTATATTTATAAATTTTCAATATTATCTTTTTTCTTTATTTTTAATAGCGTAAATTGTTTCTACACCGCAACTTGGTCCTCATCCATTTCCACGGGTTGGCTGGAAGAGATCTCTTATAGAGATAAGCCCGCCATTGTAAAGTACCTTTACAATTTTTAATATTACTTTGTATATATATTGTTAATTGAATATTATTTTTATATGAAATAAAGAATATATATAAAATTTTTCCTTTAATAATTTATATGAGTGACAAACAATGTAAATAATCTATCTTCTCTCACAGGCTCACTTCGACGTATCGCCCGGTGTATTCCGCGTCACTTGCGTTTTATTATTTACAATTCTCTACTAGTCTAACCTGCATTATTTAATAGAAATATGGGATTTTGACTCCATGTTCAATTATATATAAAGAAACCAATTTGATGACCCTTAAACAACTATATATAAAGAGCACGCACATGCTTGCTTGTTAAAATTGAAAACTAAAACAAATCGTTCCTTGCGGTCACAACTATACAATAATTTACCGCCTCGTTTAACAAGTGAATATCTAATTAAAAACTACCCACTCTAAAAATGCTTTATATATAGTAAGCAATAGAAAATAATTTAAAAAATTGTATTACCAATGTACGATCGACAATAATGTTTATCTTGTTAACCAATGTTTCCATGTAAGTGGCTTAGGTCTTTAATGGAAATAAAAATATCTTTAGCCATAATTGTAGAAAAATAAAAGTTGGCATACAGGTATTTTGGGAAGACGTATCATCTGAGATTAGCGTGTTCAACCAAACATACTCTTCAGCTTTTTTTAGAAACCCGTACTGGTACACCTGTTAATATATTTCCTGTTTAATTCGTTATCACAAAAGTCAAAACGTCATATGAAATTTGTATGCATTTGCCAAGTATGCTGAACTACGACTTGATGTAGTGCCAATACTTGCCGCCTCTGTAATATAAGGGTCGCGAATTCTTTTTTATCGACCTGCCTTTTATATGCGAAATGTAGCGTGAAGCTAAAAAGAACAACTAATATGATGTTATTATACCATAAAGTCATAAACAACTGTGACTTAATCTATGATCTTATGATCACAATACAATAATATACAATAAAAATCGAACTGGCTACCTCCAGGTAACAACAGGGGTAAACGATCTGGACAAGGACGAAGTGAACATTATATCAGGTGCCCTCGAAATGAGGAAGAAGACTGTCTCCGACGTAATGACCAAGTTGGAAGATGTCTTCATGTTGCCCATGACATCTGTTCTGGACTTCGAAACTATGTCTGAAATTGTTAAATCTGGTGAGTTATTTTTTTTATTTATATGTGTATGTATTTATGTATGCTTTTAGAAAATATATAAATTTTAGAAGCATGCGGCTGTTAACGCGACAGAATTCGGCAGAAAGTGGGGAACGGAGTGTCTTAACACGAGGTTACCTCTGCCTACCCTACTGTGTGGGGGATACAGCATGAAGCTGTTATTTTTTATTACCTTGCTCCATTAACAGGACAAAGGCGTTGTCAGGCGTTGAGTTTCGCCACTTAACAATTGTTTGTTATCTTTTTTCTTGTTCTTCTAATTATCTCAAAAATTGAGAAACGCCTGGAAAAACGGTGAAGTTCTAATTAAAAAACATAAATTCGATTGAATTTCAAAAAATATTTGGCTGTTATAATTCCAATTAAGCTTAAAGCTTTAGTACCCTAATCTAATAGTTAACACCGATTGACTGACTGATTTCAGCGTGGATTAATATTAACCTTTGTAATATATATTTTATAATTGTAATATCCTTTGGAAAAACTTTTGGAATAAATATTTTAAAAAATGCTTCACGCTATATCCCGCATGAAGGTACGGTAGGCACAGGGTACTAATATTTGGACCATTGGTTCACCAAGCAGTTGTCCTAATACGGTCCGCGAAGAATTTTAGCGGGTGGTGAGACATTGGTCACCGCGCAGTCAGTGAAAAGAGCGTGCAGCTTGGATAGTAGTAGAGTATGCTCCCGTTGATTGGTTGTTGATAATATGAAATAAGTATGTCAGTTCACGTAAGGTTCTTAAACGAGTGTTGGTGGTGGTGGTGAGAGGGGTTGTTAACGAGGGGTAGTGGCTTAATTTGATCTTGTTTCTATTTAAAATATTTCTCAAAGTACACTTCGCTTTTTAACAGAATAAGTTTACGCAATCACCATAACTGATGGTGTTCTAAAATAAGAAGTCCTATTGGATACCTTCCAACGTGCGCCGCAAACAATTTCTATACATAGCGATCGCTTATCAAATATTTGACAGCAACATTACAAGCCAGATCGTGCAGAATACAGCCGCGTACTGTCCGTATGTTGTGTTCTTTTTTTATAACTTAGGACTTGGGTTGAAATCTATTCTTAAAAACTGTGAAATAGTAGAGAGATTCATATCATATTTTCGATTGATAATTGGATATTTTATATTTTAATAACCTTGGAGATACCCACATAATATATACATGATGCCTTTATTTGTTTTATTCGCTACTACCTCATACCATCGTGTGTACCCAGATTAGCATGTAACACGTCACGATGACGTCATAGTTTACGTCAAAAAATATTTCATGCGTGAATAATAAATTAACACAAATATGCCAAATTTGGATTCTGGGTGAAGAAAACAGATTCTTATGAGGTAAAAAAAATGTAAAATGATGTATAAAATATAGGAAGAAAATTTCTAAAATCAATCCTTCCAAATATGAGGCCGTCGTGACGCAGTGGCACAAGGGTGCCGGCCGTAAACGCGACGGTTGTGGGTTCGATTCCCACTCGAGGAAGTGAAATATTTCTATACGTTTATATTTCCATTTTTCTTCGCTCTGGTGCCACTCAACACGCAATGCCTCCAGAATTCGGCAGTGGGGAAAGGAGTGTTTTGACACCGAGGTTCATTCTGTCTTTCCTGCTGTGTGCGGGATACAGCGTGAAGCTGAAAAAAAAATCCCTTCCGAATCCTTATTTATAATATATCCTCAGAATTTCAGTTATTTACTCCCATGGTACACCCATAGGTTACATTTACAAATTTATTATATATTCGATCCCCATTCAGAAGTATTTCAATTATTTTCATTTTAATACCGTAATAAACAAGACATGACGTTGAGTTCCACCCTTGAACACTTTCAGAAGTATTCTTCGAATGTCTTTATATATTTGCAGTGTCTTATACTAGGTTCCTTTTTACATAGTTTTTTTGTTCTCTAAGATTAGAAATATAAACCTCAAATATCATAAAATCAATTCTATCCAAAGGTTACTCCCGTATTCCGGTATACGAGGGCAGCCGCACCAACATAGTGACGGTGCTGTTCATAAAGGACCTGGCTTTCGTGGACCCTGACGACAACACGCCGCTACAGACACTCTGCCAGTACTACCAAAACCCGTGCAACTTTGTGTTCGAGGATGTCACCCTGGATGTCATGTTTAAACAGTTTAAGGAGGGTAAGTTAATTATTGAATTGAGGGTACGTAAAAATATGGATTTGACATACGGGTTTTGATGTTCAAAAGATGGGTAAAGAAATTTAATACTATGGTTTGAATAGTGTAGGGTTTTTCCAATGAGATTTGAGTGACGAAGCACGCTGGCATTAATAATGGCTTGAATTATTTGGGCATTTTGATATTTAACAGTATCTTTTAAAATCGTAATTTTACTTAATGTAGCTTCACGCTTTATCCTTAGCAGGGTAGTCAAGTAGAACGGAGCGCCAAACGCTACGGTCTCTACAATACCTCTTTCGCCTCGTCCACTGTTATCAAGCTCTTCATGCATGCCCGCTGGGGGGTCCTCATGCTTTGTACGTGACCTTCCGTCAGTATCTTAGATACTGAGTTTTCGAAGCTCAACCGAGGTCTCCCCTTACTTTTGTTTATCTCTTCATTGTGAATTCGGTCAGCTTAGCTGACTCTGCAAAGAGATCCTACGAAAGATATCCTACGAAAAGATCGCATCTCCACTATATTTCGCATCTTTCTTTCATTCTTTCAAAATCGTATTTATCGATTATTTCACTGGTGTTTACCTACTGATCGTTATACACTGTGCAATAGTAATATTTTTTTTTTTTTTTTTTTTATGGGAGAGGACAAGGCAAACGAGCGTTCGGGTCACCTGATGGTAAGTGATCACCGCCGCCCACGACCCCATGCAACACCAGAGGAGCCACAGGTGCGTTGCCAGCCTTTAAGGTGAAGATGAAGGGCACCGGGGCCCGGCATTACCTAATGCGAAACGCAGTGGCAAGGGCCACTACTTCACGCCGGTTTTAAATGCCGGGGGTGGTATTAAATCCGGTCGAGTCTGCCCATGCGTGTTGCCATTACTGGCGACGTGACTCTTCCACACGTACTTTAGTCGCCTCTTACGACACCGACAGTACCAGGGTGATCCTATTCTAAGCCGGGACCACACGGCTGAAAATATAATATAAGCAGCATACTGTATTAAATTTTAACATTTTAGACTAGACATTATTTTGAATGTCTGGAATTAAAATTGGGCGAATTTTGTATAGTGTATACCAAAGGTTATATATTTTAATCCTTCTGCCTTAGTTAAAATGAATGAAACCGATATATAATATATTAAAAAAAACATAAAAACCATTTATGTAAATCATTTTCAAACAAGGCCACAAAGGCCACATGGCGTTCGTACACCGCATCAACAACGAGGGTGAAGGGGACCCCTTCTATGAAACTATCGGCCTCGTGACACTCGAAGATGTTATTGAAGAAATGATACAAGCGGAGATTGTAGATGAAACTGATGTCTTTAGTGAGTATAAGGAGTGTTTGGAGTTCTGTTTTCATCTGGATTTAATTGAGGGATCGATCAGTTAACTTCATTTAAACACTTATATCCTTACAATTATATCATTTTCCAAACAGTGAAATAAAATGATCATAAATGTAATTTTTTTTTAAATATTTATATTTAAACTGTACATATGAAATCTAAGTTAGAAGTTTTTATTTTATTAATGAATGAAAAATGCTATCTAGAGATTTTCACAAATTTGATTATTGTTATTAATGTATTTATTATAAATAATTTTCAGTGGACAACAGATCAAAAAGAAAACGAAATCGTCCCCAAAATAAGCTCCAAGATTTTGCAGCGTTTGCGGAGAGACACGAAAATCAAAGGATACATATTTCCCCACAACTCACTTTGGCCACCTTCCAGTTTCTTAGCACCAGTGAGTATGCTGAACCTTTCATAAAATAAAATTTCTACCAATTTTCATTGAATTGGCTGAAGCTTTAGTTTTCAATATTTCTATTTCTTTAAAGTGATTACGTTATTAAAACACAAAAATAATTTAAATTAGTAACGGTAAAGTCGAAGCGGGCGAAGCCGCGATAGGATCGTTAGTATATACTATTGTATGTGTTCCCAGGCGTGGACGTGTTCAAACCAGACGCGGTGTCCGAGACAGTGCTCCGGAGGCTCCTGAAACAAGATGTCATACATTACATCAAAATGAAGGGCAAAACTAAAAGAGAACTGAGCACTTATGTTTATCAGCAAGGAAAGCCGGTGAGTGAATTTTATTAGTGAACTCAGTGTTTTTTAGAGTTCCGTATTTCAAAAGAAAAAAATGAGTATTTTTTTCCAGGTGGATTACTTTGTGCTGATTCTGGAGGGGCGCGTGGAGGTGACAGTGGGCAGAGAGAACCTGGTGTTCGAGGCGGGGCCCTTCACATACTTTGGGGTGCAGGCCCTCACGCAGAATGTGGGACTTGGTGAGTTATATATATCTCCAGGTGGGCTACTTCGTAATGATTCTGAAGAGGGGCGAAAAGGTGACGGTGGGCAAAGAGAACTTGGTGTTTGGGGCTACACTAAGTAAAGAAAAATATTTAGATACATGTAAATGATCAATGTTGAAAAATGTTTAACATATACTCGTAAGGACTCAAATCCACAATGCTTATAATAAAACAGACAGATAAATTCATGCTTCGCTAATTATGCTTATATTTACCGGCTTTTTTTAAATAACCCAATTTTATTACAACTAGGGCGTAATATGTTACTTTACTAAATGATAATATAAATAGAATTATGGGTAAAAAAGGAAATAAAAAATATAAAAAAACCGGTCCACTTTGAGTTGGACTCGATTATTCAATAGGTTAACATTAAAAACAACTTGTCAAAATTTACAGATGTATGCACCTGTATGAAATAAAGAAAATATTGTTAATGTATCTTATTTATTTAGCTCCATGTAAACGTTCATTCTTGAGAAAAAATGGTCGTAACAGACAGACTGACTGCAAAGTAATTCTTATAACAGTTTTTTGAGATTCGGAACCCTAATAATGAGCCATTTGTGTTATTCCACAGCTGAATCCCCGACGCCATCAGCGATGGGTTCCCTACAAAATATAAGTATGGAGGCGATGCTTCGTCATACGTTTGTACCCGACTACTCAGTACGAGCCGTGGCCGACGTCTATTATTTGGCTGTGAGGCGGTATGTGGGTACAAATTTGAATTTTTCTTGCGAAAATTCTAATGGTATATATAATAATTTATTACATATAAATAAAAATTATATACTTATATTTATTGATCCCTATTTAGTATTAAGAAAATAATGCATTCCCCTGAATGGGGATCGAACAAATAACCATCGCGAGTACAGTCAGACTAATTATGGATGTATTAATATATATACTTTTTAGCTTCAAGCTGTATCCCTCATATAGCAGGGTAAGCGGAGGGAACCTAGTGTTGTAAACACTCGGCCCCCATGCACGTCCCAATCTTCTATTCTTGTAATATCAACGCCGCCCTTTGTCTTTTTACCAGAGCGTGGGAATAAAAAAAAATAATACATCATTCCCCTGAGTGGAAATCGAACCCATTCATATCGAAAATCGAACATATTCATATTATTAATGTAAATTCCAGATCATTGTACTTGGCGGCTAAAAGAGCAACTCTAATGGAAAAAGGTGCATTATCCAAAGGCAGTACTAATGAACAGTTCGACACCGAAGTCGATAAAGTAAGAATACTATTATTGAAATCAATTGAAAGATTTTTTTTTATGGGAGAGGACAAGGCAAACTAGCGTTCGGGTCACCTGATGGTAAGTGATCACCGCCGCCCACGACCCCATGCAACACCAGAGGAGCTACAGGCGCGTTGCCGGCCTTTAAGGTGGATAATATTGAGCGCCGGGGCCCGGCATTACCTAATGCGAAACGCAGTGACAAGAGCCACTACTTCACGCTGGTTTTAAATGCCGGGGGTGGTATTAATCCGGTCGAGTCTGCTCATGCGTGTTGCCATTACTGGCGACGTGACTCTACCACACGTACTTTAGTCGCCTCTTACGACACCGACAGTACCAGGGTGATCCTATTCTAATCCGGGACCACACGGCTGATTTCACCAGAGCGAAGAAATGAAAACATAATTAATAATTATTTTCTTTCCTCGAGTGGGAATCGAACCCACAACCAATCGATTGTGCAGCACAATTTGTACCACTGCGCCACGACCGGCCTCAAAATAGTAGATAGTGAGTACGAATCTCGACAAAATTTTTATCATGTATTTTTGTTTTTCGTGTGGGTAAATATATTTTTTAAAAAGTTATTGTTTAACTTAACGTATCTTAACGTTATATGTTCTAGCTTCTGCGTATTTTATGTATTATGTGGCTTAATTTAAGCCTGAACTAGAAAATTATATTTGAAATTTTAAAAAAATCTTTGTGGGAAACGAGCCCGCAACCATCACGAGTCTTTCTTACTTTGCCTCGATGGTTGTTTTAGATACTTATATGAGTGTATATAAAATATGTATATTATTATTATTATAGGTTTTTTTAAAGTTTGATACTTGTACTTTGTTTATATTATTTAGTGTTTTCTATAGTACTAAATACTATATCAACGCCAACCAAAGCCAAAGCAAAAAACCAACGACGCAACACCAGACTAGTCTTGGCGTGGCGAAGCATGGGCACAAGCGTGTGAATGTAAATGCGATAGGTTGTGGGTGCGCTTTCCACTCGTGGAAATAAAATAATTTATTATTTAATGTTGCAGCGTTGATTTCTGCCACTCAACACGCAATGTCTCCAAAATACGGCAGAAAGTCAGGAATGGAAGTGTATTAATAGGAATGGAGTGTCTTAACACTAGTCCCCCATTACCCTGCCTCATTACCCTGCTAAGTGCAGGGTGCAGCATGAAGTAAAAATGAAATAGAAAGGAAATGCCATTGAGCGAATATCTTCACGCTGTATCCCCATTTTCGGCTGAATTCGGGATGCATTGCGTTTTGAGTGGCGGAACTCAATGCTGTTCTTTACCTTGACACCAGCCTATAACCTTCCTTAAATGAACTATCCAACACAATTTTTTTATTCAATTCGAACCATATAATACTTTCAGCATTATTATAGATTCTTTCATGTTATTCACAAAATCTTATAACAGATCAAACGTTCTTCAATAAATAGTCAAATGCCTCTAAAACTATCAAGATCGAGTACAACAGTGATACAGGATCAAGATTATTCTGTAATCTTAGTTTTATTTTGTATAGATCGTAGGTTTGATTTTCGTTAAAACAATTAACTTATTTCATGTAGCCTTTAATTTATTAAAATATTTTTAGTTTGAAGGAGAAATAGTAATTGTTTTAGTTATTATTTAAGTAAATATTTTTTAGTGGAAATTGTTTAAAATTGTAATAGTTTAAATCTCGAAATTTTGAAACCGTCATGTTTTTTTTTATTTATTTATTTAAAGTAAAAAACTTTAGACTTAGAACTAGAAAACACCAATTATTAATAATCTTCTAGGAGTCAGTTCTAAATATGATGGAGTTAAAACAAAAACAAAATATACGTAACATATCATCTACCATCGCATCTTTAAGCATTGAACTAAGCACAGATGAAAATACAATATCAGATACAAAAACAAGTGTTATCAAAGAATCAGATGAAATATCACAAAATTCTTTCATTATTAATCATAAAAGAGAAAATAAATTAATCGTCAATGATGAAATACCGACATCCTCAAAGTATTTGAAAACCTTTGACAGTGACCTTTTATTACGTGACATAGATAAAAAAGGGAAAATGGATAATAAAACCAATTTAGAATCGAAAGAAGCTAAAAGACATGATTCTGCTACAAAATTAGAAGCAACAGATGTTTTAAATGTTGAACAAACATTTTTAAAAGATTTAAAAAAATTACAATCGTCTCAACCTAATTTAAATAGAAAATCTAGTCTAGATTTAAAGAAATGTACAAATAAAGAACAAAATGCTAAAATTAAAGAAAATCTTAAAATGAAATTTGATCCAGAAGTCGCTAGTACTTCTAAAGATTTTACTTTATTCGATGTTAATGATGACGAAAAATTGGAAGGCATTTTTAGATCTAAATCTAAACTAAATTTTGATAAAGGTAGATCATCTTTAGATGAAGGAAAAAAGGGTTTGTTTTTTTATTGTCTTGTGCACACTTTTTAATCAAATAAATATAGTTCGTAGTACAGAGTTCTTAGCATAAATCGAACTTTTGTTCGCAATTTGCATTATAATAAATTATTTAATCTGTTTATCTCAAGAGTGACGTTGAGTTTGGTCTTCAACAAAATAACGGAACTGAATGTCCCACTAAAATATTTATGTGGAAAGTGAAGAAAAAAATGTGATTAGGGTCTAAGTCGTGAGTCTATTTAAAGATGCCACATTTAAATACATCATCATCGCATCTTCTAATGCGATGATGATGGTAAAGCTGATATTTTTACAGTATTAAAAGTAAAATATGTTTTAGACAACGAACATATATTTTTTAAAAGATTTAATAGTGTTACGATCGTTTCATACTAATTTAAATAAAAAATCTTGTTTAGATCTCGACAAATGTACGAATAAAGAGCAAAATGCTAAAATTAAAGAAATTCTAAAAAGGAAACTTGATGCAGAAATCGAGAGTACTTCTAGAGATTTAAGTTTATTCGATGTTGCTAAAGACAAAAAAGTTGAAGGACCTTTTAGATATAAATCTAAAGTAAATGTTGAAAAAGATAGGGCGTCTTTAGATGAAGGGAAAAAAGGTTAGTGTAAAATGTAATTTTTTACAGAAAATAAAAATATTCGTAAAATATATTCATTATAATTATAAATATATAAAACACTAGATAATTGTATATTATCTAGTGTTTTCTAATTATAATAACCAGATCAATCTTGGTCAAGTATCTGATTGTAAAACAATGGTTTTTAGGTCGACTCCCAATCGGGGACATAATAAAATATCATTTCCTCTTGGTCAAAGCGCGGTGTTAAGTTCTGCTCAATTCGCGGAAGGTTAATTAAAATTGAGTGGAAAGCGGAGAATGGAATGTCGTGACTTTAGATTATCTTTGTCCATACTGTTATTCGAGAAAACATGTAAAGCTGAAAAAACATGGATCTATTGAATTCTGTCGATGTCGATCGATCATTTTTCGATGATGCGAATTTGATCTAAGACCATTACGTCCTAATTTTGTGACGATGGTATTAGATTTAACAGATTATATGATATTACAGATAAAAAAGCCAAATTTCGTACTGACACTTCGTTACTAACATTTTATGAACCGGGAAAGAAAAGAAGAGAAAAAGATAAAAATCTTGACAAAATTCATGATAAAGAAAAGCAGACGAAAGTAAAATCTGTATTAAGACTAGATACAGATAAAGATGAAAGAATAGGTATTGAATGCAAATGCGACATCGCATACAGTATTCAAGATAACTTCTACAATCCTGTAGAAAATAATATTAAAATCGATGAAAATATAGATTTTTATAATGATAATAGATTATCGTATTCGGATAAGCTCGTTTTAATGCAACTGGCTAAAGTTATAAGGTTACTGGAAAAGAGAGATGTGACTTGAAATAAGCTAAGTAAGTTAGTTACTTTGTTACCTATGGTGCGATGAGACAGCGTGCGATTGTAAAAGCTGCGGTTGTGGGCGTGATCCCTACCAAAGGGAAAGATAATATGTAAAATATGTTCATTCCTCGGTTCTGGTACAAGTTGCAAATAAAATTTTGTTTTTGTTTGAATTATAATTTTTTTTTCAGTTTTCTCCCAATCATGTCAACTCAAAATGAAAAAAAAGTGTCCCAACTCAAAATGAGTAATTAGAACACGGAACACAAAAACAGCCTTAGTCAACGACGTTACTATTTTTTCAGCAGTCCTTCAAACAATATATTTTAAATATTTAGAATATATATATATATATATATATATATATATCCATTTCTTCACTCTGGTATGAAGGCAAAACACAAATTTGAAAAATTCGGCGGGAAGTTGGGAACTGAATGTCTTAACATTAGATTCCTTCAGTCTACCCTTTAGTGTATGGCGTGAAGCTGATCAATTTTTTTTATTTATTTATTTTTTGTAGTTGCTACAGTCTGTGGATGAAGACATAAGTATAGGTGGAGAACACAAAACTCCATCGAGGCAGGTCGGTACATTAATTTGTTTGTCATTTTCATGAAAAAACTATAAAGAGAGATCTATAATAGAAAAGAGAGAACTACAATAGATTATTTATTTATAAAATTAGTGCTTAATCAATATCAATTTATAATTATTTACTAAAATCTCATCATCAAGACTCATAGATTCAGTAGGTCATGCCTATGGCAGTAGCACAGAATGTGATAGATAAACGCATCGGTTGTTGATTCGACCCCCCCCCCCCCCCCTCTCTCGCTCCGATAACTGAACAACTCTCCTTATCAGGTATCCCCAAACCCAGTATCAGCGTCGCCGGTGACTCGAGCCTCCTTTGCCCGCAACTCCCCGGACAGAAACGGAGACATGTATCCAGCTAGGGCGGACGAACAGGAGAAGTTGTTGAAACACTAAAAATGGCTCTTTTTTATGTATATAGGTCTTTTAAAATGTTGTTTGGAACTATATAGGTGGTTTAATTCTCTCCTCTTTAAATATATATGTTGATTCGAAATGTTGGTTTCGTTATTTATATAGGATATTTGAAAAACAAGTAGAAGAAATACAGAGTGTATAGTATAGTGTAGTGTAATTACATAATGGTAAAAAAGAGAAACAAAATCAGAGATTGGTGAAACTAAAATATTCATTTCTAAAACAGCCTGAATAGTTCCATTATTATTATTTATTTATTTGTATTTCTTTTATTATTTACTGCATGATATTGCACGTTATAAGTATTATTTGAGTTTTAAAATTTGAGATTGATTTTTTTTTTATTAATTCTTTTTTAAATTATTTTTTAAAATTGTACTTAAATTAGTATCGACATGAATTTTATTTTAATATACTTATGTAATTTAATTTTTAATTTAATATATCGATATTAAAAATACAGATTACATTCAAATATAAAGAAACTAATAATAATTTTTATATTTTTAAAAATGCCAATTTTCGTATTATTGTAACATTCTAACGTTACCAACGCAAAATATAAATAATAATATTATATAGTGATGTAATTAATGAATTATTGTCACGTATGGCCTTAAAAAATTATAATGTCATTATCATTGTGTGCCATTTTGTAGAATAAAAACATAAAAAATAAAAGAAAGTATAAAATAAATAATGAATATGTTCATAAATCTAGCAGCGACCCACTCGTGGCTCCGCCCCTTTGAACTATGTTATTATTTATTTGCTAATCCACGTTATCTAAATATCGTTTTCTAATAATAATATCATTATTTAAATTCTATACCTATATTGAAAAGTAAAGTTTTTATTGTTATTAAAGTGACAGTCAACAAAATAGTTATTTATAAAAAATTTGTCGAAAAACATTATTGAAAATGGTGTAACTTTTTTATTTATAAGATTCAAATAAAACAAACACTACATATAAAACGAAAAAACGTAAATTTGAAAAAGCCATTGTCAAAAACATTTGGTTCTACAATGTTATTAAATGCTACTAATAAATAACATGTTTTCTTATATATCTCCCATGTACAAACAAATGCCGATCTGTTACGATTTTATATAGATAAAGTATCAATCAAGCAAGCAAGTAAGCAAGGTCAAATGCTTATACAGCCTTTGTTTATTTTGTAATTTGGAGATATTCTCAAATATTTTTTTTTTATAATTTCGAATTTTTTATATTATCCTAAATTGCGGAATAAGGTAAATTATTGTTAAAATACTTTCTTAATTTTTTAATTGATTTTTAAAGCGTGCTTGTAATGTTTCTATTCTACAAAAAATATTTTCATCGTCGTAAGTAAGAGATCCGTCATAATAGTTTAAAAATATATATGAATAAAAATAATTTTAAGAAAATGATCAAGGAATTATATAAATCGCACTGCTTTTCTAGACATAGATTGTACTTTATTGATTGTACTTCGTAATATTTTGAGTCAATGCGTTAAAAAATGAAGTTTTTAAAGGCTTATTTCATTGGCATTATATTAATAATACTGTTGCTTTCACTGGTGGTTTTTGTTTATTTCTTCTTTGCTAATTATTATGTAAAGAAATGAAAATGTAATCATTTTGAAAAAAAAATAGAAATACTGTATGAGTATCTGTTATAAACTTTCATTTAGCAGAGAATGAATGTAAAAAAATATTTGCTTTATTTTTTTTAGCAAATATGTTATTGAAGTTGGAACTTAATGTACCTAGTCTTTATGGTTTTGCTTTTGTAAAACGACCTGATGTACTTATTATTTAAAGTATGTTTATTTCTGCCTTTCTTTGTAACAAAAAAAACATTTTTTATGGCCTATACTTAATATAGTAATGTAATATAAAAAAATCAAATACAACGACAATAATATTGTTATTATTTTTTTCTTTATTTTTTCCTGATTTACGATTAATTGGTAGCATTCAAGATTCATTTCTGAAAATGGATATATTTGGAAATTTGAATGATTTTGTTGGTTTTTCTTAATTATTGTATTGCTTTTTTTTAAACGAAATATAGAATAAAAATTGTAATTCGATTGTCAATATTTTTTTAATTGTAAAATATAAATGATAGCAGATACAAATTAAAAATGTACTAATAATTTTATTTTTGAACTCGCAAGTTTTTTGTTAAGTATATGATGTGATATCTTTAGATCTGATAATTTACTTTTTTTTTCTTACCTTATTTATGTTAACATTTTTTTAAATATATTCACTTTTTACTAAAAATATGTTCACATTTCAGTTTAAATTGAATATTTAAATGTAATATATATTAGAAAATAATTGTTAATACAAATAAGTTGTTTTTACGCTTGATTTTTTTAAAACGCGACGTCTGTACGTACACAGTGGACTGAGTGTGAGATTAAATAATAAAAAATACTTTTTTTACTTAAAAGAAAAAACTACGTAAGACTTGGTTATTTATTAAATTTAAATATATATGTTTTTAAACTATGGAACTTTATCATTCTAATGGATGTTTTGCGAAATATTTGGTATGCGAGTTTAAATTCTGTACTACCAGTATGTTTATATTTTATTCAATTCTACTACTAAAGAGTTAATTGTATAGAATATTTATTTTTTCATTAATTGAAAAGCACCTTTAACTCTTTAAAAAAGTGTATAGAAATATAATATTTTTTTTCTCGCATTTAGTCCAACTGTATAATCAATTGTGTTACTTCGCATTTGTGTAGCGTCAGTGTTGATCATATTTTGAATCGAATATTAATTATAATATTATAGTCATTCCTTGATTTATTTATTGATAATAAATGCTTTTACCATAATTATGTTGGACTTTTTTTAATACATTTATTTTATTTATTTTATCAAATTTGCAATTTTACGACTCCAATTCATCCAAGTTACAAAAAGTAAAATTTCAAAAATTAAAAGACAAATCTGTCTTACTGCGCCACCGTGGCAACAAATTATTAGTTAATCGGATTCAAACACTAAAGTGGTTTACTTGCGCATCAAATACATTTGATTGAATATATACAAACATAAAGCTGAAGTTTTTACGGTTAAATGTCATAAACTCCCCCTTTGTGGTGTTTAATTGAAAAAAAATGTTTAAGAGGGAAATATTCATTTTGCTCGAGTGGAAACCGAATCCACAACTTGTCGGAAGAGGCGACTAAAATACGTGTGGTAGAGTCACCTCCCCAGTAATGGCAACACGTATGGGTAGACTCGTCCGGATTAATACTACCCCCGGCATTTAAAACCGGCGTGAAGTAGTGGCCCGGTGTACGTAGTTTGATCAGGTGACCCGAACGCTCGTTTGACTTGTCCTCTCCCATAAAAAAAATATAGAAAAAAAAGAAGAAATGAAAACATTAATAAATAATTAATTTCATCGAGTGGGGGTCGAACCAACAAACGATGCGCGCACGCAGGGGCTCTGCGCCACGACGGCTTCAACTACTAAATAATAATAGGTTGCTAAATATCTCCCTTCCGCCTTTTTGTCTTTTGAATTGCGCGGCTATGTACAAAACGCGACAGAGCTCTCATCGGGCAATTCTATACATCATTTGAAAGGTCTTGAAATAACCTACAAACCGACGTTATGCATGATTAGTTTGGATACTGCATTCAGAAGTTATAGACGTGTAAACATGGTATTCACTAACGCCGAAATTCGCGTTATTTTGAAGTTTTCCTTCGTTAAAGGCAAATCCGTTAGAGAAACGCTCCGTGAGTGAAATTGATGGTGGCAGAGGAATGGTTTCGACAAATCAGAGCCGGTGAAAACGACACCATGGATAAGCCAGCCGGCGGAAGACCTGTGACGACGAATACCGATCAAATCCTGGAAAATATCGAGTTAGACATCGCCCAGAAGATGGGAGTAAGTCACCAAACCATTTTATATCATCTGCCTGCTGCTGCATCATTCCAGCCTTCTGCTGGATGCAAAAAAAAGCTTGATCTTTGGGTGCCGCGTGATTTGACGCAAAAACCTTCTGTACCGATACAGCGCCTGCCATATGCGGCTGAAACGGAACGAACTCGATCCATTTTTGAAGCAGATGGTGACATACGACAATATCACACGAAAACGGTCGTGGTCAAAGGTCGTTGAAGCGGCCCAGACCAAGCCCGGATTGACGGCCAGGAAGGTTTTGCTGTGTGTTTGGTGGGATTGGAAGGGAGTCATCCACTATGAGCTGCTTGCATATGGCCGGACATATTATGAATTTGCCGTCTAGATCGTAACAGATTATCGGAGGAAACGGCGCATATTTGAACTAAATCTGATCACTGTAACACTTTTTATAGAGGATTGAATAAAGAGCAAAAAGCGGAAGTGAGATATTTGACCACCATATGTAATTATAGATTCAATAAAATGTACTTGAAATGCCCAACATGCTGCGAGCCAGAAATGGCACGCTGGTGCCCCGACCGGGCTCCTGGATTATTTGAAATAAAATTAACAATTGTATATTTTACATTGTTTATTTTTCAGTAAATACACTACTCTAAATTATCTACATATGTTATATTATGTGAATTCTTTGAAATAATGAATGATAATGATACAATTCGTTTTTTATTCTCTTATATTATTTATTAGCTTTTAGATTTAAATATATTTTTTAGAATAAATAAATATAAAAAATATTCTTACATTATTTCTAAATCTTAAATTTCAGTACTTTTAAAATTATTAAACTATTATTTCCTTAAATAATAGTTTAATAATTTTAAAAGTACTGATAATTAAAATATTATAAGAATTTTACTTTTAAATTTCATTTGAAGTTATGAAGTACCCATTCCATACCCATATTGAAAACGGTTCGTAATTGCATTTGGTTATTAATACATTTGTTATCGAGTCTTAAAACTGTATATAATTTACGAAAACGAATTGGAACGTAGCTGACTTCGAACTTGTAAACGCGATAGGTTGTGGGTTCGATTCCTATTTGCAGAAAAGAAATATGTAGTATTTTCATTTCGTCGCTCTGGAAGTGAGGCCAAGCTGGGCGTTGAGCTCCGCCACTCCGCCTCCAGAATTCGGCGGAAAGTGGGAATAAGAAGTGTTTTAATAGGGACACAGTGTGTTAACAGGTTCCCTCTGCACGCCCTACTATTTGATTTTGATTCCTTGTGTGGAAGTAAGTGTAAATCATAATCAGTAACTGACTCCGTGCAACTCTCTAAAGGTGCACCCAAGCCGCAGTATATATTAAATTTAATATTTAGAGTTGAAAATACACAAATGCATTTACGAATTTACTGTACACAGTACCAATATATACTTAATTATTTATTACTAAATAAGTAAAAAGAGTATTTTTATAATATCTTCTCCATATTATATTTTTACAATTTTTGTATTAATTATCTGTGAATGAAATCTATGAATATTTTCTTTATGACAGAATGGATTATTTCTAATAAGCATAACAAGATTAAGTTCTCAAAATTAATAAATTAATTTATGTTTGTCAGTAGATCTTCGTTTCGAATTTAAGTTAACAAAATATTTTTAATAATAATTTTGTAAAATTCCTTTACCTTCTTCATTATATAAATTAATAAAATAACATTAGAAACAAATATATTTTCACACAATTTTTCCTCTTTTTTTTTAATTTTTTTGAGAAATTATTTTTTTTATAGCTTTTTCAGTAAATGATATTTGATTATTTTCTCAAGCTTATGAGATTGACAAAATACTTAACATTCAATTAAAACCAGTGAGTGTATGAGCTTTCTATGGCCTGTACATGTGTGTGTGTGTGTGTGTGTGCATGAGGAGCGCCGGGAGGGGGCGCTACGGCGGTGTCATACTGCCGCCATACTCAGGGGACGCACCACGACCTTTAATATATGAACAATAAAATAAACTGAAATATGTCATTTTAAGTATGGTTAATATTCAGCCTATAATTTTATACCTACTAGTTTTGTATCAAAAGTTGTCTCTTAGAGATTGTTTGAAGTAATAAGACCACCTTGCCATAAATATATGCGTTTTTTAACCTCAAGCTGTATTCCACGCATAGCATTGACCAGGCAGAAAGAACTTGGGAACCTATTGTTTTTTTTATTAGTACTATACAACAACACACTTCATGCGTACCCTTTTTTATCTTATAATTAATTTCCTTATCATATATATTAATTACATTATTATTTATATGCACAATTATCTACCTATCATAAGATAATATTATTATTATTTTTATATTTTTTTAATTAGAACTAAGGTGATAAACGAACCTAGTGTTAGGACACTCCGTTCCTATTAGGCTTAAGTTCCCCACTTTTCGCCGAATTGTGTTCAGTGGCGAGACTCAGCGCCGTGCTATTCCCCGTTACCAGAACGAGAAAATGAAATAATAATTCACCGAATGGGAATCGAACCCCCAACCATCCCGTTTACAGTCACACGCTTGAGCTCCTGCACCACGACGGAAGTGAACATGAAAAATGTTTCTGATGTTTGTCTAATTTACATTTTTGTCCGTAATAAATATTACTTTATTCTATTCTATAAAAATTCAATTCACAGCTCAATTTCAAGTAGCGGAACTTATCGCTGCGCTCTGGCGTACCAGAACGTGAAAATAGGTGTTAAATTTTATATACATATTAGCAGATATATAATTTGAAGCCGTTACCTCGGCCTCGACCGCGGCCCCGGCCCCTGCCCCTCCCGCGGCCGCGTCACCTGCGCCCGTCGCCCAAGCCCACCATATCTGCACAACACACGTTAAAAATATTATTCATATATTTTACTTTTTAATACTTACAAATAACCTCGAAAGTATAAAAATATTAGTTTAATATTGCGAAAAAATTATGAAAACATACAATTACTATATTTGACGTACACGGTGTGAAGCACGCACGCGCATAGCGGGAGTGTTTCCTATTCCGTTTCTATTAAGATACTTTCATTACACACTTTATGCCGAATTCTGAAGGCATTGTGTGTTGAATGGCAGAACTCAGCGAACGTTTTCTAAAAAAATATTTTTCTTGCCAAAGTGTGGAAAAACAATTTAAAGTATTAAAAACAACAGAACCATAAAAAAACCACTGCCTCACTAACCTATATTAGTGGCTGTTTTCTCCAAATAAGCGAGTGGTCCCTGCAAAGCGGTGCCCGCGTAGCCCCCGCGCCCGCCCGTCAGGAACATGCCTTGGGCTAGACTATTTTGCATCTAATTTGTGAAAAAATAGGTTAAAATGTAAATAATATTAATATGCTATTTAATAAACCGTCCAAATGCGAGTGAGACACGATGTGTTCACGTTTGTTATATGGAAGCCCCCTTTTACTCGTATATTTATTTTATTTTGTTTTTAAGAGTTTCAACTATATAACTATTACGGTTCATGAGATACAGCCTGGTGACAGACGAACAGACAGACAGGGAAGTCTTAGTAATAGGGTCCCATCTTACCCATTAGGTACGAAACCAAAAAAATACCAACAAAATATACAAAACAAAATTAGGCTAATATTAAAAAAACTGTTCATAAGTATGATTATAATTATTAAAAAAACACTACAAAATTCTCTACTATTCCAAACCATATCACACTGAAATAACATTTTTGTATAATAGAAAGAAAAGGCTAAGCGATAATAAAAACTAAAATCTTATATTAATAAAAATAAGCTTACCTTAAAAAAGTGCTCACAAAACTAAAGATAAATAATAAAGGGTGCGGGTAATTAAATAAAACAAAATAAAATATACACTAACCGTATATTTACAAACTGAAAATTGTGACAAAAAAAAAAAGAATACACAAATAAAGTGCAAAAACAAAATAAAACTAAAACTAGCATTTTTTTTAAACTAATGAAATAAAAATGGTCTCGTGGCTTTTTAAGTAAAGAATCGAAAATCATATTTCGTTTCGAGATAAAAAATAGTTTTTTTAATTAAGAGAACATCAATTATATAAATTGAGATATATTTAAAAAAATACGTTTCATAACTTAAATAAATCAAAACTTTCTTCAAAATAAAAGAGAAAAAGGGCTTACATCCAAAAAAAACTATGTGTTATCATACCAAATACATCGTAATACAACAAACAAATATATTTAAAATATTCTAAAATTTATATCAATATTAGTTAATGCAATTACCATTGATCACTGACATTACAACAACTACCCCCAATAAAATCTACTTCCTTACGGTGGTTAAGCGATCGTTTTATAATTTATTCAAAGTCCTTGTCAAAATATACCAAAAAAGAGAATCAGAATAAAATCTAATTCAATAACTGCGCAGATAACAGTGGTTTATTATAATTTATAACAGTAGAATTTTTACATACAGACGGGGTAGGCAGATGTATAGCCCGTTATACGGAGGCACCTGTTGCTGCTTTAATATTACTTTATACAATTAACACATCGTTAACATTACTTATATTTTTCCCTTTCCCTATTCTCTATTCGTAAGTCCTATTGTCTTTACCCATTACTCTCTCACTACCTCCTCTGTACAGAGGCAGGATAGGCAGGTGGATGGGGAGGTCGTACCTGCTGCTGTTGTAATGCCTGCTGCTGCAACGCGGCCTGTTGTGCTGCAGCTGCTGCTGCCATTTGTTGAGCCTGACAGGAAACGTTGGTGTTAAATGGAAGAAAAACAATAAAAAAGAATCACGGTGATATGAATTTGTATACATTCGTCGTTGTCATTCATTTGGACAGTGACTAACTGTGGGTTTGAACACCACTCGTTGGAATGAATATATATATATTCATTAAAAAATAGATTATTTTCATTTAGTATTAGTAGTATTTATTAAGTAAGCAAAGTGCGGCATTGAACTACTTAACTCGCAATGTCTCTCTGGAAGTTTTCTTTTTTCCTAACTATAGAATAACTCTGAAATTATTAAAAATATGGTGCTTGATTTGATTTTTGATACTTTATTAACACTCACCTGCACGCTTTGCTGCACGCTGCAGGTCTGCTGCATGGGAGACGCAGCCTGCTGCATCGGAGTCGGCGCGGGGGTCTGCTGCTGGCACTTGTTGTATTGAGTGTGGCCCTAGTGTAATGTTTAAAGTGATAGTAAAAAAAGTTTCAGGAAAAATAGACTAATTTTACGTATTAAAATGTATGGAAACAGGTTAACAAATAAATAGGAATAGAAATTTTGTATATAAAATATATCAGTATTGCTAGTTGATATTTTTGATATATGATAAAAAAAAATAAGTTTTTTTTTCATTTTTAAATTATTAACATGGAAGAAAGAGAAAAATTGAATTTTATGATTCGTTATATGGTTAATGTTTGAAAACGATTTTTTTATTTTTTTTAAAGATTATAAGGAAATTGAATTATTAAGACATATTCTTTTATATATTACTGCAAAAAAATATAATCATACTTCTTTCGCAATAAAAAACCTAATACATACAGTTTCTTAGTCTACAATTAATTAAACGGCCCGTCGACTAATTAAATCTAAAATAAAGACTGTCAGCAGAACTGCCTTCCAAGATTACCTAGACCTTCGATTTCGCGTAAGACTCACATTGTTGATATTTTTAACAATACTGACTTTTTTTAATCCACAATATATATATATATATATTAATAAAGACGTATATAATAGCCAATGGGCTATGTGAATTTTATCCAAAATACCTGCAAATCAGCTAACAAATTCTGCCACTGACTGATCTTATCGTAGTGTCGTCTTAACAATTCTTCTTTTCTTTGCAATTCACATTTGAGTTCATTGTTATCCTCTTTGACCAACAACTCCGGTTTCATCGCTGACAGAAGAAACCTACAACATAATTATTGCCAAATTTATTTTTATAGACCTCTTAAAAGAGAAAGCAGCTTCAGGATGAGTTCCGCTTATAGCAGATAGGCAGAGGGAACCCAGTATCAAGACACTCCGCTCCCCAAGCACCTCCCAATTTCACGACATTGTGCGTTGATTGGCAAATCACAACGCCGCATTTTATTATGTTATCTAGGTAAAGAAATGAAAATAATCCATTCTCTCGAGATAGGGATCGATCCTATTATACATGTGGAAGTATTAGCGATCCTTTTACGGAAACAGCATATATGTTAAAAACTTTCAAACCAATACCCAAAGAAATTAATCAAGATGCCTCAACAGTTTAGACATAGGATTTTTTTCATTTCACGATTTTTATCCATATCTGTATTTCGAGTGACGCACACAAACACAATACTACAAAAATACTACCAAGCGTTAGTGTGCGTGTTTATGTCATACTTTACAAATGGCGTTTTATTTTAAAACGATAATTTTATTATTTGTTTTGTTTGAAAAAATATCACTTTTTTGCTTATAGGAGTTTTTTAAATTCTTAATTATATAAAGCTTTTATAGAGTAGTTAAGTGTGGTTTTATTTAAGTGTTGTTTACACTTCCACACTGTATAGAGTGGAAGTGTAAACAACACTTAAATAAAACCACAAAGTGCCTGAAGTAAGACGTACACAAAAATATATAGAAAAACATCTTCACGCTGTATCCCGCATATGGGCTATATGCGGGATACAGCGTGAAGATGTTTTCTTTCTTATAGCAGAGGGAACCTAGTGCAAAGACATTCCGTTGCCCACAAAAATATACTATGAAATTGTAATGTACATACCGTTTCTGTAAAAAGAACGCCTCCATTTGCCTCGCGAGGTCGATGAACCTCTCCACTTCTACCTTTACTTCTTCTTTCTCAGCGCATGGCGACGCCTCCTGCTTCGTCAGTACGTTTAGACATGCCTGTAATATTTTTGTGTGTATTTTTGTTTGTGTGTGTAGTACGTGTGTGTTGCAGGAGATTTTTATTTAACTTTCAATACTTTTAAATTAAAAACACACTTTTTATTCCGATAGAATGCAATTTCTTAAACGTTTTAAACACGACCTCATGCAACACCAGAGGAGCCACAGGTGCGTTGCCAGGCTTTAAGGTGGAGGATGTTGGGCGTCGGGGCCCGGCATTACCTAATGCGAAACGCAGTGGCAAGAGCCACTACTTCACGCCGGTGTTAAATGTCGGGGGTGGTATTAATCCGGACGAGTCTGCCCATGCGTGTTGCCATTACTGGCGACGTGACTCTACCACACGTACTTTAGTCCCCTCTTACGACACCGACAGTACCAGGGTGATCCTATTCTAAGCCGGGACCACACGGCTGACTTCACCAGAGCGAAGAAATGAAAACATAAATAAATATTTTCTTTCCTCGTGTGGGAATCGAACCCGCAACCAGTCGATTGTGCAGCACAATTTGTACCACTGCGCCACGACCAGCCTCAAAAAAAAAACAATATAAAACAGTTATTCAATTATGTAAATTCAATTACATAAAGAAACACGTTTATTTAAAGATAAACAATGTGAGTCAATAAGATAAGTTATATCATCATAACAGATTTAGATTTTCCTTAGACTAACATAACAGATAGACTAATATAACAGATTTAGATTTGCCTTTAGGTCATAAAAAGTTCGAGACCGTCGTGGCGCAGGGGCACAAGGGTGTGACTGTAACGCGACGGTTGTAAGTTCGATCCCCACTCGAGTGAACGTATAATTATTTTCATTTGTTGGCACCGCCACTCTTGAGTGGCGCAATGCCTCGGAAACGATTGTATTTCATTTTGTTTCCATTATTACGGTCTTGGCAAAACGTGACGTTGAGCCCCCTTACTTCACAGGCAGTAAGCTATATCTCGAAAAAATTAATTAAAATTATAAACAAAGTATGGTATATATCTAAGAGTTCATTTTATTTTTCTCCACCTAATACTTGATTTTAATTTCTTCGTCCCATCCCATCTCTAAGGATTTTATGATTGTAGACGTGAACTTGTTTGTAGACGCAATTTAAAGAAAAGGAAATTAACTTTTAAAACATTTTTATTTTGTCTTCATCTTAAAGCTAATTACTTACTAAACAGTACAATGATAATGTAATTTTTAAAAATAAAATTAATTTAATTATTTATACTAATCACCACCATTCCTATTACTCAAAGGCAAATACAACTGCAAATGTTGTGGAGGGAATAATAGAAAAAACTATTTTTAAAATTATTTATTCATTAACTGTACATAATTTCAGGTTTGTCATTACACACAAAATAATTATAGCTATATCATAATATAATTTAAATTAGAAAATTCTCTTAAAAGACATTTTAGTATTGAGAAATTTAACTTTACATCTCACTAAGTGCTTGTGGCGAATTATATTAGTAATCTAATAAAATTTAAATTTCAATTAAAATACTCATTTCTGGTGGTCATACCATGGTGACTGGTATGGACTTCTGAAGAATTGATTGGAACTTGACTGCCCATACATTGATTGCATGTTTTGATAATGATTTGGATAGTATTCAGGCCTCCATCGACTCCTGTCTTGATAACTAGGAGGCTTGGGCTGATATATCCTTTCTTGAGACTGATAAGTCCTATAATCTAAGGGAGTATCTATGAATATGCTGTCATTATATTGACCAACAGGCAATGGTATGTCTTGAGCCTTTTCTGGAGTACTAGAATATGATTTTGGTTCAACACTTTCAACTATAACTTTCTTTTGTGGAGACTTTTTACTGATGACTTCTTTAGCAAGTTGGCTTTGTGAAGATTCCATAAACTTATGAAATTCTCCTTGGAAAGCGCTAGGGTTTTTGTTTATCGGTGGTACCACTGTGGGTACTCGTAAATTAGCATCTAGCAGCAAACCAGCGTAGGGCTTCGGTGGCGGCCTTGGCGTATCTGGAGGCCTATGACTGAGAGTTGAATGAAAACTTGTTACAGTTGAAGTCTTATATGGGGTGCCTTGGGAATACACAGAAGAAACAGTATCTAAGACTGGTTGTAATGGTGAGTGATATTCAAAGTTGGGAGTCGGAGTCTTCTTTGGTGTCCTTGGCTTGCGCGGCTTCTTTACTTTCTGTTCTCCATCAGGTCCTATCTGTGTTTTTACTTTGGGCTCCCGTTTTACCAGATTTTTCTTGACTCTTTCCTTTCTAGGCTTTTCAACTTTTTCACCATCGTTGACAGGTGTTTTGCGTTTTTTCGGTTCTTTCTTTACTTCTTGTGATATTTCTAATGAGGTATATTGAGATATTGCAGAATCATTCAAAGGATCTATTTTCAGTGAAGGTGAAGAGAGAGGTGCTGGAATTGCAAGTTCAGGCTCGTGTGGTGGGGACTCCCAAGTAGAAATAACAGCTGCCATATCTTCCAATTGTTCACTTGATAGTTTTTTAGTTTTCATTTTTCTCCTCTGTTTCTTAGGTTGTGTTGATGTCTCTTGGTCTTGACTAGCATTATCACCTTCCTCCTTAAGAACTTTTTCTTTTGGTTCCTTCTCCTTTTTAATACTTTCCTTTTTTTTCTTCTTTGTCTTTTTTGTAGTAGGTGCAACATAGTCTGAGTCACGATCGGAATCAATATAGCCAATATCAGGTAACTGTGCCTCGGAGGGATCCATTTCATCACCTTTAAGCCAAATATCCTCTAAGACATCTAACTGATTATCATCAGGATCTATTGGCATTATGGGCCTCTTCATTGAAGTCATCATGTCCAGGTCCCCCTCAGCCATAGTCATCTCATCATCATCCATGACATCGTGACCAAGTATAGAAACTGCTATAGCACCTTCAGATATACTTTTGCTGGCCATAGCTCTTTTTAAATGTAATGGATGCCTTTTCTTCTTCTTCAAACCTTCCTCTTCTGCTGCTATGAAGGATTCTGGAAGTTCTGTGTTATTTTTATTACACAAAATATCTTGTCCAGAGGGATGTGGGGCAGGTACCATTTTTTCAGGCTGTTCAGGGTGACATCCAACATCTTGTCCTTTTAACCACAGCTCATAGCGGTCAGGTTGGAATCGTTTCACAAATGTGTCCATAGATATTTTGACCATGTCATTACTGCAGGAACACTGCATTGCGCGCTTACCATATTCCACCCATCGTGGTGCGGCAAAGTTTGTTGATTCAGCACAGTTAAAGCCATGATTAAATCCTGCATGATAACCGTAGGGGAAAGTGATCATAATCTCTCCGGCACCTTGAGTTATTTTACTAACTGGCACTGAATACTGTTTTAGAATCTGTGGTGATATTAAAGTCATTTTGTGTCGTAAGAATGCTTGGCAAGTTTTAGCAGATGTGGGAAAGAAACCAGCGGCAATTCTTTCAAATCTTTTACCATGTTCCGGAGGTATGGCATACCAGGTCTTAGGTTCACCAAAGTGTAGATAGTTGATAGAGTACAGATCCATATCCTCAGTATGCCAAGCAAAAGTAGTTTTCCACATACCAAAATATAAATAAGCTGTGTTTACACCATCAATTTCAATGCCATAATCAGAGTTCACAAAGTCTAATATTGTTCCTAAATGATTGATATTCCATTCCTTGACATCAGGGTCGGTGATACTGCCGTTCACATCAGCCCCGTAAATAGGGGCTACGTAGGTCACATTTTTCCAATATTTCCTTTCCAAATCGTCGTAATTTGTGTGCTTTGGAGTACAGTATTTCGCAGAGTTAGCTAGCACAGCGAATTGTTTCACTGTCATGGATTTTTTCTGTATATTAATTTGTTGAAATAAACCTTGTTTTCCAGTGACCACTTGACATATTGGCGAAGGGATTGTAACGTTTAATTCGTCCAAGTCGTAGCCCCTCTTCCGTGGTACCCATTCGGGAGGAGGAATTACTTTTGCGAGTCCAGCTTTATGCGCTCCCTTCGATTCCATAAACTGGATGTATTTATTGAAATCTTTGAACTCATCCCAGGTTGGGCGGAACACTTGTATCGATATTCCACCCCCTTGCGTGAGATTATCATCCCCAGTCACCGACATTATCGTGTTATTTTACGCTCACGAGTCCAAATTAACTATATTTCAAAACAACCACTTATTTCACGTCTACCGTCATGTTTATCAAATTGCATCGCATTTCAATTAACAGTCTATAGATTTTTTAAAACTTTAAATAAAATAAACAAGATAATATCGTCGTAATGTGAAAACATTGTCAGTAAAATGGCCGACTTGAATGAGATGCGCTCACAACAAAAATTGTGAGTCGATCGGAGCCACATAAGCTAAATCGGGTCACGTAGTCACAGCACTCCCTATATTTTCGCCATTAATACATAGATTTAGCCTATGAAGCTTCTACTAGGAGTGTATGGCAACATCGCTATAAGTAAGTTCGCCATGTTGGTACAACACTGTTATGACAATTACCGCATATTTTCAATAGGTTATGTATAGAAAAGGATATTTGTTTTCATTATTATGAATTAATTATAACTTTAATTGTAAGGCTAACTAACCTGAAACGATTCTTCAAATTCTTCCACCAAATTTCCGCTGCCATTTGTCGGTGTCGCCATCTTGTTTTTTATTTATCGACCACTCGTTCTATTGATACATCCGAAATAATTGTAATGTTGACGTTTTGGATAGGAAACGCACACATATAAACATAAAGCGCATCTACTACAGAAAAATCAATAATATTAACAGGGCTGCCAAACTATTTTTACACTAAACCGGTTTAATAGTGAAACAAAACGTCTCAGACAATGAGATTCCTTCATAAGTAAATTATTATTTCTGAGCATTTTAAAATTTATTTTCTTTTGAGTAATATTTTTTTATAAAAACTATTTAAAAATATATGTGTATGTAAACATAGTTCATATACAAAATATGTGACATGATATATAGCATTCAAATATGCAAAATAAGACAAATATATTACCAGAATTTGGATGCATATTTTATAAGTAATTGTTAAAGGTACAAGTTACTTCCTCTACTTATTTTATTTAATACTGTAAATTGAGGCCGCCGTGGCGCAGAGGCAGAAGTGTGTGACTGTAACGGGACGGTTGTGGGTTCCATTTCCACTCAAGGAAGTGAAATATTTTTTTACGTCTATATTTCCACTTCTTCGCTCTTCTTAGCTCTCCCACTCAATACGCAATGCTTCCAGAATTCAGCAGAAAGTGGGGAACGGAGTGTCTTAACTCTGGGTTCCCTCGATGTACCCTGCTACTATTATGAAATAAATTAACATCACAACCCTAAGTAGTGATGAGCACGACGTTTCAATAAATCACTGACTCAATGTTTACATCACGTGATTATCATTGTTCATCAGAATTGTGATATTTTTTAGTCTTCACTTATTAACAGAGCAGGGTGAACAGAAATAATTTAATAAAAAGTTTCCTTATTTTCAATTTTTTACCTATTTTAATATATACTATCTGAAAAAAGACCATAAATATTTATTATTGTTTAGAATACGAACCTACAATTAATCGCATTTCTGCTCAACAATGTCCTAACTATGTGGCGTAGGTGATTAAATTGTTTCATGATAAGGTACCAATAAATCTGTAGCTAATTTATGGTACTTAACAACCGCCTGAGCCCAATCCGATTTGGTTCTCCGTGATTATGTAACTTAAAATAATACTGTTAGGTCACAAACATAATTTATAATACTAGTTTCCGCTTAAAATTGTAGGTCACTCATCTTAAAATGGACTTTATTGCTGCTATCGCAAGGTCAGTTGCAGTATTATGTGTTCACAACTTCAGTGTATCGTGGTCAGTCACAGTACGTCACAATGACGTAAGCTGTCAGAATTAGCTGATTTGGGTGAAAAAGTACTTTTCGAATTGCAGGTTAGGTGTAAGTAATTTTATTGTAACTCACCTTAAACTTTGCTTTGAGATGGCTTTAGATGTCACAATTTTATTTTATACAGTGAGATTCTATATTTTATGTATGAATTATCATTTAAAGAGATTTAGTTACGGTAGTTACGGATTATAATATTCAACAGAATGTCGTATCATATAAATATGTTTATATATATAATATAAAGTAATTTATAAGTAAACAATGCCTCAGTAACGAGAAATGTTATTACTATAAAAAAATACAGGACTTTTAGTTAGATTTTTATCAACTACCATACTCTAAAATTTAGACACGATAAAGAGTCTAAATTATCGTGTTAAATTTTGTAGCAATCAAATACACTAAACAATATTACAAATTATTTCGCCGCATTTCATTAGATATAAGACAAAAAATAACTTATCATATTACTGTATTTAATGAGAATATTATTTACGCACATTTTTTTTGTTTTGTTAACATTAATAAGTACCTACATAGGTTCTCATTTATTATGATAAAAGTCCCAAGTATGACAGCGTATGTTTATTTTACGGTACCGTTTATTTTTTTATAACCTTGATGTAACTTCTAAATGTATAGTTTAGTTTTAATTTTTGTTATAGTGTTTCGAGCGTGGCATTTGAGCACAATTCACTTTGCCGATGTCACTTTGAATGAAAACACACGAAAGAATTGATTGGTAAAAAGAAATAACCGTACATCTAAATTTAACCTGTGAACAGTTTTGTTTTTAATATGACAGATGTCAAATAAGTAAATTCATAAAATGGCGACGGCGGTATAACCTCGCTAGTTTTTACGTTTGTACGCTATTACGTTACTATAAGTTAATGATAAACAGTTTATTAACTCGAGTGATTTTTTTCGATTTTTCTATATAAATAATTTGTGAGCATGGCGGATGCGGCTGCTAGGCAGCTGCAATACGAGTACAAAGCTGTAAGTTTTTTGTTTTGATATTGCTACATATTGTTAAATATAATAATTTATTGTAAATTTAAATAAGTTAGCTTAGTAAAATTATTTTCTTTATTTATTTACTTCTTGAAATCCTATGTTCCTTTTTTTTGTTATTAAAATTGTTTAACACATAGTGTAAATATCTAGTCTTAAAATATAATTTTTGTATGAAATATAATCATCATATCGATTTAATTTTTTTCTAGAACTCGAATCTCGTATTACAAGCTGATGTACGTCTGATAGAAAGACGAGGTCGCGATGAGGCGACAGGAGAGGTCCTTTCATTGTCAGGCAAACTTATTGGAACTCGCATGGGAGATAGGGCTCAAAGAACTAAACCTGATAAGGCTGAAGAAAGGAAAGCTAAGTAAGTATGGTTAAAACTGTTATTACCATAAGTCACTCTTTGATTAAATAATTTCTTGAGCTTTATTTTAACTTGAAATGCTTGTGAGTTGTGGTATGGGCAGTCCCAACACCACAACCCACAAGCACTGTCTTAACACTAGGCTGCATCTGTCTACCCTGAGTGACCCTCCTATATGCAGGATACAGTGTGTAGCAAAAAAATATGTTTATATCATCACAATATCTATGTATGTATGATATTGTAGGTGTAAATATAAAAAATCTGCAACTATTATTACTTTCTACATTATTGTCATGAAAATGATAATTAAGTCCAATTAGTACTTAATTATGAGCAGAAATGGTGACCTTTTACCTTATTATTGATTTTCTGCTCATTTGAAGATATGCTTAATAGCATCATATAGGAATGAAAATGTTTTATTTGAACCAATAATTTATTTATGCAGGCAATCACCCAATTGCAATTCAACTACAGAATATATATAAGGAGTTATAACATAACAAAATAGAAATATAAAAAAACTAAATGCATTACAAGAAATTTTTCTTTTTACATATATCACATTTAAAGCAAATAAAATGAAGAAGACAGACTATGAATAATCAACTAGTGTAATTTTTTAGGTTATTTATCTATGTTCAAATCAAATTCACATATTTTGCACTATTTTTCTCTAAGATAGAAAAAATAGCTCAGAATTCTATGAAATCATTGTTTTGCTGCATTGTTTTGCTTGGTTTCATAGTCCTAGCTCCTCTCAACACCTACACAAAATTTGAAATGATCCTACAAAGTGTACCATTGAAATATGCTCTAAAAATTAACTTACAGTTTATAGGCAAGCTGAGATCTGGTAATAAATTTTCATTTCAGACGTCAAAAACGTGACGAAGCATCCTATGAACTATCCAAATCCAAATCCAAGGTAGCCTGGGCCGATGATACCCCAGCTGGAGTCCTATACAGGCCTAGGGCTCAACATACTAGACATGCATATGAGTTGTTATTGTCTTTTATGCAGGGGTCTTTAGGAGACCAGCCCAGGGATATATTGTGTGGAGCATGTGATGAGGTTTGTTTTTTTTATTTTTGAACTTTTTGAATATCCCACACATAGTAGGATAGGTAGAGAGAGCTTAAGACACTTCTGTTTGCCACTTTCCACCAAACTCTCGAGGTATTGCAGGAGTGGTGGAACTCAACACCATGCTTTGTTACCATAGCAAAGAAATGGAAATGTTAAATATTTCATTGTCTCAAGTAGAAATCCATCCCACAACCTGTCACACGTATAGTCAAACGCTTGTGCCCCTGCGTCATAACGGGCCTGGTTTGATTATATTATTTTGAAAAGTTATTAACAGCAAGGTTTTCTAATTGGCTATAGTAGAAAGTAGCTCCTTGCTTAATTTGTTTTTCTTATTTGAATAGGTTCTGGTAGTCCTCAAAAATGACAAATTAAAGGATCCCGAAAGGAAGAAGGAAATTGAAATGCTTCTAGGACCCATTCCAGATGAGAGATTTGCATTATTAGTCAATTTAGGTAAAAAAATTTCTTTGGTTAACTTAAAGGTGTAATTTTTTTAACATCACACTGGACCCTGCACATGGCGGGGATGGCACACGTAATACACTTCTGTTCCTCACTATCTTCCAAATTTTGGTGTTGAGTGAGTAAAGTTACCCAAAGTAAGGATATGAAAATATTAAATATTTCATTCCCCAAAGTAGGAATTGGAACTATAACTTGTCCTGTGTATCAAGGCTTAAATAAATATTATCAAGACTATAAAATAATAAATGTATATCAAAAACATATGCTATGCTCAATCATAATACATTCAAATATTTTGTTTTTTCTCTAAAACAGGTAAAAAAATAACAGACTTCACAATAAGTGCATCGGGTGAGGGCAACACTGAGATAGATGAGACCTATGGCATCAATGTGCAGTTTGAGGAGTCGTCAGAGGAGGATGACGAGGATGCTTATGGGGAGGTTGGTAACCACATACATGGTGTATTATGTAGTTCAAATTAGGATAAGAAATATTTTGAACATTCTTAAAGTATTATTTCACATTTAGGAAGTAAAATGTTTTTTAAAAAGTTATTATTGATGTTGTCCGATTTCAAAGATGCGCCTCTGGTTTGCCATTCTAGCACTTTGCCTACTAGGCCATACATTTTCCATGGTAGTAGTATTCTCACATGGCATGTTTCAAAGAGAAGCAGATCCAAATACCACTACATAAATATTTTCATATGAATTTCAAAAAAAAATTTTTTAAACATGAGATGAGAACAACATGAGGTGAGATACAACATTCCTGTGTATAAAACACAAAAATAAAGATTCATACTCACCATATCTTCCTTTATAAAGAGAAAAAAGTAATTAAATATTTATTACAACTTAAAAACTGTCAAAAGGATATTTTTAATGTCAAAACATAAGCCAAAAGCAAAACAATATTTCATCAAATTATATAATGTCTATTATTTCAAATACCCATTTTATTGACAGGTCCATGATGAAGAGAAAGAAGATGGCGACGTATCAGAGACAGAAGGTGGAAAAGAGAGCTCAGGAGAGGACAGTGATGGAGATGGTAAAAGGAATGCTATACATGCGAATGTAAGTTTTTTTTCTTCAATTAACTGCACATGTCAGGGTTAGTCAGGGACCCTGAATACCTAGTGTTAAGACACTCTGTTCCCATCAAGACACTTCCATTGTCTACTTTCCGCCAAGTTCTCGAGATATTATGTAGTGAGTGATGGAACTGAATTCCAGAGCAAAGAAATGAAATATTCAATTCCCCATTCCTAGAAGGGGAATCAAAGCCGCGACCTTGGCGTTTACAGTCTCCTGCGCCACGACGGCCTCAAGTTGTTGAGTTCCAACAACACTACACACAATGTCCTATTTAGGATTTTGTATACTTATTTAGGTATACTAGTGTAAAATATACAATAGCAGGAAGCTAGGGAAGCACTGAATCTTAAGTGACCAAACCCCCCAGCGTGGCCCCTTCGCCACGACTGGCCTCATATATATAATATATACATATGATGTATATATATATTATTAACTTTTTTTTACAGCTTTTAGAGGAACAATTGGCCATGCATAAACGTCGTGATACAGTGCTCCATGCGATGGACATTGACGCGTATTGGCTACAAAGGAGATTGTCCCGCCATTTTGCTGATGCGATGGTTTCACAGGTATTTTATTTTGGGATTTTTTTCTGACCAGAACCAGTCATTTAAAATTATTATTTTCTACTTAACTTGTCAGGTTAATAATACATGGCATGGTTTCTTAACAGTTTTGTACAAGAATTAAGGCCGTCGTCGTGTACACACAAGAATGTGACTGTAACGGGAGCGCGACAGTTGGGGGTTCGATCCCCACTCGAAGCAATGAATCATTATTTATCAGTATTTTGATTTAATATTTTCATTTCCTCTTCCTGACACCAAGGCCAAAACAAAAGCCCGGCGTTACGTTCCGCCACTCAACACGCAATGCCTTAAAAAATTCGGCGGAAAGTGGGGAATAAGAGTGTCCTAAACCTAAGTTTCTTTTGCCTACCATCCAGTCTGCGGGAGACAACATGAAGCTGATTTAGATTTGATTTACAATTTTGTAAAAGTTAATATTAAATTATATAGTCCTGTTTAAAAATTATACCTTTTTTCTTTTAATAATTGAAAATTTGTGATTATCTTTTATTATTATAAGAAGTAAAATATTTTATTATACATTAATAAAATGTTCTATTCTATATGTAATCTTTATGAACTATAATGTAATCAAAATATGTTTTTATTTATTATTTCATCAATTTTAATAAAATTGTAGGCAAAATCATCAGAAGTGTTAAAAGCATTAGCAGAAGCAGCAGACGATAGAGACCTAGAAAATAGACTAGTGTTGCTCCTCGGCTACGACTGTTTTGATCTGGTGAAGGTCCTCAATAAGTATAGATACACAGGTAAGTTAGCTTTTTGTTTTTTTTTTTATGGGAGAGGACAAGGCAAACGAGCGTTCGGGTCACCTGATGGTAAGTGATCACCGCCGCCCACGACCCCATGCAACACCAGAGGAGCCACAGGTGCGTTGCCAGCCTTTAAGGTGGAGATGAAGGGCACCGGGGCCCGGCATTACCTAATGCGAAACGCAGTGGCAAGGGCCACTACTTCACGCCGGTTTAAAATGCCGGGGGTGGTATTAAATCCGTTCGAGTCTGCCCATGCGTGTTGCCATTACTGGCGACGTGACTCTACCACACGTACTTTAGTCGCCTCTTACGACACCGACAGTACCAGGGTGATCCTATTCTAAGCCGGGACCACACGGCTGACTTCACCAGAGCGAAGAAATGAAAACATTAATAAATATTTTTTTTTCCTCGAGTGGGAATCGAACCCGCAACCAGTCGATTGTGTAGCACAATTTGTACCACTGCGCCACGACCAGCCTTTTGTTGACTTTTTTTTGTTGTTTCTGCAGTAAAGAAATATGTCCAAGGCTGTCGTAGCACAGCTGCACTGAATGTGACTCTAAAATTATCAAATTTTTATAGTTAGTCAGTTACTTAGGTAGAGTTTGCTTTACCTTATTATGATTGATTTTTGTAAATGAAAAACAAAAAAATCAATTTTTTGTTTCTATAAATGCTGCAGGCAGGCAGTTTCTATAAATGTGATATATGTTATAGTATTGTTAGAAATCGGAAACGGTTAACGTTTTTAAAAAAAAAACAAGATATAAACACATATCGTCTATATGTTTTTAAATTATTCGGAAAGACATTCTACGTAAATGCAATAAGTGATATGTATGGCCCAATAACAATACTTCACACCAGCTTCCATCCATTAAGGGCCTACAAGCAACTGCCCCACGATTGACACAATTCGAGTGCTTTTATAGTCTTTTCCACCTACATCTACCATCTTGTACACGAATTAACAGTATTTTAATTTTTCTATTTCAGTTCTATACTGCACAAAATTGGCTTCATCTCAATCTGAGAGTGAAAGAGCTTCCATACGAGAGGAAATGTCTCGACAGCCGCATTTGCAGAAAATTTTAGCGCAGTTGGACACTGGGAAAGGGGAGGATGAAGTTAGTTGGCTTATTTTTATAGATATTTTTAGCTTCACCCTTATCTCAACACAGTATGTCGGAATTTTTTAACACTGAGTTACCAGGTTCTCTCTGCCTAACCTGCTATATGCGGGATACAGCGTCTTTATCCTTAAGGAAATCTTTATATTATGAGATTATATACTTTTTATATTCACAAGTCTCGTCAAGTAAAGTATTGTGTAAAGAGTAACCCATACCACATTGTTAACCATTTTAATTTTACTACAAACAATTGCCTATATGAATCTCTCATTTAGGACATGCTTTAAAATAACCGAGAAAAAAAAAATAGGTCTTTTCTCTTTTTTTTATAATATTTTAATTTTATTCTTTTTACTTTACACAGACAGCAGAACAATCGGAACAACCACGCAAACGTCACAAAGCTGGTCAAGAACAAGCTAACTGGGGTGGCAACGTCTCCGGAAACAGGCGCATGCTCCAACTTGAGGAGCTGGTCTTCGCAGCAGGGTCCCATCTGATGGCCAACAAACGGTGTCAATTGCCCCCTGGCTCTTTTAGGAAGCAGAGAAAAGGTGCGTGGGGGTTTGGGATCTTTTTATTTTATTGAGTGGTTATGTCTCTGGCAACAAACACCTAATGGGCAACAAGTATTGTCAGCTGCTTCTTGGATCTTTTAAGATGCAGCTGACAGTATAGCAGCTGAGCAGTATATTCTGTATCAGACAGATGGTTAAACTTGAGGAGTTGGCTATTTCATTTTTTTGGCAACTTTTCATTTCCTCTTTCATTTTTGGGGTAGTTTTCTTTTTTGTATTGTGTATATTTTTTTAGGGTATGTCTTCAGTCACAGGTCAGTTGTTATTTCGCTGCTTGGACTAGGTCAGGTCCTTGTGTGAGAACTTTGTAATCTAACCACGCTTTCTTAAACTATTATTCTCAGTTGCGTTGAATTAAAAAGAAATAATCATAATTAATATATATATTTTAGCACTGTTGAACTTATATTCAGTAATGATATTGAGGCCATTGTGCAGTCATAAGACATAGTGTGGTGTTGACTTCTGACTTTGAATACGCAATGTCTCAAACTATGAACTGTCTGCCTACCGAAAATAAAAAAAAATCTCCAGGCAATTTAAACGATTTTTTTATATTCTTCAGGTTATGAAGAAGTGCATGTACCAGCTTTGAAGCCCAAACCCTTCGAAGATAATGAAACGCTAGTGCCCATAGAAAAACTACCTAAATATGTACAGCCGGCGTTTGAAGGTTTCAAGACTTTGAATAGAATTCAGGTTGGTATATTAAAAAAAATTAACCATTGTGGGGGAGTAGTGGCATAGACGTGAAGGATGTACGTTCGAATTTGATAAATTTTTATATATATTATAACCCTCATGAAATATTTATGTGTCCTGTCATTCCACAAGATATAACAAGAATCCTAAATTTTTTAAAAAAAAGAGTGTTGGATATGATGAAATTGCTACACAAGTCGTTAATTTTGTATTCAAAAATATAGCAATCCCTCTATGTCATATCATTAACATGTGCATTTTTCCTGATGGTCTTAAAATGGTAATAGTAAAACTTTTTCATAAAAATAAAACTAAAAATGAAATGATTTTTTTTTTATCAGAGATAGGTAAGCGTTTGACCACTGTCTAACCTAATCGTAAGTAAAGACGAGGTCTAAATTACAGACCTATTGCTTTGATCCCTATATTTTCTTAAGTCCTCGAAAAACTTATATATGAATCACATTACGGATTTTATTCACAAGTTCCTTTTCTATAGTCTAGTAACCTCTTTAACTAAATATAACATATTATGCAAGGAGCAAAAGGGATATGTAAAAATTAAAAATATTAACATGGCTATTTATGAAGTTATAAGTAATATAATAATAATAATAATTATAAACTGTTTATTGTACACCACAAATAAGAAATAATAGAATACAAATAAAAGAATACAATAGGCAACCTTATCGCTGAAATAGCGATTTCTTTAAGGCATTGGAAATTAAATTGGAAAATAAATAAATAATGAGTGGAGTGTGAATAATATTAAATATATAATAGCAATGCCTCCAATTCTTTGTCTTCCAATTTTGTCGGTGCTCCAGAACGCTCTTTGTCTTCAAGGTCAAAATCATTACTTTTGAAGCGCCTAAACCAGTCTCTGCACATTGTATTCGACAAAGCTTTGCCACCATATGTCACAATGAGAATTCAATGTGCTTCTGTGTGCGTGTGCGTTGAGTAAAAAATACTTTTTTACCCTTTATACCTTCTTAGCTGTGCATATTGAATATATTTATATATATATTTTAATTAATGTATATATCTTGTTTGTTGCCATTTTTCTACACTGTTATTATGTGTGCATATATTTATGATGTATTTATATATAATAAATATGAGAACTATAATGGTAAGAATAAAATGTGTAACGGCAGATAAAAAAAAAAAGAAAAACCTTTAAACGACGTTTGAAGGTTAGAAATGTTTTGGCAATTCTGACATCTTCTGACATCAAAGGAAGGGAGTTCTACAATCTACATGCAGTTACAGTAAATGAGCTGCTGTAAAAAGAGGAAGTGTGAGAAGGTATTTTGAGAATAAGATTACGTTCAGAGCAAAGTGTTCGAGAACGTGTCTCGGCCAAAAACTCAAAACGTTATTTAAGGTAAGGAGGGGAAATTGGATTGAACAGAATACAGTAGAGAAGATGAAGGATGTGAATATTCTTGCGAAGGCGGATCGGGAGCCACTTGAATTTTTCAGAGATGTGATCAAATTTACGTAGGCCAAATATGAATCGAATACATAAATTTTGTATACGCGAATATAATGACTAAGGTTGATAAAAAAAGTATCTATTTGCGCAATCTATACTTATATGTCTAAGGCTTTCGATCATGTAGATCATGAAACATTATTAAATAAGCTTTATGTTTATACAATACGTGGAAATGTTCTTAATTAAATCAATACATTGGTGACCGTCCAACAGTCCACAGAAATCACATGGATAAATACCAAAACTCAGAGAGAAAATAAATATTTCTTGTCATATAGAGAAGTAAAATTTTGCCAGCAAATTTGGTTCTGGACCAATACTACTTTTGCTATAAATAAATGATCTCCCACAAAATATCGATCATCCTATGGTATTTTACTCGCAGATGATAGTACTGTACTCATTAAGTGCACTAAAAGGCTAACATATGCAAAAGAAAAAATAATACTCCAAAAAATAATTAATTGGTCAGAAACTAATAATTTAATCATAAGCCTAAAAAAACGCAGATAATGCATTTCGACCAAAGATTGCATGTAGCAAGTTTAAATATAATCTTAATCAAAAAAAAAATCAAGTAATGTTGCTAAATTTCTTGATATTTTAATAGACAGCCAATTAACGTGGAAGCCTCAAGCTGAAAATATTTGTTAAAAACTTTACGTATCTGTATACACAATGTACAATTTGAACAAAAAACTTAATAACTACACACTCTTGGTTGCTTATCATGGTTTAGTAGCATCAGTTTTACGAGCCTTAGCCGTGTGGTCTCGGCTTAGAATAGGATCTCCCTCATACTGTCGGTGTCGTAAGAGGCGACTAAAGTACGTGTGGTGGAGTCACGTCGCTAGTAATGGCAACACACACGCGTGGGCAGACTCGACCGGATTTAATACCACCCCCGGCATTTAAAACCGGCGTGAAGTAGTGGCCCTTGCCACTGTGTTTCGCATTAGGTAATGCCGGACCCCGATGCCCTTCAAGGCTGGCAACGCACCTGTGGCTCCTCTGGTGTTGCATAGGGTCGTGGGCGGCGGTGATCATTTACCATCAGGTAACCCGAACGCTCGTTTGCCTTGTCCTCTCCCATAAAAAAATTTAGGAGTATTTTGTTCTGAAAGCCAAAATATTTTTAAGGGCCAAAAACATTGCGTAAGGTCAATGTCCAATTTGAAGGTCTCAGACACACACCACATTTTATTTTTGGCAAAATCTCTTTTGTTTTATTTGTTTTAGGCTTTTATAGAGTAATTAGGATTGTGTTTTTTATATATTTAATGTATTTTTATGATTTTATTGAAAATATCGTGCAGTTATATTTTATTGAAAATATAATTGCACGATGTGGTTTCAAGGAGGTGCGGGAGTCCTGCTATGTTGATATTTTAAATATGTACCAGAATGTTTTTCTTCACTTAGTAAGCAAACACTATAAATATTTAAAATATTCTTACTGTATTTTTCTACTTCCAAACAGAGTCGTATATCAAAAGCAGCCCTAGAAAGCGATGAAAACCTACTAGTATGTGCCCCAACAGGGGCTGGTAAAACCAATGTAGCCTTACTGACCATATTGAGGGAAGTGGGGAAACATGTCAACGACGATGGAACAGTCAACGTGCAGGACTTCAAGATGATATATGTGGCGCCCATGAAGTCGCTGGTGCAGGAGATGGTGAGTGGAAGTGACAGTTTTTGTGTCTTTTTGGGTATTTGGTCCAAGTAGGTCTATCTCAGGGGAATTGGGTGCAAATATTTCCAAAATGAAATAGCAAGATTTGTTAGGGGATAGTTGTGACCGACATGGCTTTATTAATCTTTCTGAGAAAATTAGGGGAATGGATTAATGATGATAATGTAAGAAAATGAGAGAAAAATATAGTTTTCAAGAGCAGTAACTTATTGACACATTAATTTATTGGATTGGAAAGAGATTAAATTCCTTTCAGAGATGATAACAATAAAAATAAATTGTTTGCGCACATGCAAATATTTCAATTTAAACTTGGTTCAATAAGAATCTAGATCAGAATCTGAATCTTCATCCAAGCGGTTTTACAACAAAGCCATACGTCCTTTGTGGTCAAAGTGATTGGATGGTATCCAACAGACGTATCCATCCAATCGCTAGTCTTCATATTTTACAAAAAATATATATTATCTTACCAGGTGGGCAATTTCACAAAACGTCTATTAGCCTACAACATGAAGGTTTCAGAACTGACAGGCGACCATCAGCTGACAAGAGAACAAATAGACGCGACCCAACTCATTGTGTGTACTCCGGAGAAATGGGATATCATTACACGGAAAGGTGAGTAATTGGTTTGATACCTAGTTTATGATGACGAGTATGGCAATTATTTTCAGTCTCTCGTGAGGTTAGGTTAGGTTAGCATGCATCATTTAACATGCAACGTCTGAAATTTGGCGGAAAAGCGGGAAATAGATTGTGTTGACAATAATGTCTTTATCTTTATTCTACAATAACACAGAATAAAGCTGGAAGTTAATAAAAGTATGAAAATTAAATTGTTTTTAAGTGTCTGCGTGAACTATGCTTTTAGATACAATCCTTACACGTGAAACATTGAAATTTACTTTTCCATTTCCGCGATCAATTAAGCCGTCTTAATAAATCGCAGAAATGGGTTTTGGTTGGACGTTGATTACGTCATCCAACGGCCAATATATATTCCATTTTTTAAATTATTACGGTAATGATAAATAACAAAATAAAAAAATCATACCATTTTCTCCCATTTCCCCTCAGATGATGGTTTCTGATAATAGTCATAGAAATAATAAATTGTTTATTATGTGTCGAAAATTGGTGATGTATAGGTAACAGAGTCTTGATGCTTAAAACATGGGGTATCCTAAATTCCCCTCTTCTCCCCTCAGGTGGCGAGCGTTCCTTCACAAACTTGGTGCGCCTTATAATTATCGACGAAGTGCACTTGTTGCACGACGAGCGCGGGCCCGTGCTGGAGGCGCTAGTGGCGCGGACGCTGCGCACCGTTGAGCACACTAGGGAACAGGTTCAAATACAATATTAAAAATTTCATACATTTAACAAGAATAAAATTTTAAGAAAGCAATAATAATATCGAGGCCGTTGCTTGTCGAGGCGACGGTTGGTGGTTCTATTGTCACTCAGATGAATAATTATATTACATTTTATAAGACTTTATGCGAGGTACAGCGTGAAGCTATATAAATATATTTTTAATTATTCTAATTGTGTTTTCAGGTTCGTCTAGTGGGTCTCTCTGCTACACTACCAAATTACACAGACGTGGCCGCCTTTTTGAGAGTTAAACCAGAGAAAGGACTGTTTTATTTTGATAATTCATTTAGGTATGTCTTTTTATCAAAGAGAAATAGGAAAATTATCCATTATCAAAAAAAAAATCTATTATAGTAGCTTAAATTATTCCAATTTACTCATATTTTTTGCACTCTAAACCTGACCTACAATATGTCTCATGAAATTGTCAAAACAAAGTATGATCAAATTTAAAAAGAACACGATGAAAAGGCGCTTATTTACATTATTTTTCAGGCCAGTAGCCCTAGAACAGCAGTACATAGGTGTGACAGAAAAGAAAGCATTAAAGAGATTCCAAGTTATGAATGATATTGTGTATGAGAAGGCTATGGAACATGCTGGAAGGAATCAGGTATGTTGTTTTCACTTTCACGCCATATTCCGCGTCTAACACGCTAGGCGGAGGGAATCTAGTGGTAAGAAACTTTTTTCTTAATTTCTGTCCGAATTCGAGATACTGCGTGTTAGGTGGAGGATCGAATTGATCCGACAACTAGCGTTTAAGAATCGCGTAATATTGTTGCTTATCTTTCTCAGTAGTTAGATTTGTTTACAAATTTCCGTTACACAAAGATATATTTTTGCTTAGCACTATAATTTGGGAAGAGAGAATGCTATTTATTTCATAATTGTTATAATTATAAAATAGTAGTAAGCACGCATATATGAATCTCGATTAGCTTCATAAGAATGTATGGCTTAGTGGTCAGAGCGCTTGAACTATATACAAGACTTCTAATCCCGCTACGTTCAAATTTTATATGTTACACATATGTGTTTTTCTCTTGTTACTATGGAATAACATACATATATATACAATTTCATTATTGTTTGAAGATTTTGATTTTCGTCCACTCCCGCAAAGAGACTGGAAAGACGGCGCGCGCTATACGCGACATGTGCTTAGAGAAAGATACTTTGGGACAATTTTTAAGGTAAATCTTTTTTTTTTTCTTTTTTTACGTATACCTATAATTTACTTATTTAAATGTGTGTATGAAAAAAATACGCACTAGTGCACGCGCACCTACTAGCGCACCAGTATGGTCGTGCTTTACGCAAAGTTATGGCGCAAAAGACTATTAGTAATACTAAACTTTGTTACGCTGAATACATTCCATATATAGAGTGTATATACAATCTATATATGCAAATAAAATGGTCCAAAGTGAATTTTATTTAAAACTACCCAGAGTTAACAATATTTAACTTTATTCAAATATTTTTAACTGTAGTGTATACTTTAATAAAATAATTTTAAGTGTAGTTATAGTATATATTAAAGCTAGCATTTAATAGCATTGTAAATTATATAATAAAGTATATAAGTAATAATCAGCATTATATTCAGCATAGCAGCAGCAGCAAGTGTTTAATTACGATAGACATGAACTCTCAGTATTCATGCGAGCCAGCTTCCCGAATGACGAGCGACTCGCAAATTATAATTGTTTTATATGAATGGGAGTGATAGTGGTGGGTATCGATACCGCTCGCACATCTTATTAATATTAGCATAGATTTAGTATATTAGAGAATATGTCTAATAAAATCCGATAAATCCTGAAATAACAACATTTGATGCAATATTACAAACCAAATTCGAAATAATATTTATTTTTCACGGATGTTTTACCTCAAAATTTAATTTAAATTTTCAGAGAAGGTTCAGCAAGCGTAGAAGTACTTAGAACTGAAGCTGAACAGGTAAAGAATCCCGAATTACGTGAGCTACTGCCCTACGGCTTCGCCATACATCATGCTGGCATGAGCAGAGTTGATAGAACGTTAGTCGAAGATCTGTTTGCTGACAGGCATATACAGGTGGGTTATGTGTATTATTTAGCTGTTAGCTACTTAACTCGCAATATATTATTCTTACATTGTAACCAAGTTATACACCATCTTTACGAAACGTACGAGAATCAAACCCACAACATATAAATATATCTGAAGTCATTTTGAACCTTCCAGGTCCTGGTCTCCACTGCAACCCTAGCCTGGGGTGTGAACCTGCCCGCCCACACAGTAATTGTGAAGGGTACTCAAGTGTACAGCCCCGAGAAGGGCAGGTGGAGTGAGCTGGGCGCACTAGACGTGCTGCAGATGCTAGGAAGGGCTGGAAGGCCGCAATACGACACTAAGGGAGAGGGTTGGTTTGGATTTTACTGGCTTTTTAGGGTTCTATAGGGTCTTTTAAGAAAAAAGGAACCCTTATAAGATCACTGTGTTTTCCGACTGTGTATGTCTGTCTTTTAAGCTTTTATATCAGGAACGCTTGGAGATATCGAGTTGATTTCCGGAAAAAAAAATTATGTCACAAAAAACGCTTATTTCGACACTATGTAAAGGGAATCAAAATTAATATGGTACTTCCGGTTGAAGGCTAGCATCTACGGGTAGTATTAGTCAAGGAAAAAATCTGAAAACTATACATTTGTGGCAAATTTTTTTAAAATAATACCCTTAAAAGGAGGAGTTCTGCCACTCAACACACAATGCCCTCTGCCTACCCTGCTGTGTGCAGGATACAGCATGAAGCTGAAAAAATAAAAAAAAGGAGGGCAAAATTTGGTAATAAAGCTGCTAGTATACCAACTATAATGGCACACTTTTAGTACAAATCCACGTTGTCTCAATAGGATAAGTTGAAAAACAGACTGAACAAATACTATGTTTCTTTCGCTTCATATACAAAATTGTGAAATAAATCTTTCCAGGTATCCTCATAACAAACCATTCAGAGCTCCAGTACTACCTGTCTCTGCTAAATCAACAGCTGCCCATAGAGTCCCAGTTGGTTGGTAAATTACCGGACATGCTCAACGCGGAGATAGTACTGGGTTCGGTGCAGAGTGTACGCGATGCTGTCACTTGGTTGGGTAAGTGGTGGAAGAGGGGTTTGTAATTTAATGGGTGACTGTTTTCATTTTAAACTTTTTTGACATGACTTTTTGTCTTTTTATGACATACTGCCATAACTTTTGTTTAATTTAATCGTTCGAATAAAAGTAAGTTTATATATATTTTTTAGGTTACACCTATTTATACATAAGAATGCTACGTCAGCCAGGTCTTTATGGTATCACTCCGGAGAAAATGCAAGAAGATTCCCTTTTGGAGCTACATAGAGCAGATTTAATTCACACTGCTGCTTGTTTGTTGGATAAGTTAGTTTTTTCTTTATTATATCTTCACACTGTATCCTACATATAGTAAAGTAGGCAAAGGGAATTAAGTGTTTTCTTCTCCTAAGATAAAGAGAAGAAAACACATCCAAAATATCTGCCCCACTATTGCTTTATTCAATCATTCACTCACTCATTCGTTAAATCATCCACTCATTTATTTATTCACTTTCTAATCTATGAACTCCCATATTCCAGGGCCGGACTAATAAAATACGAGCGTAAATCCGGCCACTTCCAAGCGACGGAGCTCGGTCGTATAGCATCGCACTTCTACTGCACTTACGAGACAATGCAGAGTTACAACCAGCTCTTGAAGCCCACCCTGGCGGAGATTGAGTTGTTCAGAGTGTTCTCACTCTCCTCAGAGTTCAAGCATATTAGTGTTAGGGATGAGGAGAAGTTAGAGTTGCATAAGTTGATGGAAAGGGTGAGTTTTAGGTTTTTCTTTTAAATTGTAGGGTTTTTGTCTGTATTTTATCGTAGATGGATAATAAAATAGGTTTTAAAGTAAAATAATATTGATGATAAGTTATCAAGATGTGATTGTTTTAGAATATTTCTTATATATCATACAGTTCAGAAGAAAGATAAAAAAGACAGAATCAGGATTAATCCAAGTGATGCATTAATAAATTCATAATTAAATTTTAATAATGTATTTAGCTTTTAATTTCATTATGGTAATAGTTGTCTTGATCGGGTCAAACTCAAGTATAGTCTTAAATTCAATCATTTAGTATTAGTTAGTATTACATACTAACATCAAAATGGACAGAATAATAATACATATTTACTTACTATTTCTTAATATTATAACATATAATTTAAAAAAATATCTTTCAGGTCCCAATACCAATAAAAGAGAGCATCGAGGAGCCCTCAGCCAAAATTAACGTGCTCTTACAAGCGTATATATCGCAACTGAAGTTAGAGGGCTTCGCCCTCATGGCGGATATGGTGTACGTTACGCAGTCGGCGTGTAGATTACTGAGAGCGATATTCGAGATTGTTCTACATAGAGGTGAGTAGGGGAAGATTTGAAGACAGAGTGAGATTGAGATAAGGAGAGAAATGAGAAAAATATGGATGCAGAGGAAAGTGAGACAAATATACTATAGTATATTGCTCGACTTTAAAAATTCAATTTTTCTTGTTAATATTGAGTTGATATATAATTTGTGATGTAATTGATGGCTTATGGTATAACGGTAGAGGTGAGTGTGCCAAAGCGAAAAATATGATAAAATGATGATATATAGTGGTTATCGTAAGACTCGGAGATGAGAGACTATTATTTATAATGTGACAGAATGGAATAATGTTTTGTTAAATATTATCAAAATAAATACATATATTGTATCAATATATTATTTTTGAAATAAACATATTAATAATGAAAGGAAAATTGGGATTTGATGCTGGAGTGAGAGTGAAAGAAAAGAAGAATATAAAAGTTAAAAAAGTAACTATGAAATACAAGATTAAATTAGTTTAGTTAGGAATTATGGCGTCATAATCTCACTGTTGGCTCACTAGCCAACACTAGTATTATTTATCGCCTTTATTCACTAATAAAGGCGATAAATAATACTACAAATCGAAATGAAAATGTATGCATACTTGAAGAAAACTATAATCTGTATTATAAATAATAAAGGTTTCCAGATTTCGTTAAAAATATTCAGATTTCAAAGCAAGGTAGTTAACATAATTGCTTAATCAACAAAATTAAATATTAATTTATATAAATATTATTACAGGCTGGGCTCAACTAGTGGACAAGACACTAGCGCTTTGCAAAATGGTGGACCGCCGCATGTGGCAGTCCATGTCGCCTTTGAGACAGTTTCGGAAAATGCCGGAAGAGGTTAGTAATTTTTTTTAAAGTTTCAAACTGTATTCAACAACCTGGGACGGGTGAGGGAGGGGGGGGGGGTGCGCTAGTGTTAGGACAATCCGTTTCTTACGCACAACTCAATGTTCGAGACATGTCATATTGTGTTACGGATTATAATGTCGCGCCGTATCTTATTACCAGAGCAAAGAAGTAAAAAATAGTTATTCGTTCGAGTGAAAATCAAACCCACAACCGTCGCTCACAAGCCTTAATCGTCTCACAGATTCTTTACAACTACTATAATTAATATTATCTTTTGTCCTCAGGTTATAAAAAAATTAGAAAAGAAAAACTTCCCATGGGAGAAATTATATGAGTTAGGGCCGAATGAAATAGGGGAACTGGTGAGGGCACCCAAATTGGGTAAAATGATACACAAGTATGTGCACCAGTTCCCAAAATTGGAGCTCAGTACCCATATACAGCCAGTCACCAGGTCCACGCTGAGGGTAGAGCTGACTATTACTCCGGACTTCCAGTGGGATGATAAGGTGAGTGTCTTCTTTTGTTTGTCTTAAATCATCCACCATCCATGATCGAAGATTCGATCTCTCTCTCTAGGGATTGGATTTAGTTACCTCACTTTATCTGCAGTTGAACATAAAATGTCTTCAATTTGGCCAGAAAGAGGAGTGTGAAGTGGAGAATGGAGTATCTTTATACTTAGTTCCCTCCGCCAATCCTATACGTGAATTGAAATCAGTATCCACATCCAACCAGTCAACAGGTTCGCTATGAGTGAGGAACTGACTACATACTGGACTTCCAGTGGGATGGGAAAGTTAGTTCATTTTTATGTTTCGTAGGCCACTTGTACAAAGTTGTAGTACAATTTTGGTTTTAACTCGAGGGAATAAATTAAATAAATTAATATCACACTATATATCTCAAATTTAGACGAATACTTCATTACCCACGTTCAATCAAATTCTTAAAGCATGCACTCACAGTTATTCCCCTGCGCCACAACAATCTCACACCACCCTTCCATTTATATCTTTTTAAACGATTTTCCAGGTCCACGGTCAGTCAGAAGCTTTCTGGATACTAGTAGAGGATGTGGACTCTGAAGTAATACTCCATCATGAGTATTTTCTTTTAAAACAAAAATACTGTCGCGACGAGCATCATGTCAAGTTGTTCGTGCCTGTGTTTGAACCCCTGCCACCGCAATACTTCTTACGGGTGGTTTCTGATAGGTAGGTTTCGGTTGTTGTTTGAATTATACAAAACAAAACGCGGCGTTAAGTTACGTTACGTATGAAGAAGAGTGAAGCAAAAAAAATATTTGTAAGAAATGTATGGCGATGTGTTTACGTTAAAGGATTATGGTTCAATTCTAAGTTCATTACAAAGTTTATGTACATAAAGTTAAAAATAAATTTGAAACAAAATTAGTAACTTAAATTTTATAAATAATCAATTCATTAAATCATTGCTACTCGAAAGAGAATAACTAAAAATCATTAATGTAGTAATAAATTGGGACCAAAGTACGTTCATTTAATAATAATTTAATAAATTATTGATTATTAACTTTACAGATGGATAGCAGCTGAAACTCAACTCCCTGTATCATTCAGGCATTTAATTTTGCCAGAAAAAAACCTACCACCCACGGAGTTACTAGATCTGCAACCATTACCAATATCCGCCTTAAGAAACTCAAAATATGAAGAACTATATGCAGATACGTTCCCACAGTTTAACCCTGTACAGACACAGGTGAGATAAGCATTTTTTTCAGCTTCACGGCTTGTTGCCCATAACAAGATGAAGAAGCAAGTGTTAAGACACTCCCTTCTTTACTTTCCGATCATATATAAGATATTGCGTGTTGAGTGGTGGAGCTCAACCCCGCTCTCTGTTTTACTTGAGCAAAAGAATTGAAATTAAATATTATATTTGTTTTAAATTGTTCCTGAATATGTAATATTTAATGGGGAACGATTTAGAGCCGATAAACAATTTTTATTTATATTTTGACTAACCCTTAAAAATATCTTTGCATTTCAAATTTTGTGTTTTGTTTCACGCCACAGTGTGATACTTCCCCGTATTAAGCACTGTACGCTAAGGAACGAAGGCTCAAGACACTTTGTTCTCTACGCAACGCCAAATTTTCGAGACATTGCGTAGAAAGCCCACAACCTTTGCAGTAGTCCATTTTCACGGGTAGACCTGTAGGTTACAAAGTTTCATATCAATTTTATTTTTGTTTGTTGTTCCTCCAGGTGTTCAACGCAGTTTACAATTCGGATGACAATGTGTTTGTGGGAGCACCTTCAGGTTCAGGGAAGTCCGTGATTGCTGAGTTATCCCTACTTCGCCTCTTATCAACTAATGCGGGGGCTCGAGCTGTCTACCTGTTGCCAAAGGATGCCCTCGCTGATATTGTATTTGCTGATTGGTACCATAAGTTTGGTACTAAGTTCAATTTGAAGGTATGTTGATGGGTTATTTGGTTGATTGACATTTTAGCCTATGGAAAATATTTACTCATCGATATTCAGAAGCCTTTTGGATAGCGACTTGGCTTTTTTTTTAAAACCAAATATTATCATTTTCAGGGAATTATATAATTAGAAAATATTTTTTGTTTCACGACCAGGTAGTGCAATTGACTGGTGAAACGGCAACAGATCACAAGCTGTTGAACAAGGGACAAATCATCATCACCACGGCTGAGAAATGGGATGTGCTTTCTAGAAGGTGAGAAGAAAAAAAATAATTTATAGAGACATTTTAAAGAGGTCGGCCGGCCGGCCGGCCTGAATATTAAAGAGGGCTTGCGCACGAAAGGACTTCATACCTTCTTCCTCCTGGCATTAATCCTGGCGTATGTTACCGGGGTCTGCCTTCCTGCTTAATCTAGTACTACACTTTGCACCATTTGCAACCGACATAGTTCTTAGGCCGGCGCGACGGTCGTGGAGCTTATCCGCTACGTAACGGAACCCAAGACTACCTCCACTGAATGTATTACGTATGCGGTCAGACTGCATTACGCCGTACATCCACCTCAGTATCTTCATTTCCGTGACATGAGATAGTGCTCGCCAACATTCGCTGCCGTATAAAAGAACAGGTCTGATGATGCTCTTGTATATCAGCCCCCTGAGCTTGGGCGGTATTCTGCGGTCGCAAACCACACCAGTAGCCTTATAGCAGCAGCAGAAATATCATTTATTATTCTTTGGTACAAATTCAAATTTTAAATCTTATTTTATATAACAACATAGATAAACAATTGTAGCTTTTATCACTGCTCATTAAAGGCTATACTGTTAAAAGTCCGTTCTGGGGCCGCGCTGCGTGAAGTTTAGATTTTTACCGCTACTCACACAGCGGTCGAGACTTGCGCACCGCACACGCACACATAGACGTATGCACAGTGTATTGTCGGACTTGGATTTGTAAAATAAAATTGAAGGTGGATTTAAATGTAATTTTAATTAGTTTATTAAAATGATTAATAATTAAAATATGTTTAATTATTAATCATTTACCAAATAGAAAAAAATGTTTATTTCAATATTTTAATAACTGCCGAGTTGATCCCATGTTGATCCTATCCAGAATACAAGCTTGTGACGTTACAAGTTGTAATCACATGCTAGGTACTATTTTCTACCAACAAGCGTGTTTGACATATTATGTTAAAGAAACACTGATTTTGACCAGTTGTCAAATACCGTCCATGTCAAAATAGCGTGATTATTAGGTATATAAATTGTTTCTACATATAATAATTTTATTATTTTAGTTGCATACAATGCAAATTGAAACTGTAATTACCAAATACAAAAAATAATAATTACATTTTACTGAAAACGCTTGTAAGCAATTTTATTTTATATGACTCAGTCAAATATTATGATCCTGAGCAGTTTATATACGGGAGTGGGAAGAAAACAAGCAGTTAAAGTTTCGGGTGCGGACTACAATTACGAGTCATATATGAAAATACATACTATATGAAAATATTTAGAGTATGTATTTTCCTATCATTAGTATGGATTATATATGAAAAAACATACTATCCATGCTTTTACAACAAATGCAAACGAACACAGTAAACCCGAATATAAAGCGATCGCAGTTATTATTAAAGCAGTTATTATTTTAAGCCCCGTTTACTATTTCGTAAGCTATATTTTCCGTTGTCTTATCATAAAACTATTTAGGAGTTTAGTTATGTTTACTGACTTGTAAAAGATTTTCAGCAACTATAAAATTTAATTCACTATCGGCACTGTAGGATAGGCTAGATTTTATTTTTTAGGGTCGGGAGAGTGTATATTTTGTATTTTTTTATTTGTATTATTTTATTAAGACAAAAAAAATTGTATTCTCATATTAAATCTAATTTCTCATACATTACGAATAAACAAAAAGTTATATATAAAATGATGTATCTAGAAATCAAGTGTTTACATGATAAACAACACATTTTGCAAGTCTAACATATTAGTTGATTGAAATTAGCGATGTTAACGTCCAGGTTGATTGATTGGCAGAATTTTCACACATCTGGCTCTTTTGATTTTTTGAAGATTTCGTCTATTTTTTAAATAATTATCGTATAGTTATTCATTCTGTGCGTTTTCATTATTTAGCTGTGTAAGTAGAGTCCGACCTTGTGCTAAGATACTCCGTTTTCTCTAATTTTCTCACATTTTAGAAAACATCGATACCACATTCCACACACAAGGGTTAAGGGTTCAATTTCCATGGGGTAAACCAATAACCAGTCAACATAGTATCACTCTCATAAAATCTCTAAAAAATAATTACGATTCTCTGGAATATTAATAATCGTGTTAAGCTTTTTCTTCTAGTTTACATGTTTTATATAAAATAATAACAAACCAGCTTTACGCTGTATACCACACACAGCAGAGTAGGTAGAGGGAACCGCGTGTTAAGACACTTCGTTCCCCACTTCTGCAGAATTCTGGCGGCATTTCGTGTTGAGTGGCAGAACTCAACGCAGCGTTTCACCTTCCACACCAGAGCGAATAAATGGGAATATAAATAAACATTTCACTTCCTCTAGTAGGGATCGAACCCACAACCGTCGCGTTACAGTCACAGACTTGTGCCGCTGCGCCACGACGGCCTCACATAATATTTTTAATGAATTATTCCCTACAACACAATAGGCCAGTGTTGTAGGGAATAATTCATTAAAAATTTCACTGAAATAAAAAGAAGTGCTCGTGTAGGCCAGAATGCTATTTTGTAGTAATTGCCTATGGCCGTTACAATCTCAAATTTACCTTTGTTCTTCTTAGTACTCATTTTAAATTAAATAAATAATAAAAAAATTTAAAAGTGAAATAATTAAAAATAAAATAATAAGTAAAAAAATATACATTTTTTAAGTAATGGTACATAACGGGTTTTTTTATCTATGATCCCAATTACAAAAAATATTATATTGTACTCAAACTATCTATTATCTATTACACTGTGCACCGATGTTACATCACGTTTAGGTACACGGTAAGTTCGCAAGCTGTCACCGAGGCGCAAAGCGACACGCTCTCACTTCGAAGGCGTGTGGCCGATTGAGTTGGCCGAGCGCTCGCGCTAGTGTTCAACGCTTCATAGTAATTTGTATGAAGATTTTGTTTGTAATTGTTTTACACAAAATTAGAATATTTCTTTTAAGAAATGAAGAATCTACCCGCTTCTTTATAGTTTTAACTTTCTTATTTTATGAAACTCATTTAATAATTCTTGAAACTTTCGACTCAGTGATTAGAATACGGGAGTGCGATTTACACGTTTTTAGTGATTTTCTGAATTTTATTCTACACTTATCTATAAGCATTGTCTTAAATTCGAATGCTTCATCCGCAATTTACATTCGTTGGCTAGCTGTGTGACGTTGTGGAACATCGTTTTCTATATAATTTTCTGGTTATCCCAACCCTTGATTGCAAGAACGGCCCGTTAATCACCAAAAACATTTTATTTTTATACAAAAATTATTATACAGTTAGATTTTTTCCCACCACAGAAAAAGTAATATTAATTCAAATAAATAAAAAACTCCAATGATACTTATTTACTAATTACTAAACTACTTATTAATGATATTTATTTACTTCCTGAGTATCAAATAACATTAAAAAAATGTAAAAAATACTCCAATGAATTGTTTCATAATTTTAATAAATTTGCTTGTATTTTTTATGTCCTCCGCAGGTGGAAGGTCCGCAAGAGCGTCCAGAGCGTTTCCCTCTTCATAGTAGACGCTCTCCAACTGCTGGGTGGTGAGGAGGGGCCAGTGTTGGAGGTTGTATGCTCAAGGATGAGATATATTGCGTCACAGATTGGTAAGTTTCACACTCTTTTCACTTAGTTAAACACTGTAATCTGTATTTCGTTTGTAGGAAAAGAAGATCTATTGTTGAAGACACTATTGACTGGTGGAACACAATGTATCATGCACGTAGCAGGGGCGAGGTAGGCAGAAGGAACCTGGGTACCTGTATCTTATAAGGCTCTCAGTTCACCATTAAGACGCTTCCGTTCCCCGACTTCCGTTGTTGAGCGGTGAATCTCAACACCGTGTTTTGCCTCTTTGCCAGAGCAAAAAAATTAAAACAGTATATCGGATTGAAATTAAAACAGTTTTTACAGTCGCACGCTTGCCCCTATATGCCACGCGGTCTCAATATCTCACGCAATATCTCGAATTCGAGCGTCATGACATTAAATGGTATGTGTTTTGTTCGATGAAACGACTCGACATTCTTCTTAATTTTTCGTCTAAATTGAGATATTGTTTATATAAATAATAACGGAAATTTACGGATTATATTTATCTATTATTATTATCATCTAAATAGGCATACATCCATCATTTATAAATGGTTGAAAAATCCAGAATATAATAATATATTTTATATTATTTATTATACGACAACAAGGCAAAATATATTTCGAAATAATTTATATATTTTTTTCTTTTCTATCCTCAGGTCGTCCAATCCGAATAGTTGCGTTATCCCTACCCTTAGCAGACGCTCGTGATGTATGGCAGTGGTTAGGCTGTAATGCTAATTGCGCTTTCAACTTCCATCCTAGTGTTAGACCGTTGCCTTTGGAGTTACATGTTCAGGTGAGTCAAGTGATTTGTGTTCAATATGTTTTATAGTCTCTAATTTCAGTTAAAAATGACACTTCTATAATTGATTATAATTCATCTTAATTGCTGTTCGTTCTCTACCGCATTTATCATGGGGAGTGTTCTGAAGAAGTATTTGACCTGTTACCCGCCGCCGAATTTTCTAACCGTACAATACGTCATAAGCTCAAATATCATCCACTCCACCTGGATACGTGGCACTCTATTACTGTACGGTGTCGTAGGAACTTCCTTCCACGCGCCACGGAACTGTGGAATGGCCTACCCGCGGCGGTGTTTCCAGGTCGATACGACATGGGTACCTTCAAAAAGCGCGTTTACCTCCACCTTAAAGGCCGGCAACGCACCTGCAACTCCTCTGGTGTTGCACGGAGTCGTGGGCGGCGGTGATCACTTACCATCAGGTGACCCGTACGCTCGTTTGCCTTGTCCTTTTCCATAAAAAAAAATACTTCATACAGTCACTTGGTTCTTTCTTTCAACACTTTTATATCTAAACTTATTATAAAACGACAATTAATTAGATAATTAATAAAAAAATATTTTACCAGGGTTTCAACATTTCTCACGCCGGTTCCCGACTGGCGGCCATGACCAAACCCATATACAACGCGGTGCTCCGCCATTCCGGATCTAAACCCTGCATAGTGTTCGTGCCGTCGCGACGACACGCTCGTCTCTTGGCCGCTGATCTTTTGGCGTTGGCAGCTGCCCACGGATCCCCGGGAAGGTTTTTGAAGGCCAAACCTGATTTACTGCAGCCGTTCTTGAAGAAAATACAGGATAAAGTAAGATATTTTATTTTAATTGGTCCGGAGTTTGTGGATGAGAAGGGAGGAAAGTTGATCCATTTGATTTGTAATTTGTATCGTCTTTGTAGATATGATTTCCAAACCTCGTATAACATTTAATGTCCATTTAATTTCAATCGATTCATAAACAAAAAATATATATATTAAAAATAATATTTTTTCTTAACCTACAAAGTACCTACAATATAACTGTTTTAATTGTCTTCAACTTGCGGGATATAGCATTTACAGTGAAGTTGAACTTAGTAGTAGTGTAGTTGTCAATGTAAAGATATATAGGGTCTTCACTCCAACTTGAATGTCACACCATCTTGCGACGGTACGCCTGGCCTTGTACTAACAAGGCCTGATGGAGATTTAAATTGCCCGACCGAGCAACACAGCTTATCTTCAATACCCTGAATGCAAAATAGAACATGCAATCGGCTATCGACGATGTACTCTCACAGAGGTCGTGGTACGTTGTTTCCTCTGCATATCAATGACAAGTATAGATAAGAGGATTCTAACATCCATTGGTACGCAGACGATAGCGTAGTGGACGCTGTTTACTCAGGCCGCGGAAATCTTTCCTGGGAAAATGCTGAGTAGTGCCAAAGTAAACTTTTGTCTTCTGTTAAGGGATCCTTCGAGAATGTCTCCTGGGGTAAAAGGAACGCTCGTTCGTTCAATTCAACCCACTGAAGACACAAGTTTGCGCTTTAACCACTAAAAGAACCCCATTTGTCGTATCGCCAGTATTTCAAAACACTCTGCTTATAGTCGCGCCCAGTATCAGCCTATTGGGCCTTAATATTTCGAATGACTGCCAGTATCATGATCATCTGGAAAGCAAGGTCAAGTTGGCCTCAAAGAAACTGGTGGTTCAGCAGTCGGAGACTACTTCACGCCAAAACACTGAGTAGCTTTATATAGGGCCCAGGTTCGGTCTCATATGAAGTACTGTTCTTATCTCTGGGCTGATGCACCTCAGTATCGGCTTGAATCGCTGTGCGTTCTCTACCGCATTTATCATTGGGAATTTTCTGAAGAACTGTTTGATCTATTACCTGCCGCCGAATTTTCTAAACACACTGAACAAGCTAAAATACCATTACCACCAAGTACATACGTGGCACTCTACTACTGTGCGATTTCGAAGGAACTTCCTTCCAGTGTTCCAGGTCGATATGACATGGGTACCTTCAAAAAGCGGGTCTATTTCACTATTGGGGACATTTAATAATGTGATAGCGCCCAAAACAATGATTTTTTTTGTTTGTCGGGTTGTCTATGGCTTTGGTTTCGCTAATGTTGGAAACTGTTTAACGTGTTAAAACGCATATTTTATTGTGTTATATTGTGGCATAATCCTTTAACTTTTAATGTTTATTTCATTTCAATCGGCTTATGATTTATTAAATAATACCACTTTAAAATGTGTCCTTCGAACAAATCCTTAGATGCTCCGCGAGACGCTGTCGCTGGGCGTGGCGTACGTGCATGCGGGCGTCTGCGCGGCGGACCGACGCGCGGCGCAGCAGCTGTTGGAGACGGGCGCGGCGCAGCTGTGCGTGGTGGCAGCTGAGTTGGCCTACGCCGTGGCCGCGCACGCGCACACCGTTATCGTGGCGGACACCTACGTGTGAGTACGCCGCCCTTTGCTTTGTTACCAGACCGAAGAAAATTACTATATTAGTAAATAATAATTCAATTCCTTGATTGGAGATGCAACCTACAACTGTTGCATTTTTAGTCACACGCTAGTACACCACGAAGACCTCATATAATTATTTTTAATGTTATAATTAATTTTATTTTATTATTGTTATAATTATATTACTATAATTATAACATTTAAATGGTTATTCCAGCTACAACGGCAAGCTCCACAGCTACGAGCAATACCCAATAACGACAATACAACAGATGCTAGGGCGCGCGTGTCGCCCCCTGGAAGACGAGCACGCTGTCGCGGTGTTGATGTGCGCGCAGCACCACAAGACCTTCTTTACCAAGCTGCTCAATGATTGTTTACCTTTGGAGGTAGGGGCTTCGGTGTATAATAAAAATTTAATTAATATGTTGAAAAAACCATTTCAAAGGTCAATACCATATAATCATTTCAAAACTTAGTACTAAAAAATCAGGCTAATTAGGTATGAACTCGATTACCCGGATCTAGAATGATATGTCCCGTTTTGTCATGTTTTAAATATTTCCGGATGATCCCGAATCATCCGGAAATATCAACAAGTATTCCACGCATGTCAATTACTAGAACACGAGCACGCGGTCGCGGTGTTAATGCGCGCGCATCATTGCCTGCCTTTGCAGGCTGCTATTTCCAATCCGATTTACTGTCGGACCTCAATTATCCGGACTGTTTTGTTGTTATAAACAATATGTTCCTTAAAAACAATGTTTTCGTAAAGGTTCAGTAAATAAATTGTCTATTTATTTAGTATCTAATTATCTAATAATCTAATAATAGAAGAAAATCTTGTAACGCTATTTTAAGCCACTTTTTGCTCTGTATCACTTGAAAATTCGTCCGTGTTTGGATCTGACAAGAATACATTAATATCAAAAACCAAAAAAGTAATAAATACTTTTCAACGTTTCTTTTTAGTATTGAAAAACGATTAACTATAATACATTTTTATTAACAGAGTCACTTGGATCATCGTCTGCACGATCATATAAATGCCGAAATAGTAACAAAGACTATAGAAAATAAGCAAGATGCAGTGGACTATCTGACATGGACATTCCTCTACCGGCGTTTAACACAGAACCCCAATTATTATAACCTGCAGGGAGTAACGCATAGGTGAGTTTTACTTTGAGGTATCGAAAGATATAAAAATATATATATAATGATTGCAGAGGCCGCCTTTTGATCTTAAACGCGACAGCTATGCGTTCGAATGCCTGAATAAAATTATTTCCATTCCCTCAGTTTGGCAACACGCACAGTTTTAAGTGTTACCAAATGTCGATGTCGAAAATTCGTCGGCAAATTGGAAATTATAACACTTATTTTCACTCTGCTTATCGTGCATTACACTCTGTATATAGCAGGGTGTAACGAGATCAATGTTTCAACGGTACAGTAACGGATCTATGGGTAGAGGACCTCAGTACCTATCCATGTCACTCCCATGTACGTTAGCCGATTGTCAGAGGTTCGGCAGATATTTGAGAATTTGTAATTTTTTGGAATAAATCTAATTCTTGAAGAAAATTGGCTGATACAGCCCGACTGTTTTGTAAAGAATTTTAAAAACTACTATACACTCATTCATTATTTCTTAATAAACTTTTTTGTTATTTTAATTATTCAGGCACCTGTCAGATCACCTGTCAGAACTAGTGGAAACGACTCTGTCAGATCTAGAACAATCTAAATGTATAGCGATAGAAGATGAGATGGACGTCCAACCGCTCAACTTAGGAATGATCGCTTCGTATTATTATATTAATTATACAACTATCGGTGAGCTTTATTTTTATTATTATTTAAAATATAGGAAAAAGTAATTATTATATTCGAGTGGAGACAGTGCGGCGTTGAGTTCCGCCACGCAACAACGTTCCGCCTCCAGAATTCAGTGGAAAATGGGGAACGGAGTGCTTTAACACTAGGTTCCCTCTGTCTTCCCTATGTGCGGGCTAAAAAAACCATATTAATTATACAAGTATTTGTATAATTGGTGATTTTGATTTCCAAACTCAATTGTCAATTTTGAAATTCGAATCTCAATTGTAAATTTGGTTTTGTTTTTCGATTCATGAAACAATTGTGTGACTTAATCTTAGGACGTCGTGGCGCATCGGTACAGTGTCTGACTATGCGTATGTTGCAGGTTCGATTTCTACTTATGGAATTAAATTATTTTTATTTCTTCACTGATAAAAAAACAAAGCATAGCGTTGAGTTTCGCTGCTCAACAAGCAATCGGAAAGTAGGAAGCGTCTTATAACTGGATTTCATCTACCTACCCTGTTATTTGTGCGATTCACCGGGAAACTAAAGAAAAATTGTTTTTTTGTTCTAGAACTGTTCAGCCTGTCCCTCACATCGAAGACTAAAATTCGTGGTCTCTTAGAGATCATCTCATCGGCTGCTGAGTACTCAGATCTGTGTATCAGACATCGTGAAGAAAATATTATCAAGGCTTTGGCTGCTAAGTAAGTCAAACTTAAAGGGAAAATATATTATGAATTAAAATTCATTCACTTATAAAAATGTCAATAGTTTTGGTCCTACAGGACATACCATTGGTTCGGAAGGCAGTTCTGCTGAGAAAACGCAATAACAAACTGTTTAGATTCTTTCAATTAGGTTGTCTCGCAAAGATCACGACTTAAGTATATATGTTTGTATATTGTATAAAGGAACATATATTTGAGTTTTTTTTTTTTAAATTAGCAATGATTGATTCTCATCTTATCTTTTTCTCCGCAGAGTGCCCCATAAGCCGACCAACCCGTCCGGCGGCGGGGTGAAGTACAACGAGCCGCACGTGAAGGCACACGTGCTGCTGCAGGCGCACCTCTCGCGCACGCAGCTGCCCGCCGAGCTGCAGGCCGACACCGCGCTCGTGCTCACCAAGGTGAGTAACTGTGCGTGACTGCGCGCACGCGCATGCGAGTCTGCGTGTCTGAGTGGCGGAACTCAACGCCGGGCTTTTGCCTTTATGCCGGAGCAAAAGTCACATCCTTGCGCCATGACAGCATTTGTATGAATTTATAAGGTGTCCTTTTTGCCCTTCGGAACCTTTTATGAATGTTTTAAAAAAGACTTAAATTGTTGATAACAATAGAAGACACGTGACCAATGTATATTAGAATGAAGTATTATAGCGTCGCTTATTGGTCTCTAATAAATATATACACCTAATACCAAATTATCCTTTTCCGCTAGGCGATCCGTCTCATTCAAGCCTGTGTTGATGTCGTATCCAGCAGTGGATGGCTGTCCCCCGCCGTCGCCGCCATGGAGTTAGCCCAGATGGTGACACAGGCCATGTGGGCCAAAGATTCGTACCTACGACAACTGCCACACTTCACACCTGAGCTGGTCCAACGATGTGCTGATAAGGTGAGGAGTTGGGGATGGAGCACATGGGATATAGGAGTGATTTTCGAAGATTGTAGTTAATGTTCGATTGAGATTTCTCCGATCAAATGGAGAATTAAAAATTATTTATTGCCCTCTGCGCTTGTGAATAACTAAACCACGATAGGCCTCGAACATGAAAGGAAGAAGGCCTGTCTAGAGACAATACAACTTTTGTAGAGACTTCAAAATAAGAAACCAATAGAGTTTTTGTACCTTGTTTAAAGCATTTTTTTATATTCCTAAATTATATTCAAAATAAGCAGTGAAAGAATTAATATAAGAAAATAATAATAGTAGAATAATAATAATAGTAGAAAATAATAATTAAATATGAGGAGATTGAAGTTGGGAGATGAAGATATTGAGTTTGTACCACAGATCTTTGGTTTCGATATTACCAGTTTATAAAATGTATTTTCTTATAACCTGAGAAATTAGTGTTAAGATACCCCGCTCCATGACACTTCTGTTCTTCACTTTTCGCTGGAATCTGGAGGCATTGTGTGTTGAGTGACGGAACTCAACGCCACGCGTTACCTCGTTACGATATCGAGGAAATGATGTTACGATATAGAGGAAATTAAATATTTAATATTGGTGGGAATCGAACCCACTACCACCAGCAGCTCTTTGGCCGCACGCTGGCGCCCCTGCGCCACGACTGGCCTTAAAATATTCTTACTTATTTAATTTTCACCTTCCTTTATCCTTAGCTGTATATCTAATATAAAATTTCTTTTTTCTAGAACGTGGAAACTGTGTTCGACGTGATGGAGCTGGAAGACGCTGACAGGGCGAAGCTGCTTCAGCTGTCACCCACTGAGATGGCGGACGTGGCCAGATTCTGTAACAGATATCCAAATGTGGAGCTTAGTTATGAGGTTAATAGATTATGAAAGTATTACAAGTAAAGTTAAAACTAAATAAATGATATTTCTCTTTGTGATGTGTTCCATTTATATGGCACTCTTATAAAGTCATACATGTTAATTTATTTCGTTTTTTATAATAATAATAAAGACTGACACATAATGTGACGTGATTTTCATTCACAATCTATATAGGAAACATGCTGTAGGATTGGATACTTAATATCACTTTTTTTCTTGACAGGTAATAAATGAGCGTCGTCTTAGAGCTGGAAAAGCTATAGTAGTGGAAGTGACGCTCGAGAGGGAGGATGAGATCGTCGGTCCCGTCATAGCACCGTACTTCCCACAGGTATGCTATTTTTTATCTGTGGACTTTTGTTGTAGAATATTATAAAAATCAGCTCCATTTTTATTTTTTGAATGGATAGACTTCAATTTCATAAAATTAGGTTTTTTTAATGAATATTAATGTATGTAAGGGACACTTATATTTATTCATTTGGCTGGGTATGATTAAGCAAATTCAAAATTCTCATTCATTTAAGTTTATTTTCTCTACTAATAATTAAAATGTCAATTACTTTCACAGAAACGTGAAGAAGGCTGGTGGGTTGTCATTGGAGATCCAAAAACGAATACCCTCCTCTCCATCAAGAGAGTGTCCCTAGGAAGATCTGCCAAAGTACGCCTGGACTTTGTCTGTGGAAGTCCTGGAAGGCACACTTATACCTTGTACTTCATGTCTGATGCCTACCTCGGAGCTGATCAGGAGTACAAATTCAATGTGGAGGTCGGGGACGCCGCCTCTGATAGCAGTGATTCAGAGTGATAGTGATGGTGTTAGGGAAGTGATAGTGATAAGTGTTATGGTAAAACACTTTTTTTTCTTTTGTAGTTGTAGCTAGCAAGAAAAATGTTAAATACACTTTTTCTTACTTTTTTTCTACATTTTATAATTTTCTTTTCATCTCTTAAAAAGCAAATTAATAATTCATTAGTTTACAAAATACTTATATCACTAATATAAATAAATAAACAAGTGAACAAAGTGTTTTTTTTTTTCTCTTCAATGAAAATATTCACTTCCTTCTGTTAATCGACCCGACAAACTGTCTCCTTTACACTCGCACACTGTGTAAACGCGGTAGGTCCCACTCCACAGGTTCCCATTCTTTTTGGTGTCGGTGCAAAGCACGACGTTGAGATTCGCCACTCAACACACAATGGCTCCATAATTCTGGAAATAATTCATAAAAATATAATCCATAATTCGGAAAATGGTGGAACGGAGTATCTTAAAAATAGGTTCCCTCAGCCTATCCTGCTGGGTGCGGTATTCAGCGTGATGCTAAAAAAATACAAATATTTAGACAGAAAATAATGTTATTTTTGGTCTCGTAAAAATGAAAAGTGAACAAACTAGTAGTGAATAGTGATTGTATTAGTTTCCGTTGCTGTCTTTTTTTTATTTTATTATTCACCATGGAATAAAATTAAAATATATAATTTGTTTGATTGTATATAATATTAAAAAAATACATATGCATAGAATAACTTAAGAAGATTCATTTATATAAACCATCTTAATTTCTACATTTTAAATATAAACTTTGCCTTTTTATTTAAACCTAGATTCCTTATATATTCTAAGTTAAGAAATAACATTGAAAAAATCTTACACACCTTTTTTTATTAGTTAAAAGATGGTTAACACTGAATTTCACAACACAGATTATCTCGAGATAGATAATCTGACAAATAATCTTAAGATATACCTAAAGTTTCATAATTTTTCTTTGTCTCAAATCTCAAATTGACAGATGGACATTATCTTATATACTCGTAGATATATACGTGAGAGATAAATAGTATGCTTATATGACAAGACGTCCCGTTTTGAACGGGACTGTCCCAATTTTCACTTGTAGATGTTGGTGTCCCTACTGCCCTGTACTGTCGGTGCTAGACGGCACCGGGACGTAAAAATGTCTCATTTTTTGAAATTATCGAGTTTTGCCGCGTTTTGATACAGTAATTATAAATATATACAGAGTGTTTTCATTTTCACCACTTTAAAAGAAAGCACAGTTTTAAGTAGTCTACAAAAGTCATATACAATTGAAACAAAAGAGATATTTCCAAAAATGAAAAAGTTATTTTTTCAAACAAAATGAAATAAAAAATAAATAAATAAAATTGTCGTTGTACAATAAAACGCCATTTGTTAAGAATGACGCAATGTTGTGCGATGTTGTCGCTTAAATATTATCCACCCGCGGCGGTGTTTCCAGGCCGATACTACATGGGTACCTTCAAAACGCGCGTCTATCTCCACCTTGGCGGCCGGCAACGCACCTGTAGCTCCTCTGGTGTTGCATGGGGTCGTGGGCGGCGGTGATCACTTACCATCAGGTTTTATTATAGAAAATAGGTAATTGTGTAAAATAAAACGAGATATATATATATCCCTTTGACGTTGGTGGTCATGTGTGGTATTTTTTAAGAATGAAAAGTGGCAGATTGACAATGTTTATATAGTGGTTTATGTAGTATTGTCGTAGAAGTAGGTGTACACGGCTTTAGTATCTATTCCTAACTGCGTCAAACGTAATACAGAATGAATAAAGATCGTGAAAAAAATAATCTTACGTCTCTATACTGTTGACGAATTTTGATATTTTACTCAGGTATTTATTTTAAATATTTTGCCCTATATGCTGCTCTTGTAAAAGCAACGCAGACGTGTCCACTCTGTATAATTGCTGGTTAACGAAAAAACCGATATCCCGTGTAAGCCGAAAAAAATGGTCACATCAGTTATGCGTTATGACCTGTACTAGACAGTCTGAGACCTCGTAACGAAGTTTCTTTGTATGAACGAAACACCATTACACCACAGAGGCACACTTTAGTTTCATGCCGCCTGTCCCGCATATAGCAGGGTAGAGAGAGAACCTGGGAATCTATTGTAAAAACTCCGTTCCATTTAATATTCCTTCTTTCTTGTTAGACGTTGAGATCCGCCGCTCAACACGCTATGTCTTAAGTATATGACATATGTGACGTAGGTTCTCATGTTTTCTCTGCCTACAACACTGCTGTATGCTTAGCACAGCGAGCATGCGATGTGATTCAGAATGTAAGTCAATTTTGCAACCGTTGCTGATTATTCTCAATACCATGTTCTTCTAAACAACGTCGTACATCGATCGCGCATAATTTTAATATCAATTTCAATCATATTGAGATTATTCTGACAGAAAGACAAAACCTCTATTATATATGTCTAACAAGTCAAATTTAAGTTATGGAGATAACTGCCCGACTAGTCTACTATATCTATTTTCATAGTATTTTATCTTATGGAATGCTGCTATGGGGCAGTGCTTCAGATATAAATTCAATATTTATAATGCAAAACAGGGCCGTGAGATATATTTATAAACTAAGAGCACGAGGTGTTTTCAAAGATGCAGGTATTCTTACAGTTGCTTCCCAATTTATATATTATAATATTCTCTTTGTCCGACAAAATATACATTGTCACAATAAAAATAGTGACGGCCATACGATAGGAACGAGAAATAAAGATAAGATTGTTACACCAAGTTTTCGCCTCCAAAAAGTGAATAAATCATTTATGGATCTGAACATACGTGTATATAATAAAATTACGCAGTGTATTCTAGGTTTGCCACTTACAAAATTTAAAATATCTGTAAAAAAATTCTAACAAGTAAAGCTGATTACACTGTTCAAGAATACATAGAGGATAAGCATGTATGGAATTAATGTCTATTGAAATTTTGAATATTTGAATAAAGAATAATTTGAATTTGAATGCGTTCGGTATTAGTAGTTCCCGATACCTACCCTGATATGTACGTGCGGGATACGTGATTCTGAGATAAAAAAGTTTCATTTCATATAATTTCACAGGTAAATTTTAAGTTTTTAAATATAGTAGACATTTCTCCACACTACTTCTATTGCATTACATAATGTAGAGCTTCTTGTTGTAGTCACCTAACATAGGGCACTAGAAGCAGTATAATCTAATCATTGCTATAGTAACAATTTAGGTTTATTTCTTTGTCTATTACTTTCTAGATTTTCGATATTCTAATAAAATAAAACAGATAAGAAATAAAACTAATAACGGTGGTTATAATTCTATATTTCAGATTGAATATCAAACTACAATGCTAAAATATTCTTAAAAACATTTTAAATTTTATTAAAACAGAAATCACATATTAACAGCCTATTTTTGAACAAAACAAAAATTGAAACTGCAGAATATATCTTAAGAATTAAAAAAAAATACAATTATAAAGATAATTTTAAAACAATTTCTACTAAAATGGTAGGATTTTATTTCTAAATAGTAGAAATAGGTAGTAAATTTAAACGGTCTTTTGTAGGTATTCGTCAAAGAGGTAAAGTGATATAGAGAGGTCTCTGCCATCATCCTTGGTGATGAACTGCTTGAGATCTGTTGTGTACCCGGCAAGGTCACGAACTGTCTTGGCATGGTCTTCTATGAACTCTTCCTCTAGGTATTGTGCGATCTGGATATACAAGTTAAAGTTAACTACTGTATAAAAACAATACATTTAAAACAAAAGAGACTGCCCAAAAAGAAAAAGTGAATTTTCCCAATTAAATAAATAATAAAATGATCGTTGTAAAATAACGCCATTTGTTAAGAATGACGCACACAGACACTAACTTATCAAAGCGGCAACCTCGCACACGCCCCATTCGCGAAATCAGTAAGGTAGGTAATCAGTGTTGGCGGTGAAGTTGAACGCTGTTTAGATTCATTATAGATAATTGCGTAATATAGAAAGAGAGATATCCCTTTCTCGTTCTGGAATTTCTGTTTTTTTTTGGAAATAAGAAGTGGCAGATCGGCAATGTGTAATATTTTTGTAGTAGTAGGTGCTTACGTTATTGGTAACTGAGCATTATGAGACTACCTCAACTACTAACTCACTCAATTATGAGACTTATGATTATTCCATGTGTATGAAGAATGCATTCTACAATTCACTCCAATTGCTCCACCTCCAGTTTCCAGGCTCAAGAACACCAAAATCTCCAAAACCCCTATAAGCCCCACTGTACCTCAGCATCATGAGTCTTGTGGTTGTTCCTCGTAGCCTCCTGGTGTATGAAGAACGCGCGCTCAGCGATCTCCTTCTCCACGTCCAGAGCGTGCGCGAGTGACTCCAGCTCCTGGAGCTCAATGGTGGAGTTCCTTGTTTCTTGGTCCTGGGAACTACGGGCGCGGAAGTCCATGCTGCCGCCTGGTGGAATTTAATGCTAGTTAAGTGACTTTTGGAAGTTATATTAAAGATAAAGTCCAAAGTTTTAGTAATATTACTGACATAGATTTCATTAATTGCTAAAAATATATATTATTTAATAAAGATATGGATATAGTATAGTATGGATGGATGATGATGCATATAGTATGGATTAAATTAAATGACGAAACCATGTGGTACAGTTAACAGTTACTATAAAGGAGGTGCCCTGGCCTTAATAGACAAACGATTTTAGTTTGCATTAAAAAAATGATATTTTTTATATTATTAATTTTTTTATTCATCTTCACATATATCAAATTTAATAAATCTTATTTTATTTTAGTAAAAAGATCTGTACCAAATATTCATAATTTTTTACTTCAGTAAGACTTCCAATACATTCACACAACAAATAACCTACCTCTCAAAGTAACATGTTTAATTATATCAATAGTCTTGGCCCAGGCGTCATCAGATAGTTTCTTGAACAGCTTGCTGAACCCAACCCTGTTTGTTTGATAGTTATTATAATATGCGGCAGAAAGGAGATATTCATATGATCTTCTGAGATGTAGATTGGCGTACGCTTGGAGCTCCGTGGCCACGTTGCCTTGGTGGCCAAAGTTCCCGTACACTGCGTTACAGCTGGGTAAAGCTACGGAGAAAATGCGGAGTTAAACTACGTGTATTATATAGCTGGAGGGTTAAGTAAGTTATATATATGGATGCGGGCTCGTTGAGGTAATTAATTATTTTCACTTCTTCATTCTGGTGGACACGGTGGTGGCACAGATCTTCAACCTATCAAAAAATGAGCGGTGCGTATGTACAAAAATATATAATATATTATCGACACCATTTATAATAAAATTAGGACGACTTATGTCGTTTATCACAGTTGTGCACACACGACCGAACGAACACCCAGCCAACGCAAGACTAGACAGACATTCTATAATAACTAAAGAAACTTACATGAAATTATTTTATAAAGGCACCTAAAATTTAGTTGTCAAATAATTTAATATTGACTTAAATTGAATAAATATCACATAGTAATTGATACTACTACACTACTAGTTAAAGTAGGTTATTGTAAATAAATAATAAAAATGATGAGGTCACTGTGGTGTGGTGTGAGTGTTAGGCAATAAACGAGGTAGCTGTGGGTTCTATCTCCACATTGGGGATTTCAGTATTTGGAAAGCTAATTATTTCGCTTTAGAAAGGCAAAGCGCGCGTTGAGTACTAGCTTTCTATATTTATAGATATTTTATAATGTAGGCTGAATTCTATTTACAGTAATGTCGACCGGTCGTGGCAAAATTAAAGTTAACGTCCTGAAGTTAGCTGTAGATGGCGGATATTTGATTTTAGAAATACCCGAGTGTACAATGTGCAAAAATTCAGAAAACTAGTTAAGGTTTCAGTTTCTCTTTTTCCAGACAAGTACAAGGCTTGTACTTTACGGGTGGGAATTACCCGCAACGTAAAGATTATATCGTTATTATATTATAATTTATTGAAATATAAACATATAAATAATAAAAACAATATATAAAATAAATAAACTGTGATAAGTTCTCCCATATAAGTATGCACATATAATCTATATATGAAAGGAAAATCTAGTGTCAAAGTGTTCTCTGCTTACCGACTCAATTCGCGACACTGAGTCGAATGACGGAACTCGAACGCCGTATTGCGCTTAGCTTAAAGATAATTTATTAGAAAGGAAAAGAAAAGAAAATTTCATAAATTTTAAACGATTACATTCTCGAATTGAATGTAACTTAAAAAAAAATACATACCTAGACTACTAGTAGCTCTACCGCACTCCATAGACACTTCATTGTAGCAAACCTCCGCAGACACTATGGACAGAACGAGGCAGAAAACAGCGATCACAGCCCTCATTTTGCTAAAATAAAAAAGAATTTTTTTTTCAGCTTCACGCTGTATCCCGCCCACAGCAGGGTAGGCAGAGGGAACCTCGGTGTTAAGACACTCCGTCCCCGTCCCCCACTTTCTGAAGAATTCTGGAGATATTACGTGTTGAGTGGCAGAATTCAACGCCGCGCTTTGCCTCGACACCAGAGGGAAGAAAAATGGAAATATAAACAAAGAATGATTTCACTTCCTCGAGTGGGAATCGAACCCAAGTTACTGTTACTGTAAACGTGACGGTTGTGGGTTCAAATCCCACTTAAGGAAATGAATTATTATTATTTAATATTTTCATTGCTTGACTCTGTGAATAAGGCAAAGCTCACCATTGAGTTTAGCCACTCTGCAAGCAATGCCTCGAAAATGCAGTGGAATATAGGGAACAAAGTGTTTTAACACTTAATGTTCCCTCTGCCTACCCTGTTGTATATGGTATACAACGTAAAGGAGAAAAATAAAAACTAGATTCAAGGTGGACAGAGACAATCTAGTGTTAAGGCGCTCCATTCCCCACACATTCCCCATGGACTCACTGAATGTTATTTGAGGCAGTGCATTGTAAATGTTGGCACTCAAAGTCGCATTATTATTTCTGCATAAGGAATTGAACCCACAAATGTTGCTCTTATAGTCAATCAAAATATTTGAATCTACATATAACAATATCTTGAATAAAACTAAAAAAACTTAATAAATAACTAAAGAAACATATACTTCAAACAAAAACTGACAGTCAAAATTAGTTCTTAGATATAGCCATTGTGTTATAAAATATTTTTGATATATTTAAGTAAGACGAGTCAACGACAAGATATAATTGATTGATCACTATTTATAATCTGAATTATATTCTTTCTTTTTCAGCTTCAAACGGTATCCCACTTGTAGCAGAGTAGGCAGAGGGCCTATTCTGGAGTCACTTTGCCGTGACACCAGATCAATTAAATCAATATTTCAAAGTTTATTAATATTAAAATATTTAAAAATCTTAATAAAATAAGTTTTGCAATGTTATTGTAAATAGAATTTGATTATACATTTACTTTCATCAACTTATGATTTTAAATATTTATGTAATGTATGTAGGTCAAATGTTTTATTGTAGATTATTATACAGAACTTCAAAACATTATAGCCATATTTTATATTATCCTTTAAAGATTTAAATTCTTTGTCAATCCTAAAAAAAATCAAAATTCTAAAGTCCAAAGAGCAAAAGCCCATATTTTTTTTTATTATATTATTCAAAATTTTATTAAGTAAACAATTTTAAAAACATTACTAGTATATTAATTAAGAAATATAATCTAAATGTATAAACATTTCTTTAATTTTCAACAAAAAAAGTTAATAAGTAGAACATTGAATAACTTGCTTTAATATAAGACAAAAAAAAAACAAAATGACATTGTAATCACACTTGGCAAGATTAATTAAACGAGATAAAACCAATACTTCTATCAATATGGCTGATACGCTTTGATTAATAGGTTATTATTTTAATCTTTATTAATAAAAAATATGATTGATTGCTGAATTATAAATAATAAAAAGGGTAATTTCTTACCTTTTTGCGACGTTAGGTAATTGTTTTATAAGCGTGGTAGGGTACATGCGTTGAAAGAGAAGCCTTTACACTCACTGGCGCAGAAGGCAACCTCCCAACAAAGGCAACTGATAAACTTTAAGTTGAAACAAAATGGAAATATATATTACGAATTATCACTGCTACAATAAATAGTATCGTAAGTGACACCAGCCACTTCAAATGTACTTTGTGGAAATTTTACACGAGTGTAGCCAGGTTATTGAGGTTTATTTCCCGGTTTTTTTAATATTTGGCTAAAATTTTGGTGTAAAAAATGTGTGTAGGTCGTTTACGACTAAAATGTGTAAACGTACTGTTGATTTGATTAGTTAATTGTGCTGTTGTTTGTTTTTTTGTACACGTTATATAGTAGAAAAATATCTTCAAATGTGGGGAAAGTTAATAAGCTGGTATATTAATATGACCTCCCCTCCCGCCTCGGCTATGACGTTTTCATTGCAGCTGTTAATCGTTGAGGTTTTGTGTTCCAAATGCTGTCATAATTTTTTTCTTATATCATTTTTATACATTCCTTTCGTGAATAATAACCATACAATTGTACGCTTATTAAAAATAGGACGACATTTATGATAGCTGCAACAAAAACCTGTTAAAAGGCTAAAAAATTCCACATAATTCTCGAAACCCAAAACCTCAATACTTCTATCTCGCTCACTCCTCAACCTTAACTTATACATCTATCTCGCTCCCATATGACAGTCATTTGGTGTGGGGACTTGGAACACAAACACTAGTTTTCACCATTGTGATTCGAGATGCTTTCGTTATCGCTGCGCAGTACGATATAATCTTGTATTTAAAATATAACTCGGACGTTTTTATCCCGAATCTTTATTTTGTATTGATAAGTTGCCTTCTGCACCAGTGAGTGTAAAGGCACCTTTCAATAGGACGTTACTGTGCTATCGTTTAACTAGTTAACATAATTATAGATATTCTATACCCTCGTCAAAAATATCTGTGATTTTATTATAGAAAAATGAAGACGATTATTCCTTTCCTCGTGATTTTGGCTGTCTGCTCATCAGTATTCGCCACCCAATGTAAGTATTTATTTATTTATTTATTTATTTATTTGAGATTTACAACAGGCCATAGGCCCAAAAAGTATAAAGTAATTTACAAATGGCATACTGGTAACATAAAGTACATCTCAAATCTCGTAGTGTCTAGTTAAATTGTAGAATGTCAACAAGTTCATTTTTTACAGTAGAGATGTTGTGTCCAAGTATTTCTTCGGTTAAGAATCTGTTTCCGAATCTAGTTAATCTAGTATTTGTTTATTTTTAATTTATTTTCTTTATTTTATATCAAGGCCTTGTACCGGGGCCTTTGATGATTCTGTCAATTTGTTCTATATAAGTAATTAAAATATATTAGAAATAATTTAAAGAAACGCTTATGTTTTTTGTTTTTAATTGAAACTTTTTTCTAATTTATAGAAATAAAATAATAATTAATTATTATAATACGAATTTGACATTTCACTTTGTTTAAATATGAAACTACAGTTTATAAATAAGGATAATAATAATACTTTATTATATTGAAATAAAGAAAAATGAATGACAGTTTATGGTATTAGTTTATAAAAAGACAAAAAAAAGTGCAATATTAATTTATTTGCTTGCTTTTTATTTTAATTGTGAAAATTCCAACTTCATTGCCTTAAAGGAAGCAAGTGTTCTAAAACTATGCTCCCAGGTTTCCTTTGCCTACAGAGCAAGTCTGTGCAGGATAGAGCTTGAACCCCAGAACAAAATTGTAATGTCAAAATTCTCCATTTCCCACTTTCTGTACAAACTTGCCTGCAATTTGTTGTAACCAATTTCCCCAATTGGGAATAGGACCTAATATAAGACCTAATTTAAAGTATGATAATTATAACTTACTGCTTGATTTAACACAATAAGTATAAATAACTAATAAGTATTTACTTATTAGTAAAAGAAGTACATGAAATATATAATAGGATTACTATTAAGATTATTATCAGATCTGATTACTCTTTTGAATGTATACTGTTTATAGATTAGATATTGATCAATGAATGGTACTACATCTCATGTTAAATTTATATTTTTAGTGTTACTCCACATTAAGGATAGAAGATATATAAATATTGCATTTACTGAAGGCTTTACTGCAATGGGCACTGGTCTCGACAGAAAGAATTATTTCAATACTTTGCTTTAGTAAGAAAAAAAATTGAAACTTAGAAATTCATCAAGTACAAAAAAATCGAGTAAAAAAATCCTGTCACAATTTTTTTATGCCTACCTCGCTATATGCGACATACAGCGTGAAGCTACATAAAGTAAATTTAAAAATATAAATAATATTTCACTCAAATATATCTTTGTCTTTTAACTTTATCGCCATGCTTAGATCACGTAAATTTTATCTAGACGACACTGTTGTTATAATCTTAACAGATAGTTACATTTGGATGATATCATGTATCCATAGCCGTAAATGTATAAATATATTAAAAATTGGAGCCTTAAACTACTATTAAAGTCGTAGTCAAAGTAAAGCAGTGTCACAGGGTCTGTCACTCTGTAAATAAACGAAAAGTGCAATAGCGTGTAAATGTTTGTAAAAACTAAAATAATAAACAGAATGAAAATCTTCATTATGTTTATTACAAAAGCCTGTGAAAAATATTAACTTACAAATTTTTAACAAAATCCAATCAATAATATTCAAAACAAACTACAAAGTAGAACTCACGGTCAAATTGCAGAGGTCATCGTGGCAAGATGGCGACGCTGCTTAAATTAATTAATAACGAAACAAAGAAAATTGTATTCTGCTACTTGTGTTATATCGTTTGTCTTGTAGTCTCTTTGCATGAGTTAAGGATGGAATATTGAACCTACTGAATTGGAGACGTTGTTGTTGTGTTGAGAGGTGAAACTCAACGCCTAAATATTTATAGTACTTAACTAGTTAGTTCAGAATGAGACCGTCGGAGACCTCTTTGTCCTTTTCACTAATCTCGTACATTCGCTCAGTTCAATATATTATTTGTGGGCTTACCCTCTATATGTTATCAATAGGAAAACAAACATTAATGACATACACAGATAAAGAGTGCTTGGGTCATTTTTCTATCACGCGTGTGTGCAACGTGCATTTATCTATGTGTGAATGTCTAACGTACACTATGTATTCTATTGCGTTTTTGAATTAAACCTTTAAATGGTCAGCTACATGGGAGTTTTGGATTCCATATTATTTTCTTTAGCAATTAAACTTGGCATTAAGGCAATTAAAATAACCTTTGCATACTTGCAAACTTGCTAAATATTTAAAATATATATTATAAAACCATTTCGATCTCTAGTAATAATTGAAAGAATTATTTACTTCTCTTTTAATAAATAATAAATATAATTTTATTTAATTAAATTTAATTATTTTGTAATACAAGACGAAATAATGGAACATTTTTATTTGTTATATTTTCAGAACAATGTTCCTTACATAGAAAATTCAATAGATTTGACATCAGCCAAACAATGGAGTGACATATTTATTTATTTATGAATTTTTCATAAGTAGTTTTTATGTTAACTCTATATTAATATAATAGCGCGGTTTTAATGTAACCGAGATATATCTAGAGTCTAATCTATTGCAGATTGTTGATATATATCTAATTCAAAAAGTTTTTATGATATGGAGACATGAGATGAGAGAGACATGTAGTTTGTTGTAAAAGTTGTTTGAATATATAGTTATATGATATATGTTAAATATCTAGCGGGGAAGGCAAACACCTGGCTGATGGCTCTGGCTATTATAATAATAAGTTAACCTTTTTTAATTATCAAGTAAAAGAGTATATTATTTATATTTCTTTCCGTCCCTCAGGCAATGTGAACCCAGTGAATATCCCCAAGCTTTGGATCACGATGTCGCACGGCTGCCGCAGCAGCGTTCGCCAACAGATACAGATGGAGATAGCCGCGTCGCTGCAGTATCTGGCTATGGGGGCTCACTTCTCTAAGGATTCGGTGGGTTTTCGTGGATTTTTTTGGATTATATTGATATTCTTACTCTAAAAAATCTACTGCTATTTTATACAATGGGTAAATCCGATACGTTTTGATTAAAAAAGTACGCAAAAGAACTTTCTAATCATTAGAATAACAACCAAAAATCACAAATATTTATTACTTAAATATTTTTTTATTTTTCTTCCCGACTCAGGTGAACCGTCCAGGCTTTGCCAAACTGTTCTTCGAGGCCAGCTCTGAGGAACGCGAACATGCCATGAAGCTGATAGAATACCTGCTAATGAGAGGAGAACTGACCACCAATGTGTCATCTTTGATCACTATTAGGGTAAATATTATGTGAAGTTGTTTTATATTAAATATTGTGTGAATGTAATTAATTGTTTATTTATTTGTATTTAGAAGTATAACAGATGGATTTTCTTTTGTCAAACTTAAGTATGAACCATTTTCTCTGTATCGAATAAGTGTAAAGATGATGTATCTTGCTATATTCTCAACAAATTAATAATGTCGGACATTGATGTAGTAACGTTAATAGTTTAATTTTGTTTCAGACATACTCATACATCAGCTTAATCCAATTATATAGCTATATATGTATATGACGATTTGAATTTATTTTAACTTCACGCTTTATGTCTATCGGGGTCAGAGAGTCAGAGAGAATGGAGCGCCAAAGGCTACGTATCCATTCGCCTCTTTCACCTCATCCACTGATATCAACCTCTTCAAACATGTCCTCCGGGGGGTCCCCATGGTTTTTACGTGACCTTTCTCCAGTGTGTTTGTTTGAAACACACAGTGTGTTTGAAACTGTATTTTCAAAGGTCAACTGAGATCTCCCCCTACCTCTCTTACCACTCACTTTTCTATCATAAATCTTTTTTGCCATTCTTTCATTACTCATTCGATCGAGGTGCCCAAAACAGCTGCGCACGTTCTTCTTCATTCTGACTCCGCATATCCGCCGAAGAGATAGCATCTACACAACATTCATCTTTCTTTCCTTCTGTAATACCCACGTTTCGCTGCCGTATAACAACAATAACAATGCTATAATAAAAAAATCTTTCTCTTACAGCCCCCTGACCACAAGCACTGGAACTCCGGCCAGGAGGCCCTCGAGGAGGCTCTCAAGATGGAGGCTGAAGTGACGAAGGCCATCAAGAACGTTATCATCAAGTGTGAGCACGACAAGGACAGCCAGGGCCACGACAATAATGATTATCATGTAAGTTTTGTTTTATTAAAGTAAAATATTCTTTATTATACACAAAAAGTAGGACAGGGCTTGAGACTAACCCGATGGCTGTGAGTGCAATCTCTACTGATGAGAATTAATTATTATCATTTCCCCATTCTGATCAGTTAAGCGCGGCTCTGAGTTTCATCATACACCGCGAAATGGCGGAGTGTTTTGACACTAAGTTGGCTTTGCCTACCCTGCTGTATACGATATAAAGCGTAAAGTCAAAAAAACAATATTTAAGATATTTTATTTTATTTCAGCTTGTCGATTATCTAACTGGTGAATTCTTAGAAGAACAATACAAAGGTCAACGCGACCTCGCGGGCAAGGCCTCCACTCTCAAGAAGATGATGGAGCGTCACTCCGCACTCGGAGAGTTCATCTTTGATAAGAAACTCATGGGCATTGACATATAAGTTATACAGCCTAGCAGTTCTATTTCATTTTTATAATCTGTATTTAAAAAAAACATGTTTCTCTTTTTGTTATGTATAAAATAATTCATAAATAATATAATCAAATGGTCAATTGATATTGTTTTTTTGTTTATAAGAACTTCTATTTAGTTTTTTTTCAACTGTCACATTTTGATATATGTTATATTTTTCGTCGTTACAAATTATCTGTTTCAGTACAAAAGTCATTCGCCATCGCCATTTCTAGTTGTATGCTGAATAGAAGTTACGTAAAGCTATAGAATAGTATAGTTGTAATTACAATATATTCGTCAATTGATAATAAAAAATTTTGAATTCGAAATGTACTTTTATTACCAAGAACTTGGAAGTAGATAAATACTTATTTTTCTTCTCTCAAATTTTTATAATACCATTATTATTGTATTTAGAGCTTTTTGACAAACAAAACAGTTTAACAACAAACAGTTCAGAAACTACATCCCACGTAACAGGGTAGTTATGGCAGGCCTAGTTTTAATAGTGTTTACCTCTTATCGTTTGAATTTAGGGCATTATAATAGGTTGCTAAATATCTACCTTCCGCCTTTTTGTCTTTGTAATTTCTCGGCTATGTACAAAGCGCTACAGAACTCTTATCGGGCAATACTATACATCATTTGAAAGGTCTTGAAATAACCTACAAACCGACGTTATGCATGATTATTTTATATTACTTTACTTATATAGATACTGCAATTACTATTATAGATACTGCATTCAGAAGTTATAGACGTGTAAACATGGTATTCACTAACGCCGAAATTCGCGTTATTTTGAAGTTTTCCTTCGTTAAAGGCAAATCCGCTAGAGATACGTTCCGTGAGTGAGATTGATGGTGTTTTGGGGGATGGCACTCTATCACTTCGAACCGCGGAGGAATGGTTTCGACGAAACAGAGCCGGTGAAAACGACACCATGGATAAGCCAGCAGGCGGAAGAACTGTGACGACTAGATCACATTAAATCGACCAGAAGCGTCCAGAATTGGCCAACAGGAAGGGTGTTGTGTTCCATGAGGGCAACGCCGGGCCATACACATCTTTGGTGACTCGTCAGAAGATACGGGATCGCCGATGGGAGGTTTTATTGCATCCACCAAATAGCCCGGACATAGTGCCAAATGATTACCACCTGTCACTGTCCATGCAGAACGCCCTTGATGATGTAAATTTGGCCTCAAAAGAGGCTTGTGAAAAGTGGCTGTCCCAGTTCTTCGCAAATAAGGAGAGGGGTATTTTGAAGTTGCCATCTAGATGGTAACAGGTTATCCAAGGAAACGGCGCATATTTGAACTAAATCTAATCACTGTAACACTTTTTATAGAGGATTGAATAAAGAGCAAAAAGCGGAAGTGATATATTTGACTGGTGGTCAATCAAGGTATTTGTTGAGTGACGGAACACGACGCAACATTTTGTCTTGACAGAACAAGGGAAAAAGAAAAATCCACTGCACCGCAGTGGAGTCGAATTCGCAAACAATCAGAGGCTGTTGCACTGAGCCACGACAGCTTTAATAATTTGTTAAATAAATTAACTTAACTTCACGCTTTATCCCTGGCCACGGAAAGTCAGAGAGAGAAAATTAATGATTAATTTCTATATATTATATATTATAATAAAAAAATATATAATGGTTATAAAAATAAAGATATACAATTTTCTAATTTTTATTGCACATTTTTTAAAAATAACGTATGTTTATGTACATATTGTATTAAACTAACAGATCGCTTTCATTGTGATTGGATAGCAAGTTAAAAATAGGCTTAACTCACAGTTAATATTTTTAATTGTTTATTTAAAAGTAAAGTAAAGAGAAAATACCATGGTCAAAATATTTTTAAGGATTAATATAAGAAATAAAAATAGGAATTAACACAATATGAATATTATAATATTAATGAGAAAGTATTATAATTTAACTTTGCGTTAGTTTTGGGCGTAATATGGCAATGAAATAAATGGTTTATAAGATTCCCGCTCGAAGGACCATAATAAAACCCATTATAAATCCCGATAGACGCAACTGTGGAGAGGGCCATCACCACCCTGACGGAGATCCTCCTCACCCTCGGAGAGGGGCGTGACTCCGCGCAGTGCATATTAATCGGGTTGAGCAAACTAGTCACCAACGGATAACAACGCTCCCCGGTTAATATATTGGAACGCCGCCGGCCACCGCCGCTGCCTGCCATTCTTGCGCTACCTGCTGCGCGAAAACCGAGTCGACGTGGCGCTTGTCAACGAGACGCACCTTCATCCCTCGTTGACAGCCAACATCCCGGGCTACCACGTCGTGCGGTTAGACGCCCCTGCCGAAGACTGTTGGTGGCAGTCCGCCGGGGCATCGTGTTCCGCCAGCTGCCTGATCTCGGCGTACCGCCGGTACCGCCTTTTGTATCGCCTGCGATAGTATCCAAAGCCGTCGCAAGACTGAAGGCAAAGAAGGCCCACGGCCCTGATGGTGCCACTAACGAAGCCCTCCGTCACCTGCCCTGTAACGATGTCGCGCTGCTGACGAAGCTGTTCAACGCCATCCTCCGCCTGGGACATTTCCCTCGGACGTGTAAGGACGGCGTAGTGGTGATGCTGCCCAAGCCAGGGAAGAATCCACGCACCCCTGAAGCGTATCGCCCGGTCACCCTCCTCAACGCGACGGCCAAACTGTTCGAGAAGTTGATCCTGCCCCTCCTCCAAGGGCATTTCCAGCCGCGCCACGAACAGTTTGGCTTCAGGAGCGAACACTCCATCACGCTCCAAGTCGCCATCCGGTTGATTCACTTCGCCGCCAACGCCTCCATCAGGAAGGAGAGTGCCACTGTAGCCTTCCTCGACGTGTCCAGCGCGTTTGACCGCGTGTGGCACACGGGGTTACTCTACAAGATCCGGAGAGCCTGCGTCCCACACCACATCACGCCGCGGAACGTCCGGCCGAATAGCTCCACGGCCGGACGTTTCGCGAAGGGTGGAGAGTGTGCTGTAGTACCCCAGGGCAGCATTCTTCGCCCACCCTGTACTCCTTGTACACTGACGACATCCCGACGCACCAGGACTCAACGTTGGCGCTATACGCCGACGACATCGCCCTGCTAACGAAGTCGCTGAACTCCAAACACGCTGCGCTCAAGCTTTAGAGAGCTCTCGACCTGCTGTCGGACTGGCTCGCGGAGTGGAGGCTCGCGCTCAACGTCGCCAAGACAGACAAGGAGATGGTCTGCTCCTTCGGGCACTACGCGAGAATGCCTCTTCCATTGCTCCTACCCAACAGCCAACAGAAAGCGACCGGCGCGGCCAAAGTCGCGCTCACCCTGTTGCGTCCCCGCTTCAGCTCGCACCTACCGCTGAATACGAAGTCGGCACTGTGCAAGGCGTACGTCAGGCCCCACTTAACCTATGCAGGGCCGGCGTGGTACGCGTCTCTGAGTGTCAGCTAACAGCGAAACCTGCAGGTGGTCCAGAACCTTGCCTTACGGCGAGTGTCCCGAAGCTGTTTCGAAAGGAAAACTACAACTGGACTAAAATCAGGTCCGATTCGGCCTTGCTTCGGTGAGGTCGCACATCGGGCGCCCCGACAATATATGTAACGAGTGTAACGATTGAGCTTTTATGCGTATACCGCACGCACGAACGCGCACGTTCGCCTGTAATCCGCGTTTTCGTTAGGTGTGCTGTGCCGGGTTTTAGTGTTGTGGTTCCTGCCTACATCCGGCGCTGCGTTGAGCCTGCGGAGCCCGACCTGCCGTGCCGCGTTGCGCGGCATTGTCCAGTAGTCACCCTGTCCCTGCAGTTTGTACCCGATAGGGAGTCGTGTGAGTACACTCCTTTGTGGGTTTTTTACTCTGCAGAGCTAGCGATAGACGTGGCAAATAAATTCACCGAATACATACAAAACTCAATCACGAGCTGCTCAAAAGAGGTCACAAACATACCCGAAGGTAGGTTTGAAATCTCATACAAGCTCAGGGGGTTGATAAGACGCAGAAACAAAGCGATGACGCTACACGACTCTTACCCGGCTGACGACAACCGTAGGGAACTCAATAGACTGAGAGTTCGATTCAAGTTCGAACTTCTGCGCGAAGAGTCGTGGGACAAAAAGCTCGAGGGGCTCGTGCCTTCGCGCCAGGCTTTCTGGACGTTGTCACTGTCCTTCAGAGCCAAAGGTCTTGCGACTCTCTGATCAGGCCCGACACAACGATAGACGCCGACGACACTGAAAAAGCTGAATGCCTCGCCGACAGCCTAGTAGCTCAATAAACACCGAGCGATCAGACATGTGACACTGCAATAGTAGACATAGAAGTAGAAAAATGGGCATCGACGCCCCCGCAAGGCAAACCGCTTCGCCCGACCACCACGAAAGAGGTCATAAGAATCATTAAAAACTTAAAAGACCGCAAGACCCCGGGGCCCGATCGATTATCCAATAGAACACTCAAGTCCTTTCTGACTCAGTTCCTGTCTCTATTGATCATAATATTCAATTCCCTACTTAAGTCGTGCACCTTCGAGAATCGAAGTCAATCCCGAAAAGAGCAAAGTAATACTCTTACCTCGATCTCGCTTAGAGACCATCTCTACCATCGGCCTATTATATAAGCCCATTCCCTGGGAAAAACAAGTAAAATACCTGGGGGTCATTCTAGACTCCAAATTAACATTCAGACTCCACATTAAGTCAGCCTGCAACAAAGCTAAATTCATCCTCTCGAGGTCATACCCCCTTGTAAACAAGAGCAGTAAAATGTCACTTAAAAATAAGCTGACACGTCGACAGAACCGACGACGAAGTCTAGCTTACTGCACGGCTCGGCCGCGTCTCGGACCCAGCGGTAAGGGACCGTTAGCTCCCTTAGATTAGTCTCATTAAAACCCCCAGTCGCGGCTTCATGTCGCGGCTGGGTTCGAGGTCTGAGCCCTGCAGGTCGTTGACACTTCTCACAGGCAGCCATTCAGTGCCTGCTCTTTCTTCAGGGACAGAGTACCTTCTTCCCTACCCAACCGGTGTCGCTATAAAGGCCAACAGGGCTAACAGCAATAACAACAATTAGAAAAAAAAATATTAAATGCATTTGTGCTATAAGTCCTATAGAGCTAAATGTAAAAAATAAATTTTGGAAGACAAAATGAAAGAAAGGTCTTGGCAACTTTTCCAAAAAATATATAGTTTATTAACTTTTTTAAGATCTTTAGTAGTTGATCTTCTTGAGATCTTCTAAATCTCTCTCTTCCCTTTATTTTTGTATATAAATAAAAGAATAATAATATCTTTTTCGCAATTAACGTAGTTATTTTTAAATGCAAAAACAGGTTTTCCATTTTGACACAACCATTTGACAAATAAAACAGATGATAAAAATGTCAACTGCATTTTTATAAGCTTAACACTGCGGTCCGCATAGCTGGGTACGAACAAAGAAAACCTAGTGTTAAGACTTAGAATACTTCACGCCCCTTACCCGGCTTTTTTTAAAGACATTAAGTGGCAGACCATAACACCGTACTTTGTCTCTTCACTAGAGCGACAAAATAAACACAATTCCTTCGAACTCACAACCATCTCGACGGCCCCTTATAATATATTAGTTGTTTTTTAATATTCAAATAGAATGTAAGGGCTGAGGCACGCGATCATCCGGATCGACTTTTCTCTCGTGAACTTTCAAATGGCCTTTCAAAGTGCATTTCTGTGTGAACGCGCGCCCACAGACCGGACAGACGAACCGTTTGTCATTATTGTGTATCCGCATGTGCTCTCTCAAAGTTTTCTTCCTCTGATACGACTTGTGGCATATACTGCACGTGTGTATTCGTTCCCCGTCGTGTTTTATCATGTGCATTTTTAGTGAGTTCCGCGTGTAAAAGGCGAGGTCGCATTTACTGCATTTGTGATTCCTCTCGTTTAAATGGTCCCGTCTAACGTGACTCGACAAGTGTCCGGGCGTTATATAGCTTTGAGTGCACGCCTTGCACTTATACCTCTTCAGTTCTTCATTGTGGACCTCTGCCAGATGTTTTTGTCGAGCGTAGAACGACGACAACGATATATTGCATCTTTTGCACGCATAACGTATACCAGATTTGTGCTCTTTCGACACATGGTTTTCTCTTTTGGTCACTCTGTCAAAAATGGCGTCGCAGTATCTACAGGGGAAGTCCCCGATTTCGTGGGTCCTCATGTGGCCGCGTAATCTCGCTTTAGAAGCGAAAGCTTTGCCACAACTGTCACATATGTGGTTTGGATAATGGACGTTCATATGAGTATTGAGACTGACGAAATTCAGAAAAGTCTTCTCACATATCGGACAGTCCAATTGGTCTTTTTCTAATTTGAACGGTAAATTGTTCCAACCCGAGTTACTTTTTGATGTAATACAATTATTTATATGATTTTTTAGAATTTCATAATCTTGTATGTCGGTTCTGCATACTTTACATTTTAATTTATTGCTACTCTTATAAAATCTTTGCAAAGTTGAAGATATCATTTTTTTGAATGCCACATGTATGTTAGTAACACTGTGCTGCATGATATGACTTTGTATGTCATCCAATATGCTGGATTTTTCTGGGCAAATGGCGCAAGAGTAACCATTTTTGCCCATTTTGAACGGAAAAAGTCCAGATTGCAACATTTTTTCAGTTTCGGACAGGTCTGCTTGTTTTTTTACGGAATAAGAAACCTTTTTTTTAGTTGTGGCTAAATTTTTCTTTCTAGTTCGCTTCGATCTGTAGTCGTCTGGCTCTTTTTTTATGATAAGATCATTTAAAACTGAAAAAAAAAAACGGTTTGTAAATGTATTTAAATAGATACATGTTATAAATATTTTTTAAAGATATATAAAAAGGGCTTCTTTTAATCTACAAACATAAACATTATAAAATAAATTTTCATATTAAAATTTAAGAAAAGTTTTTTTAATCATACATTTTTCAACATACCAGTGTCGTCAAAATCACTATCTTCCTCTTCTTTCACAGCTTCTAATAATATTCTATCGCCATCTAAAATAATATATATATATATATATATATATATATTACCTTCAAATAACAATTGAAGACATTTTGAATTGAATTCAGTTACACAACACGACGGTTCTGGGTTCGGCTCCCTATGAATATATTTTTATTTTCTTGCTCTGGTAACAAGATAAAACACTGCATTGTGTGTTGGCAGTCAACATGAAATGGCAATAGGCAATGTCTCAAAAATTATGCGGTGCGTGGGGAACGGAGTGTCTCAACTAGGTACCCTCTAACTATCCTGCTATATGCTCAATACAGCAGGAAGCTGAAAAAAGGCCACATTTAAGTTTATCAGCATAAGGAAATGAAACCATTATGTATATGGTCAGGCGCTGTCCCACCATTTGAATGCTAAAAAAATTAAAACTTTGGCAAATAGCAAATGGGGATTTTATGGGGACTTTTAAAATTTATTTGCTTGTATGTATATTATTTATGAATAAAAATCAAATCAGCTTCGCATTGTATCCCGCATACAGGAGGGTAGGCAGAGCCAACCTAGTGTTAGGCCACTTCATTCCGCACTTTCCGCAGAATTTAGGAGGTATTGGCGTGTGGAGTGGAGGAACTGAACGTCGCGCTTTGCGACACCAGAGCGAAGAAATGGAAATATAAATTAAAATAAATATTTAATTTCTTCGTGTGGGGATCGTACCCAAAACGAGCGCGTTTAGTGACACATTATACCCTAGCTACAAGCTATATTTATATTATTTACGCTTTCCTTTTTAAATGAAGCACTGCACTCCTTTTGTTTACAGATTATAACTGTTTCAAATTTCATACTCCAGCATTCCCTCTATCCAAATTTTCATGAAAAAGCTTCACATATTAATATTTGTCTATAGTAACATTGTTAATTTGATTACCTGAATCGTCGTCATGAAAGTCTTTTGAGAATCCAATAACAGACACTATGTTTTCACTCACATCATTCAATACTTCTTTGAGAGACACTGGAACACAGTATTTTTAGCTTCTCACTGTATCCTACATATAGTAGGATAGAGTTGAGGGAACCTAGTGTTAGGACACTCCAATCTCCACTCCTTTCCTAGCAGCTGTAAACACAAGGGTTGTGTATTTGATTCCCATCAAAAAGGATAGAAAAATTTGATATTTTCATTTTTCTTGCTCTGGTATAAAGATAAAAACATACAATACCACGAAATATTGGTCCAAAGTGGAGATTGGAGCATATAAATAATAGGTTCACTTTATTGGTTCTAACTAAAAAAAACTTACCACTATTTTTTCTAGGTGAAGTTTCAAGCTTAACATTTTCATATTCTCGATCTGCTTCTGAAAGGAATTATTTCCCTATATTCATTATTGTTATAAAAATAAAATAAAAAAAACTAACTATATTTGAGTAGGTTATTCTAACTATTTAACAATTTTATTAAATTTAAATTTCATACAAGATTAGCACCATGATATCTTTATATCTTTACATACTTTATATAACATAAGTATAGTATTGTAAAAATGAGAACAAGTGTCAAGGCATACAGAAATAAACAGTCCATTTTCTGTGTTGGCAGATCAATTATCACAAAATATGGAAAATAAATCAATGGTCTTAAAATTATATAATATACATAACTAAACTTACTTTTTAACCTGACTGTTACTTCTAAAGCCCTTAATGACGTCTCAACTTGTTCTTTGAATTTTAGACAATTTTCTAGCTGTTGTATGCAATTGTTACATATCAAACGTTTTGTATCATCTAATTCTAATATCCCCATCTATAAATATCAAAAAATAAAGTGTAAAATATTTGAGTATAAATAGGTTTATTAAATAAATGTATTATAGAATACCTATAGAGGTCAGTCCTGATGCAGAGGCACAACATGTGACTGTAAAACCGACTGGTTGTGGATTCGATCCCCACACATGGAGATGAAATATTTATTTAAATTTATATTTCCATTTCTTCGCTGTGGGGAATGGTCTTAACACTAGGTTTCCTCTGCCTACCCTGCTGTGTGCAGGATACAACATGAAGCTAATTAAAGAAATGTATTATTTTTAATACAAACATTAATAGAAGAAAAACGTTAAGAAATTTTTCAAATTGCAAGGAAATAGGATATTCCTATTTCCTTGCAATTTGAAAAATTCAATAGAAATAACATTTAACAAATTCATACAAAGGCAATTTCCTAAAGACATCTTACATGATATATTATTTACTTACATCTATAGAAAAACATTTGAACAGCATATCTGTGTAAGAGTCTTTTTTATCATTAATTTGTTTAATAAGCATACTTTTAACGACTCCTTCGTTCAGACATAGACTGCAGGTACCCAATATCGGCAATGTTTCCACCATAATCCCTGCTTCCATATTTAATGTATTAGTTATATAACTTGTTTATAGTAACTTTTATTGATTTAATCCTCAAATCGAAGCAACCATACACAAATAATACAAAAACACCGACAAGATAATGCTCATTTTGACAATTATTGTGACAGTTCGTGTTTGACACATGTATGTATATAAAAATAACGTCTTGTTATTCCTATTAATTATTTATTTAAAAAATGCTTTTTTATCAGAATACAATTTTTTTCAAATAATAGATACAATTTTTTATTGAAAAAGGTTATATATCATACAGATTCAATAAATAAGCTGTCGATATTCTGTAAAGTTGGCTTACAGACAATAACTTTACATGATGTTATAAGAGAAAATTGATGGAAAATAAATTCTTTGTGTAGGGAATTTAATTATCACCACTGAGTAGAGTTATTATTTTGTATAATACAAAAGGAGGAATTAACTAAAAATTACAGTTTCTTCGATTAATTAACAACTGAGAGGTCGATTACACTTTTATGATAAATTATCGTGAACGCTTAGACAGATCGTACTCGCTTGCAACCGGCGATCAATTTTTAAAATGTTATCACGTCAAAAATTAAATATTAGGATTGATATTTCAGAAATGTGTTTTGTATTACAATGTAAAAAAATAGAGTATAGTATTTATTAAATAAATTTAATAAATAATGAACACAAACAACAAATCATTTTATTTATAAATGATTATAAATTATTTATTTTCTTTAACAATTTTCTTAATTTTACTATCTTTTTGTATTTTCCCGCGTTTCATTAAAAGTTCCTGAGGTATGGGCATCTGTCCACGGAAGTCGACACCGGGGCCAGGTTTGAGCTTCATTCGATGTTCTGGATAGCGATATATTGACTCGTTTGGGAGGAATCGAATGCACCCATTGTAGAAGTGTAGATCTCTAAAAGTATTAACTTTATGTAGTAAATATAAAACAACTCGACAATATCATAGGTAAGTATTGGTAAAGGTGGAAGCACTCGTGGTGCAGTGGCACGGCGTTTGACTGTAAATGCAGCAGTTGTAGGTCCATTTCCACCTCGTGGCGTGGCGTTGAGTTCTGCCACTCCACACACAATTTTTTAACACTAAATTTTAACACAAAACGCTTTTTAACACTAAATTCCCTTCGAATGTCCGGCTTTATATGAAATATAGAGGAAATCTGTATCGTACATAAAGCGGATATTCAAAGCAATATTGAAAAGTTTTTTTTGTTTAGTATTACTCATGATTGAAAGTTGAGTGAAATTAGAGAGTTTAGTGGGCAATTTACACTAGTACTGTGTGAAATAACCTACTGAAGCGTATGTTTAAACAAAAAATAGTTTTGAACGGGAAAAATATATCATTCCTTTGAACGAGTACGAACCCACAACCATCTCATATGAACTTACCTGATATTAGGAAATTGAAACGGTGCGAATACTCGTTTCTCAATATTCTGCTTATATTTCATCCATCTACATTTAAGTAGTTCATTTCGTTCCAAAGAATAGTGATTTATAAATATATAATCGAAAAGCCCTTTCTCGAATGTTGGCAGTGTTCTGTAATTCTGACCGATATTTTTTGCAATTTCTGTGTAATAAGAATATATTTATATAACTTATACATTTCTTAAAAATAGAGATCTGCAAACAGAAAGAAAGTAAACTGTCCTTTTAGTATCCAAATACATTGTCAACTTCCGGTGTGGTCAATATAATTTACATATATATATATAAGAGGAGATTTCCCACTGACTAAGGCAGGTTGAAAGTTTGTATAGAATTTTATTTAAATCGGCACCGATTATTATAAAATTTAAAATTCAAACTCACATAAATATTTAATTGCACACGTGTTTCACTGTTTTTTAGAATTCAACCATATTGTTTATAATTCAAAAATTTCATAAATATATTTAATAAATAATCATATAGATTAAGCGGGCGAAACCGCCCAGGTAGGCTAGTGAAATATATATTAATATGATAAATGAGTGCCTGGAATTTCATTCGGTGCATGCCGTTTGGTAAGCACCATATGGAATTCTAAGTCATCGAAATAGAACAATTTCGATTCCACATCACGAGAAGAGGTGTGGACCTGCGGTAGATGCCTAAAAACAGTTTATAGTGAAATATAAAATAAGATTACCTTCAGTAACTTGAGCGTCGGGTTTCACTCGTTTTATATGTTTACATTCTGAATATATATAATTTTCTTTTAGAGCCATTTTGAAATAAAATAATTTAAATAATCAAACGCTTGTCATATAATTTGCGTTATAGCGAGTGAACTACAGATAAAATGTTAGCTGAAGTGTCATACCTTATTAATATAAAAGTTTTCATGTAAAAAAATATCGGTCATTTATATTACTTATAAGTACATTAACTATATTTTAAATGGAACCAGATTAATCGCGTATATTTAGTTTTTTATATACGACTACATATATTTTTGCAAATCCGACGTTTCGAACACTACAGTAGTCTTTGGTCACGTTTAGGCTGAGGTGGCACCTCAGTGCAAAAACGTATAATGCTAAATATACTCAATTAATCCAGTTAAATATTTTAATTTAAAATGTGTGGTTATAATGAAAATCAAAGACCGTATTATATTAACTACAAATGTCATGCATTTTACTGCGTACCGATGAGGCCAATTTTATGTAAATATCATATTAAATAATGAAACTATTCATGTAAAATTATTTTACAAATACAACACAAACTAATTACAATAGTAAGTTTTCGATGTTATGAATTAACACATGACATATTTGACTTCTTTAAATCTCTTTATAAAGAGTCTAACAGATATATCATATTCTAATTAGTTGTATTTCCCTGGACTAGTCTGCGGCATTGGTAGGCTGTTTCCGCCCCTCCTTCGTTAAAAACATACTATACTATTGTAAAATTTGATTTCGGCCACCCAAGTTACTGCTGTTAGCCCAATTGGCTTTTACAGCGACACCGGTTGGGTAGGGAAGAGGTCAGAGTCTGTCCCTGAAGAAAGTGCAGGCATTAGATGGCTGCCTGTAAGAGAATGTCGACGGTTGAAAGGGCGCCCCCTGCGGTGCTCGTACCTCGGCTTACGCCATCGATCGGACTGGGAATAACTTAAACTAACACAAAGCAAGCCGCGACACAGAAGCCGCGACTGGGGGTAAATTAGACTGCGCTACTAATGGGAGCTATCGGTCCCCAACCGCTGGGCCCGGCCGCGCCGAGATGCGACCGAGCCGTGGAATAAACAGGACTTCGTCGGCGACGGTGCTTGTGTCGTGTGTGTGTAGTTGATCTCCTACCTACATACGGGGCGTTAGCTACCGTAATGGCGTCGTCAGGATCTGCTAGGACGCACTAACACTTAGTCTCCCGTCGGTGAACGGGACGTGAGTGCCTAACTAACTCGACTGTGTAAAAGAAAAAACTCACAAAGGAGTGAACTCGTGCGATTCCCTATCGGGAAGAGACTGCAGGGACAGGGCAACCACTGGACGACGCCGCGTACCGCGGCACGGCAAGTCGGGGCTCCGCAAGCTCAGCGCAGCTCCGGATGTGTCAGGAAGCACAACACTGTCAGGGACCACAACACTAAATCCCGGCACAACACTCCTAACGGGAACATGGATCAGAGGCGAACGTGCGAAATCGTGGGTGTGCTACACACATAAAAGTTCAATCGTTAATGATTCAATAGTTACATGTACATATGTTCGGGGCGTCCGATGTGCGACCTCACCGAAGCAAGGCCGAATCGGATCTGTGTTGCGGAAAATGGGAAACGGAGTGTTTTAAAAGTAGGTTTCCTGCCTACCCTGCTGTCCGCGGGACACAGCGTGCAGCTAAAAGTAAAGTGAACGTAGTGGGGTTCGAATCCGGGCCGCTTGTTTACCGTTACCTAACGCTCTGTCCACTGAGCTATTCGTTCTCATCGAGCTATGGTCTTATATGCTTTTTTTTTAATAAAGTAAGTTTCTTTCCTTACTGTGAAATTAAACTTTAAAAATGCAAAGACTAAAAAATCACCTTACTGTTAACACAAGCATAAAGCAAGAAAGTCAACAGCATAGTTTGAAATTATAACAATAAAAAAGATGATTGAAATGAAAACTTTTAAAATAAAACTATTTAATTATGACTTCTTTTTACATGACGTCTCAAAGAATCTTTCGTGGCAAAGAGAGTGCTACAGAGTGCACAAGAAAATTTTTTTTCGCCCGTATGTGTGACTCTATGCCTCATTAAATCAGATTTAGTATAAAAGAAGTTATTACAAACGTCACATTCGTGTTTTTTTTCCTTCATATGAACATTTTTCATGTGATTATTGCAAAGACTTTTAGTTATAAACCCTTTGGAACAAAATTGACATTTATAATCTGGTTTTCTTAAGCCATGTTTGTCCACTAAATGCTGAATTTTTAAATTTTCCTGTGAAAATCTTTCATTACAACACCAACAAACAAATCTTAATTTTTTCTCCATTTTCACATTATGTTTGTCTATGTCGTGTTTCTTTTTATCTATGCCTGTTTCAAAATTCATATCACACTCTGCACATATATGCTTTTTATGAGCTCTTGTTTTGTGTAAATTAAAAAATACTAAATTGGAATAACTATGTCCGCATACATCACAAATATGATTTTTATAATGTTTATTGACGTGCATACTCAAAATTCTGAAATTATCGAATAATTCCGAGCAAATTTGACATTTGAGACCTTCATTTTCAATTTTGTACGGTATCAACAGATTTTCTTTAATTGGAAATTTAATACTGTGTTTTTGCGTCAAATGAACTATTAAATCATCTAAATTTTCAAAATTTTCATCACATTTATTGCAAATAAGTATTGAAATTTCAACTTTAATCATGGCTAGACTTTGCCTCATTATTATTTTCTCCAAATTTTCTTCGGAATGAATTAAATTATGAATCCTTAGTGTTGCCATCTCAATAAATTGTTCTTTGCATATGAGACACAAATATCTGCTCTTGTTGTATTGAAATGGGAACATTGTGGAATTTTCTAGAAGTTTTAAAGAATTCTCCCTCAATATTGGCCTCTCGCCTCGTCTCTCTAGTACTTTGGACCAAGAATCTTCTTCGTTATTTTGTACTTTAACTGAAAATTATTTTTTAAATGTTAATTATTTTTATATTTTTTTAGCTTCACGCTTAATCCCGCGTATAACATGGTTGACAGAGGACATCAAACGTTAAGATACTCTGTTCTCCACTCTGAGCCAAATGCCGAGTCATTGCGTTGCGTGGCTGAACCAGAGGATATGACAATCATAAATAATTCATTTTCGGGATTGGGAATCGCACCCACTATCATCGCGTTTACCGCGGCCTAATGAACGAATGTTAGTAATATTCGAATAAAAAAAACAGCTGCATATTTGTAAATTGTATTATGGCTTAAAGAGTCGCACTAGTGTTTTTAATCAACAAAATAGATCTTTAAAAAAGGAGTCTTTCGCTTCATTTCAGTATTTGGAGAACATTTTAAATTAGTTTCAGCTGGAGGTATGCGATCATGCATGCGATCGGGAGATAAATCGTCTTGACAAACAGATAGACGTGCAATAAAATTATTATGTTTTGCTGCACGTCTATCCATTTTTTTGTATGGTAACGCCACTACTTCACGCCGGTTTTAAATGCCGAGGGTAGTATTAAACGGCGGTTTTAATGGACCGGATTAATACCACCCCCGGTATTTAAAACCGGCGTGAAGTAATGGCTCTTGCCACAGCGTTTCTCATTAAGTAATGCCGGGCCCCGGCGCCCAACATTCTCCACCTTAAAGGCCGTCGACGCACCTGTAGCTCGTCTGGTGTTGCATGGGGTCGTGGGCGGCGGTGATCACTTACCATCAGGTGACCCGAACGCTCGTTTGCCTTGTCTTCTCCCATAAAAAAAAAACATTAAATTTACCTTGTAATTTGTTTGAAGCAATTTCCTTACTTTCAGATTCTGTAACATCTTCAATCTTATGTTCTTTAATATTTATATCTTAAACAAGAAATTTCACTTTTTAGCTTTTCAATATTTATTTTTGCTATGCATCAAAAACTCAGCAGAAAGTGAAAATGCCTGCCTGCTACATGCGAGTGGAACTATATAAAAAGTCAGAAAAACATCAGTTTTATAGTGAATATGTAAACGCGACGGTTATAGGTTTGGCTGAAATTCAGAAATTTGATTATTTAATTTCTTAAGGGTAAGCCGCCGTGTGCATATCGAATTGAGGGTCTTAACACTAGGCTCCCTCTGCCTATCCTGCTATATGCTGGATAAAGCATGATACTAGAAGAATTACCTTCAATAGTGTCAAAGTCAAATGTTTCATTTTCCGTATATTCCTCATTTATATATTCTTCTTTAATATCTATCTCGGATTTAATTATTGTATGTTCGAATTCTTTTAAAGTATCGAAATTTTCTGTAAAATATATAAAACAATATGTTATAATTATTATTAAATAAAAAAGGCTGTTGTTGCGCAATGGCACAGCATGCGACTGTGACAAATGCGATAGCTTCGGGTTTGATTCCCACTGAAGAGAATAAGTATTTTCATTTCCCCACTCTGGTAACGAGACAAAACGAGGCCTTAAGTTCCATTCGGCCGCTCAACGTGCAATGGTCTCAAAAATTGAGTGGTGCGTGGGGAACAGAGTATGTTAACACTAGCTTCCCTCTGCCTATCCTGCTATATACGGGACACAGCATGACGCTACTTCAATTATTTCATTAAAAAAACTCACTACTCTGATCAGTTTCAAAATGTTCCAGCATTTTACTTTCATTCGCGATGACCAAATTTCTAAAGGCGTAGGCTTCTTGTAATTTACTTATACATTCATCACAAATTTGTTTGCTCGACTGTACTGAACCTTTGTTGATTGTGGAAATCTGAGGATAAAAAGAGACTTATTAGCACTTGAAAAAAATTAAATAATATATATTCAAATTTAAAGGATTCTAGCCTCTCATTTATCAAAAAATATTTTAAGTATTTAAGTAGCCTTTGTCGCTGCCGCACAGCTTCAGCTGTATATACGACGGTTCTTGGTTTGGTTTCGAAGCCTTCCTTCATAAGTGCCTTCATAAGTGTTATGGGAATGAACTGCCTTAACAAAGGTTCCCCCTGCGAATTCTGCTGTATACAATGTGATCCTCAATGTTGGTAGTTAGAGACATTATATTAAGTAGACGATCAGCGTCTACTTAATATAATGTCTCTAAAAACACATGTTAATTAAATAACAAAACCTATTAAGAAGAGTTAAGGACATATATTTGGAAGTATCATTTAAAATAAATAATTAAGAAAATAACTACAGAACCCGCTTTCACCTCAATATTAAACATTTCCCTTAGAATATCTTCATATGTTTCTTTTCCATCGGGAGCATCTGCTGATATATCGGTGTAGAAACCAAATGAGTGACAACATCGGCAAAGGTTGGGAGAAATAAATGTCGATAGTGCAGATGTGGTAGATATTTCTAATAAATAATAATATCACAGAAAGTTAGTAAACGCCATAGTGGAGCATTGATTATACAGCATAGTGTGGTACACAAGTTTGTGGGTTCAACTCTTTTTTGGGGGGAATTAATTATACTCCTTTGCTCACTCCGGTGACAAGACAAGCGATGCGTTCAATACAAAACACTAGGTTACCTTTGCCTACTCCGCTATGTGCAGGATACACTGAGAAGCTAAAAAAATAATAAAATTGAAGAACATTTTAGAATATATGTATAATATAAGAATGTGTTGCCGTTACATTATAACATATATATAAATTATTTTTTGGGAACACAGGCATGATGACACAGTAAAAAAATCACTAAAATTATGTATTTAAATAATGAAACCCTATTAATGGAATACGAGACACGCATTCACTTTATAGGTAAGTATACGATTAATAATTATTAGTGCCAATAATATTGAAACAAAGGTGATATTTCAACACTAGGTTGATCTCCGAGCCGTGATCACGGCCTCAAAAACTCAAAACACGCCACTCATCCAGTATGTACAGATATTTCCAGGTTGTGGTGATGGTGTGTATCTGTGGACAATAGCTTTAAACAAATAGGTTTGTTTCTTTTATTTACGGGGCAAATTTTTTGTTACTTAAATTTCTGGGATGGGCAGACTATTCTGCTGTGAGTATGGGGTACCCGGCCACTCTTATTCCTACACCAATGGGTATTTCGAAACTCAAAAGAAAATTAGTATTGAAATTCAAAAAAACATCCTGTGATGCATATAAAAAAATATTAACAAATATTGAATTTTATAATATAGCAAATGACTCCATACTACATATCACCACAGGCAATAGTAATAACAACGTCAAGTACTTTGACTAATTTCTTGCTTTATCCTACCCATAGCAGGGTAGGCAAAGGGAACTTGGGGAGAGGGAGTCTGGGAACCTAGTGTTAAAACACTCAGTTCCCATTAACACACTTTCATTTGTCAAATGATTAAATTCACATTTAAGCATGCTGAAAACGACATGATTCAATCAAACATGCATCAGTTATTTTTCCTCCACAACATGGTGACAAACTGAAAAAAACTCATGCTGCACTTTTAAGTGTAATTCAATTGGTATATTAATTATGGAGTATTAATAAAGTGAATTGATCTATTATATAGATGATTGAAATATAAAATAAGTTGTAATACAATAAATTCCAATACCTGAGTTCCTAAATGCTGTCTCTCCAAGCTCCAACTGTTTTGTGTTAATGATGGTACATGCTTCTATTTCTTTTTTGCACTCCTCAAGTAACATTTTTCTTTGTTTTTTGTGAATATGTTTTTGGTTGGTTGTATCAGATGTATGTTTTCTTTTATCATGTTGACAATAAAATTTTGATGGGACAAACCCTGGTTTCATACGGATTTGCGACACCGATCCCATCAAATGATACTGCATATAATTTTCCATATCATTAGGCAACTGAAATCAATATATAATGTAACAAGGATGACTGGGTAAAATATACAAAACCTAACATTAAAAAACTTGTTTGTCACTTATACTGGCGGTAAGGAAAATAAAAAACTGTAAATTATAAATATCAATTTAATTATATATAATTAATGTTATATATTACACGGTATTGTATTCATGCTTTGTAATATTAAGATTCTTATTTATTTATATACTCAAACACCTAGTAAATAATTAATGCTATAAATGTAACACCATGTTTCTTTCTTATTCTTAGTTCTAGGGCTATAACAGGGTACACAGGCTATACAAAGTATCGATTAATATCGCAAATTAGAATGCATAACACAACATTATACTTGAAAGATATTAATATAACGACTAACGAAGTTTATAATGTTACGGTGACATATATAGTATATACTAGTGTATTGCTGAGCTTCTACAAATTTAGGTGAAGGTATACTTACATCGAAGTGATCTTCACAAAAATAAAGCTGAGTATGGGTCAATATAGTTTTGGGAGTTTTTATTTATGTATTAGTACACTGAGGCACTGAACACCACTTAATAACATCATCTGTGTTTACTCATACTTGACGTCCCGTCATGGTACGATGTCATTGCATTTCGACGCGTTCCGTGTGATTTTTATTATTTCTTGTAGAAACTACTCACGTTATAATTATATTTTTTGTAATTAAAATCTGTCATCATGCCTAACAAAATAAAGGCAATATGAGTACTTTAATAATAAATTTCTCAATGAATATGAAGATTTTTAGAATTTGACTACATGTCGCAATGTCCATATGTACCATGTTTTTTGTACTTAGTTTTTTTTATTTATTAAAGACTAGAAAGAAAAAATTAGATACTGATGTTTCAAAATCACAAGCAGTAAATGTTAATAAAAATAATTTAATTATGCCATACATACTTACATATTACCTTTTTGCTTACATACATATTACTTATTTACATATTACATCAATGATGATGATAATTCGATTGGACAAACTGTAGACTCTTCTTCCACTTCCTCATAAGCATCTTCTGACAGAGCTGGACTAGGTTTGCGTTTTTTAGTATTCTGGCTGTCAAACCTGTATGGTACACACCCTGCTTTCATTCTAACCCTTTTAACCCATTATTTTATATTGCATATAATTCTCTATGTCATTTTCTAACTAAAAGGTAATCGATGTATCCCCCGCACACAGCAGGTTAGGCAGAGGGAACCTCGGTGTTAAGACACTCCGTTCCCCACTTTCTGCCGAATTCTGGAGACATTGCGTGTTAAGTGGCAGAATTCAATGCCGCGCTTTGCCTCGACACCAGATTTCACTTGGCACTTGTATCCACTATTTGTTCGGTGTTTTTTTTACTAGTATTTTGCATTTAGGAACAGCACACCAATGAATGTATTTTTATAGTGTTTTATTAGAGTCTTGGCATCATATTAAGATACTGTAATAAAATAAGTGAATTCATTTATGTGACTTGGCATAGACAATCTAAACTACCTTGGTAGACGTTTTCGCTCGTTTGAGTAATTTAAAACATTTTACCTAAACTTGGCTTTTAAAGTCATGACGTGTGACTGGTTTCTTTATTTTTCATTAAATCTTATACTTATAATATGTATATAATAATAATCTCTTGATGAAATAAATATTATGTTAAGATTTTTTAACTTAAATTACTACTACCATATAAAGTACCATAATAATATTTTTATAAATGCATATTTTATTTTAATTTTCACTTTATAATATACATAGCAACAATCAAAGAAAAAAATTATAATAAATTAAAATTAATTACATTCATTGTTTACTTTTTGTCGAAACCGGTTGAGAGAAAAGAGCACGTGAAGATTTAGTGAGCTAAAAAGGAATCTTTTTGCCGTCACTTAATTGAATAAAGTTAAAAATAAAGTTTCAATTAGGTAATCTACTTTTTTATAAACACAATTCCAATCATGGAGACACATATTTTTTATTTTTATAATGGGATAGCGTGTCTTTAACCTTTTTTTTATCGTTCTGGCACAGCGCGGTATTAAGAAGGTTCAGTCATTCCGAAATGTCTCAAGAAATTGGAAACATTATATTTCCTCTGCCTACCCTGGTATGCAAGAAAAAGCAGGTAGCTTACTTGTTTTTCTTTTATTTTAAAATTATTTCTTAAGGATCGGGAGATAAATTATGATGTAGCATTTGTTTTTTCAGCGTCATCTTATGCATGTACGAGTTCCTGCATCCTTCATCTAACAAATTATGCGTAGAAGTATGTTCCAATAGTTCTCTAAAACAAGACTGAACTTACCGTGATTCAAAGTCATTAGTTAGTAAACAAAATGGTTTGAAATATGAGAAAAATGAAAAATACATGTTAATGGACAAGTAATATAATAAAATGACCACACTTAGTTATAATTATTTTTGAGATCCCATACTTTTTCCGACGCATCTTTATTTAAAGAGGAAAATTGCAAAAACTGTTTGAATGCCATTCCGTCACGTGATCGTTAAAATCATTTTTATTTTGGAAACTACTTCCGCAAGATGCCAACTTTCTGCATTCATCTATATGCATTCTCATATGTCTGTTTAAGCTTTTCTGTTGTCCGTAAGATTTTTTACAAAGTTTACAGGTGAAATTCTTCTGTTCAGTGTGGGCGAGCATATGCTTTTTCAGGGTTGACACACTACTGAAACTCTTTCTGCAAATTCCGCAGAACGTCTTTTGCGTGTGATATTTGTTTGTATGAGTGGTGAGAGACCTTCTACTTGAAAACTTTAATTTACATATATCACATTGATAAGTAAACGTTATTTGATGGGCCTCCTTAAAATGTTTGAGCTTTCTAAAATGCTCTGTAAATCTTTCTGGGCAGTGCGGGCATCGCAACGTCCTCATTTTGGTAGCTCCATTATGACACTTTTGAATGTGATATTTTAAATTGGATTTTGTAGTGTATACCTTACTACATTTGCTGCAAGGATGTCCACCTGGGGTGTGAATTTCCTTGTGTTGAATTAATCTTTGGTAAGTCATAAATGCTGCGCCACATACCTCACAGACAGCATTACTAAAATGAACATTCATATGTCTATTTAGAAGTATGAATGTTTGAAACGTTTTGCCGCAAATATGACAGGAATATAGGCCATCTTGCAAACTTAAGTTGTATCCAACCACTCCATTGCCAGCAGGAGTAAACACTTTCTCATGTTCATTCGCCAAATGTTGCCTTATTTGATCAATATCTATGAAATGCTCGTAACAGATTTTACATTTGAGATCGGATATATCTATTTTGACTGTGCGCTTTCCTTTTGGTAAAAGATTTTGTAAAATTTTATCACTATCAGGCATAATATGTTCACTGGTATGTTTCAAAAGTGAATGTATTTCGGAATAATGTTCGCAGCAGAAGAAGCATTTAAAAAAGTAACGGCAATAAATAAATGGAGGTGCTGTTGTACTTTCAAGTAAAATTGCAGCATTTTTTCGTTCTGATAATGTCATCTCCCATATGCTTGTGAGCGCTCCTTTTCTTCCTGAGGACCCTGAGTGTACAAATGTATAAATTTAGTTGTTATATATGCGTATATAATCAATCAGAGATTGCCTACATACATGTATGTAAACATTAGTTTGGCAGGCACGAAAACTTACAAAATCTTAATAGCATCTAAAGTCAATATACATGCATAATATATGCATATCAGAAATATCAGAAAATAAACATAAATATCCAAACTACTAAATATTTACATATGTTTCACTTGTGTGTATATTGCTGTAAAATTTTTAAGTGTACTAAATGAAAAAGTTGAATTTTAAGAAATGAAAAAGTTAAAGTAACTTTTAGTTATATTTCTAAATTTCAATTAAATACTGGTAGAAACACATTGAACTGATCAGTCACTCCAGCATTGTCCATAACCACAAAATATACCAACCATAAATACTTGCTTTATTTAAAAGCCCTTGCACTAATTATTATTTATTCTTTCTATTTTAATTTTCTTTTTCTTTCGCCTCCGTTTTAACCTTTCCGTCGAAATCTGGAGCCATTGCGCGTGGCGGAATTTAACGCCGACCTTGTATCGTTATCAAAGCGAGGAAATGAAAGTATAAAATATTTCATTTTCTTGAGTGAGAATCGAACCCACAACCTGTCGTGTTTACAGTCACAAGTCTATGACCCCGCGCCAAGTAATACAAAAATTTTTACTTGCATAAACTTCAACTATGTATTTCACTGTTGAAATTTTTCACAGTAGTCCTAAATTGCCACTGAGGATGCCACTGCTTCATGTGTTTGTTATAATCATTTCTATTATGAAAACCGTTGCCACACTCCGAGCACGTGAGTTTCCACACTGGTCCATGCACTCGCATATGCTGTCTGAGTGTCCGTTCGTGCATGTACGTCTTCTGACATACACCGCACAAGAAATTTCTTTCACCAGTATGACCCCGCATGTGCATCTTCAGCAAAGACTTAGTTCCAAAACATTTACCGCAAACCTTACATTGAATTTTTTGTGTGTGTTGCTTCGTTGTGTGTTCTGTTAAAGCTCTTCTTGTCGGAAAAATTGACTTACAAACCTGGCATTCAAACGTAAAGCTAATGCCGTGAGTTTCTTTTAGGTGAGTCATTTTCCTATAGTGTTCAGCAAATCTTTCCAAACAATGAGGACATTTTAGAGGTTTTGAACGTTTCGAATTGGAAACTTCATGCCTTTTTATTATATGATACCGTAATTTCAATTTAGTTGGATAAACTTCTTGACATTTATCACACTTGTGCCTACCAATTTGATGTACTATTCTGTGATTGATTAAACGTTGGTGTGAAATAAATCCAAGTCCACATGTTTCACAAACCACACTAAAATGTGCATTCATATGACGATTGAGAAGAAAAAAAGAATTAAAAGTCTTCCCACATTTGTGGCAAGATAAAACACCGTTAATCGTAGTTAAATCATATTCCATAAGGCCGTTTCCGGCGGTATTAAACTCCCTCTTGTGCGTAACAATAAGATGTTTTCTAATCTCATCGAGATCTGAATATTTTTGATCGCAAATCTTACATCTCAAGTTCGAGATATCAACTTTAATAACGCGCTTGCCTTTTCTTAAATATTGCTTCAGAAGACAAGATCTATCCGGCACGGAATGGAATGCTGTATGCTTTAACACGGACTGTATTTCCGGAAATATTTCCGGGCAGTAAAAACATTTAAAATTCGCTTGTTGATAAAAAAATGGCTTGATGGTAGTAAACTCTAAGTAAGTAGCGGCATTTAGCCTTTCATAGATTGTCATTTGCCAGTTACTCGTTCTAGGCGTCTGTCGCGGAGTGCCCGGTTTCGCTGAAAACAAAAGCACTCCGTTAAAATGGCTGCTTTCGGCTCACTCACTACAAATTCGTGCAATTTCTAAGAAAACGTTACTAACCTACTCATTGTTGGCATAAAGCGATATATCTAATTATAGTGCTGACACTAATAATCTATTTTTTGTTATCTATTACAAAATACAATTTAGCACGATTTAGTTAGACTACACCACATGTGAATTATTCTTATGTGCTACAAGTAATATATGATTGTTAAACTCTCGGCCACAAACAGAACAAGTATGTTCAAGTTCATGACTTTTTGCATGTTCTTTTAAATTCTTCCTCCTTGCATAGGCTTTACCACAAATATCGCATTTAAAGTTCTTTTCGCCAGTGTGTATTATCATGTGTCTGGACAAGCAATATTTAGAAAAGAATCTGGAATTACATATGCCACATTCTTGATTTCTTTCTTGTAAGTGAACTGATCTTATATGGACTAGCAATTGGTACTTTAAATCGTACTGCCTGCCGCAAGTCTCGCATTTAAACCACCCTGAGCTGTGATTATGTACTATACGTAAATGTTTTGTTCTTTGATAATTTGAGCTAAATCTTTCAGGGCACATTGGGCAAGTTCTTGGAAACTGTTTAAGGTGAACTCCTCTCATGTGCATAATTTTTTTTGATGAATTAGTAAATATTTTTTGACATATTTCACATGGATAGATACCGACTTTATGAGTTTGTAAGTGCCTTTTGAGTAAATGAAGAGATATAAATCCAGCGCCACAGGTTTCACAGCTGTAATTATTAAAATGCTTGCTCATATGTATTATTAAAAGCCGCAATTTAAGAAATATTGTATCGCATATTTGACATTGAAAGTTCACACCTCCTAATTTGAAAGGTATGATATTGTCTTGGAAATCTGGATCTATTGGCTTTCCATGATCTTTGAGATGAATTTTCAAACTATTGAGATTGGGACAAATTGTTTCACATATTTTACATTGCAGATATGTCACATCAACCTTTAAATTTTTTTCTCGAACTCTATTATTAAGCTCATCAATAAAATCTTTTGGACTATGACATTCGGCAGAATGCCTTTTTAAAAGAAATGGCTCCAAAAACACTTTTGCGCATACGAAGCATTTATATTTATTAAAGGCGTGAATGAAAGGATATACGTGTGAAAATTCAAATATTGTCAGCGCATTCTGTTTCCAGGTATGAACGTTGATGCAATTGATTTGATTCAGATTTTTACGTCTTTTCATATTTTTTTCTATAGATTTTATAGTACATTTTTTGTTTAAGTCCATTTTATCAATTGACAACGGTTCCTTTAACACGGAAACAGTTGTAACTTCTTTACATAATTTTTGTGGTCTATGTTCACTCAAATACTGCATTCGTTGCGAATCATCTTCATATTCACATATCAGATTTTCAATATTTATAGGATATTTCAGTACTTTAAGTTCTATTTTGTCACCATTTACATCTTTCAATACAATTGTGGAATCGCCCTCTGTGATGACGCCTAAAAAGAATAACCAAAAAGTAACTAGTGTAAAAATAAGGAGGAACATAAACAGTTTAAATATGATTTACAGAAATAAAACAATTAAAAGAGAAAACTAAATAAGCCCGAATTATTTTAATTGTTTAGCCCAAAATATATCATTTACAAATATATATTACAAATAAAATGAATTGATAATTTTACTTGCACATCCATCCAATTGATTGTTTAAGTTAATTTCATATTTCTTTTTTTTCAGCTTCACGCTGTATCCCGCACACAGCAGGGTAGGCAGAGGGAAGACGTTCCCCACTTTCTGCCGAATATAACTTCATATGTTTATTAAAAATACAATTGTTGCGATGCGTCTTATTTATATTCAATGTAATATAAGTATGACAGGTTATAGCCGTATGAAGAATTAAATGTTAATTAAAAACAAGCTTTACACATGTATGTTATTATATTTATATATTTCATGGTGTATATTTGTTACAAATCAAGTTCTCTCATTTTCGATAGCTATATTAGATAGTGCAGTGATAGTGAAATTTATAATCCGTCAGCTTGTCGCGGCGGCAGTTTCGGATTAATAATGATCATTGTCATCGGAACAGATGTCATGACTTCAATTTTAGCATAATCGGACACTGTCATGTGGGTCAAATTGAGCTTGCAAGATTTAACATAAGCTAACACATTAACACGGAAAGTTAAAAGCTTGTAAAAATATAATATAATATAAATAAATTCCTGTAGAGTTAATTCTGAACTACTTCATGCAAGCGTAAATGATCCTTTAAATTTTTTCGCCGTAGAAATGCCATGCCGCACAAGTCACATTTGTGGTTCTTTTCACCCGTATGGATCACCATATGTCGTTTAAGAGTTTCCTTGTTACAAAATCTTTGCAAGCAAATTTTGCACTGATGGTTCCTTTCTTGTAAGTGCACCGATCTTGTGTGACAGATCAAGTGATATTTTAAATTGAAGCCACGGCCACAGGTTTCACACTTATGAACTCTTGTGGATTGGTTATGGACGTCTTGTAAATGAATAGTCCGTCGATAGTTAGAGTTAAATCGTTCAGGACATATTGGACAACGGCGTGGATATTGCTTGAGGTGAACACCACGTATATGTAAAGATCTTTTATGTGTGGTGCTGAATACCTTATTACACGTATCGCACGGAAAATTGCCAGTTTCGTGTACTTCTAAATGCTTTTTCAGAAGACGTAATGTCATGAATCCTGATCCGCAAATTTCACAGCTATAATTATTAAAATGAACGCTCATGTGGATCACAAGTATGCGCACTTTTATAAACACTTGCTCACATATTACACATTTATACGAGCCTTGTTCTTCTTCCAATTTAAACGGGATCATATTATCTTGCAAATTAGGATCGATAGGTTTTTCATGAATTTCTTTCAAATGACTTTTAAGGTCTTGCAAATTTTTTGGTTTGTTTGGACACAATTTACATATTAATTCACCAACGTCAACTTTAAGCACATTTTCTCTCCGATTATTTATTAACCTTTTCAATGGAGAAAAAGTGTGAGTTTCCTTCATATGTTGCCTCAAAAAGGCAGTTTCGAGGAATGGTTCAGCGCAAACGAAACATTTGAACTTATTGTTTCCATATATAAATGGATAAACAGTAGAGAATTCAAATACAGTCAGTGCATTTTGTCGGTAATCTGCTTGTTTTTTATTATTTTTTGGTACAGGATTGAAAGGTGTTACGTCTTTGACCGGAGTAGGACTTCTTTTCCCTATTGACAAAGGTGATGGGCTTCGGGATGGTGTATTGGACTTCACTGCAGGTGGAGGTGTTGGTACTCTAATTTTGCTTTTGAGACGTAATTTCCGGAAAGCTGTTACTGTTCCCAAAGGTTTACATAGCGTTCGATCGTATGCCACTTGAAAAAGTGGAATAATCCTTGATGCCGCCTGTTTTTCCGTTGATACAGAGACCGCGCCTAAAAACAGAAAGAAACTCTGTATTCTCCCCATTATCTTCAACATGCAATGAGTTAGATGTATACTAATGTGCAGATTAGATTATATCCAACTATAAATCTTGAATTTTGAGCGCTGTATGAATGTACAAATATAAATCCAATTAACGACTCGAGCTTTACAAATTACATTTTTTTATCATAATCCTACCTATTGAAGATTTTGAAACTCGTCAGTTTTAATCGTAGGATGATTAACTTTGACGTGATGTTTCAAGCTACATTTTTGTACAAAAGATCCTCCGCATATAGTGCAGACAAATCGCCTATCATTCTCGTGAATTCTCATATGTTCTCTTAGTGTATACTTCCTAGCGTAAGATTTCTTACAAATATTACACTGAAATTTTCTTTCTCCACTATGTCTTATCATATGTTCCTTTAATTCGGACTTGGAATAGAATTTCCATTCACACATATCACAAGCGTGCCTTTTCATTTTTAAATGCACCGTCCGTACATGGACACCTATCTTGCCACTGGACGTAAACACTTTCGGACATAATGAACATCTAAATTCTTTTAATTTCATCCCATGTACAGCAGAAATATGTTTGTTTCTTTGAAAATAATTACGAAATGTTTCAGGGCAGTACGGGCATCGATGTCGTTTCACTTTCTTGTGGACAGTGGCATAGTGTTCATTTTTCGCATTCATTGATCTAAATATTTTATCACAGATTTCGCAGGCAAAAGCTCCAGTCTCGTGTGAGAAAGCATGCGTTCGTAGTCGATCTGGAGTTATAAAACCGGTGCCACACTGTTCGCAAATAAAATTTTGATAATGAACATTCATATGATGATTAAGAGTTTTAAACTCGTCAAATTTTTCATCACACAATGCGCACGGAAAGTTGTTTTTCATTATTTTAAACGGAAGAACACCATCTTCAGAGAAGATATTCATGTTTATGTTATGTTTGTCTATTAGATGTTGTTTTAACTCTTTAAAGCTATTTATATTTACAACGCAAAGTCTGCAGCTTAAATCCGTTATATCGACTTTCACTAGTTCATGTTTTTTCAGTCTAGATAACGCTGCCTTAGTTTGTGCAGGGCGTTGAGCTTCATGTTCGAATCTAGTGTGATGTCTTAAAATGGCGGGATCAGTAAATTGTTGATCGCAGTAAAAGCACAAATACAAATTTTTCATCCATCTAAATGGACATATTCTTGTGTTTTCGAGAAGCATACTGGCGTTTCGTTTCTTTGCTTTTATAGCATGGGCGTCTTTTAATTTTCTCTCGTTCTTAATATGCGTCTCGCTCTCTGTTTTTCGAAATTGATCCAAACCCTCGTCATTTTGACCTAAAACTGATAAAAACACGTGCATGAGCTCGATTCTAATATGTACCACATGCAAAAATAAAAAGAAATTGTAACGTAGCATTGCGGTTTACCATAACCGATCAAGCACGTGCTTTGTATCTTTTTTTTAGGTTGTTTAAGATTAATAAGTAGCAGTAGTAGATATAGTTACAAAATCCAATCTCATTGTAACTTCCTAACCAATATCTCGTAGTCAAATGACTTAATTCTGATATATGGATGATGATGAATATATATATATATATATATATATATATATATATATATATATATAAAATATATTTAAGTATATAAAATATAACTCTCCATTAGTAATTAGTTGTACGGCTATTACTAAATTTATAAATCAATAAAACAATGATGATGAGCCGAAGAGGAGAATTCGGAATTTACTAAAGCGCGTCAGATTAAAATACTGGGGAATTCTCGGTTACGTAATTCCATCAAATATGTACCCCATATATATATATAGCCGCACAGGATAGATAGGATAAAGGATCAGATTCGTAAAAAAAATTGATCATTTTAAATTCTCGAGCGCGTCAGATTAAAGTAGAGTAAGTTAGTTACATGTTAAATCGTGTATATTCCACTAATCTGACAATTTGAGAATGACGTAAACAAGGGAGTGGGCTACAAAGTTGTAAAAAAAGAGGTTTTCTCGACATTCTCGAGCGTGGTTTGTAAGAAATAATTCAAGGATTACGAAAAGTATATTTATCTGACGAATTTAACAAGCCGAAGTAAAAAAAATGATCAATAAAGTTTAATACAGCTACGGGTAGCCTATATTTGCTCCGTGTTTATATTCCTCTCATACTCTCTCTCTCTGTCTCTCTCTATTTATTACTCTCTTACTCATCGATAAAGGTAATAAAGTAAAAAAAAATATTGTTATTTTCTTATAAATACAAGTATTCTTATTTCAAACATACTCTTTTATTTACATAATATATCTTGAGTTTTTTAATTGATTACGATCAAGGATTTTTAAAAAAATCTCATATTAATGAAGTCCCTCTCTAAGCAATTCTCATATTAGTAAAGTAATCTTCAGATTATGAGATAGCAAGATGAAGCATATATATCTTAATCTGACGCGCTTGACTATTTCAGTGACGAAATTGTCTTTGCACATTCTAACATTGTTGCGAGCTTGCGTCACATCCATCCTTCACGTCATATTACATAAAAGCTTTTTTTCAGGTTCACTTAACACCCCATTAGAAAATCTGACGCGCCTGAACATTCTTTTTTTTCATTTTTAACTCTTACGTATGACGTATGACCTCCATCATGGAAACAGTCAGATTAACACATTTACATTTTTAAGAATGCGTAGGAAATGGATGATATTAAGGAATCAGATATCTCTCATATGACGCTCGAGCAAATCCCTAGTTAGCCTCGTCAGCTCTGATACTATTAGAGAATTTTATAAGTACATTTCATTTAATTAAATCAGCTTTATGCAGCGACTTGATAAGATTTACAAATAAAATAAAAATGAGATCACTACAAAAAATGTATAGTAAATAATAATCTTATTCTGACGCGAATTCGAAAGAAAAACTTTTTTTCATCTATTTCTGTCTAAGAAAAGGTGTTTTTGTTTGGCTTTACCAAACAAAAATTGAGGACATACTGGTTCGAAGGACCAGAGTTCAGTTATATCTTATAACAACAAACAACATTTTTATATAAACAAGAAATGAAGAAACTAGTGATTACTTTCGTCAATTCTTGGTGACGATCATCATGATTTTTAAAGGAAAATTGTAATATTATTATAGAATTTTACAATATATTAAATTGTAGGTATTCATAGAATTTAAAGCTTGATAAGAAGGAGAAGACCTTTAAAAAATATCTGGTTTAACTTGCATAGGATGATGCACTCTCACATGCTGTTTCAAGCTGCATTTTTGTATGAACGACTGTCCACAAACAGGACAGACGAACCGCCTATCATTATTATGTATCCTCATATGTTCGCGTAACGTTTTCAATCTTGCATATGATTTTTTACAAACATCACACTGATATATCCTAGCACCAACGTGTTTGACGCTATGTTCTTGCAGTTCATAGTTGCTAAAAAATGTCATGCCACAGACTGTACAAGAGTGATTACGTTCCTGCAAGTGGTGTGACCTTATGTGAGCAGTTCTACGACTGCAAAGATCGAATACTTTCGGACAAGACGGACATGGGAATAAGGCGGTTTTCTCCCCGTGGACTGTATTTAAGTGTTTCATCCTATATTTGTAGGACGCGAATTTTTCATCGCAAATAGGGCATTTGTATCTTTTATTCAAGCGATGTATTTTCGCAATATGGGCGTATAATGCTGCATAAGATGGCAACGTTTCTCCACAGTGCTTGCAAGGAAAATCTCTCCTTTCATGTGTTCTAGAATGATTCAGCATCCTTTGGGTCGTCGCGAAACCTTTACCACAAGTTTCACAGATGAAGTGCTCGTAATGATCATTCATGTGTTTGTGAAGACTTAAAAACATTTCGTATCTTTTGCCGCAGATCTGACAACAATGCTCATCTTTACTCAATTTGTATGGTAAAATAGATTCGCCATATTTATTATCCAAAACTTTTCCATGTTCCCGTAAATGTGCCTTTAACGTAGTATAATTATTAATGGCATTCCCGCACAATTTACAAGTAGTTGTTGCAAAATCCATCTTGAGAGGTTCATATTTTTTAAACTTAAGCATATGATCTGTGTGTTCACTTTGTGTGTGCGCTCTTAATTTCTCCGGCTCAAGAAAAGTATTCCTGCAAAAAAAACATAAGTATGTGCCTTTTCTATATTTGAAAGGGTAGGCTGTACAGCTCATCATTATAATTTTAATATTCTTTCTAAATGCAGCGCGTCTTTCATTTCCTTCATTTCTTCGTTCAATTCCTTCAGCTTTGGCGACTGTTATGGCAGTATTATTTTCTATAGCAATGTCATTATCCATTTCCCGTTTAATTTCAACCTGTGCTGTTTTTCTTCCTAAAAATAAAAAAAAATATCCGATATAACTTCTTCACGGACAACTTCAACGGATACAATGGTAACAGTATGCATAGAATGTGTTTTTAATATGACTATTATTAAATCAAAGTAATATTAAGAATAATATAAATACAACTTACAAAATAGAATTACAGAAACACCAGGCAATATTTATACTTAAAAAAACGAGATAACATAAAAAACTTGGATATATTACAAAGTTGATTATATATATATAAAATACTTTTATTTACAGGTATACGAAATTATGATATAAATCACTCTTCATATATATCTTAATATATAAATTTAATTACACTGAAGTTTAGTATCCGAACACATCACGCACTCGGGTGATGTGTTCGGATATGACTTTTAAGACTACACTTTTGAATGAACGCAATATTACAGTATTCGCAAAGGAATCTTCTATCATTATTGTGTATTCTCATATGTTCTTTCAAAGTTCTAGCTCTCGCGTAACTCTTTTTGCACACGTTGCATTGGTATTCCTTGACACCATTGTGCTTCACTAAATGACTCTTCAACTGACCGGCAGTAACAAACTTATTTGGACAGAAATCACATTGAAATTGTTTAAGTTTAATATGAACGTTTCTTATATGTTTGGTTCTTTGGTCGGACATAGCGAAAACTGCTGTACATAAATGACATGGATATTCGACGCTTTGATTGTGAAACTGCTTCAGGTGACGAACTCTATCTGAGTACCGTTTAAACGATATTCTACAATAGGGACATCTGTATCGATTTTCTGTAGCGTGTTTAGTGTTCATGTGATAAGTTTTTAACGTTCGCGTCTCGAATATATCACCACATTTGGCACATTTATGCTCTTGGTGATTAGTTTCATGTATTAGCTGGTGAGCCTTAAGCCGATGAGCAGCAGAGAAACATTTACCGCAGTGAGGACAGATATTATTTGGATAGTGTTGATTCATGTGACTGTTTAGTCTCGAAAACAACACAAAACGTTCATCACAATGGGTACAAAGCATTTCTTTGTCTTTTAAAATAAAAGGGGTTACACCAAGACTAACATCTTTTGTTATTGATTTTTGGTGAACTTCCAACAAATGCTCTTTAAGATGCTCTAAGCCATTCATATTTTCATTACAAATTTTACATTGAAGGTTACTTATTTCCACCTTTACATTATCATAAGGGCGAGCATATCGCATTGCCTCAAGGCGATTAGGATGCTCCTGCATATGATTGCTAACGTCTTTAAAGTTGCCAAAAGTGCTCGGACAATGAGAGCAAGCGAAAGCTCCGCGTTTCCAGCGAAAAGGACAAACGTTTGAGAATTGAATAATAGTAGCGGCGTTATCTCTGTGATCATTGTAAAGCCTTCGTCCACGTTTCCATATAAACGTCGTGAATGTCCCTAAAAACAAAAGAAGTCCAGTGTAAAACGGCTAACTAGGTACAAATTTACTGTACTGACCTATCATTATCTAGCGAAAGTCAAAACAAACATACTCTTACAAAAATAAAACAAATTATTAAGTAGAAGTACTTTATTTAGATACTCATTTTATCAATAACTACTTCTATCGTTTAATTATAATTACATTAAATTAAATTAGACCATCCTTTTATATTTTAACTGATCTTAAATAAATGAAATCTTAATATATAAGAACTTATGAGATAAAAGATATTAAAACAATCTTAAATATTATTATAGGTAACTTGTGACAAATTAATTTTGTTACTTTGAGGATTTGGATTAGAAAGAGTAGTATTATTTACGATTGTTTGGAATGTGCTCATATTAGCGGTGTAAAGTTTAAAACGTTAAGATATTTTTTTGTGCTTATGAACAAGTCTCATGTGAGAATAACGAGATGTCCCAGTATTAAACACTGCCGGGCACATTTTACATCGATATTCGCTTTTTTGTCCATGCACTTTCCCAAGATGTATCAATCTCGAATGACAAGATTCGAAAGCCATAGCGCAAATTGGGCAACGATACCTTTTCTTGGATCCATGCACTGTAGCCACGTGCCGATTTTTTATAACATGATTTAAAAATACTAAGTCACATCTTGAACATGGCACTTTACCGATCTCGTGACTTTTCTGATGTGCTCGCAGTTTATATTTTGCCGAATATCCTTTACCGCACGTGTAGCATACAAAACTTTGATAATGCTCATTCATATGACTAAATAGATTCACGTAGCTTTCAAACAAGTTGTGACAAATGACACATCTGTACTCTGAGCCTGTAAGTATGAATGGAATAACACCGTCGTCGTAGTTTGAGTCGAAAACTTTACTGTGAACGTCAACTAAATGACTTTTGAAATCCGTTAATTTTTTGAAACTATTATTACACAGCGTGCACTTTAAATCTGTTATATCTATTTTTAATGGAAATGAATTGTGCACTTCTAGTTTTTGAAGTACTGTAAGCTTTTCATGTACATCGCAGTGCTTGCGGATTTCTGCTACGTTTTGGAATATTTCTGGACAATAGGCACAAAGAAATTTACCACGCGACCATCGAAATACTATAGCATTTGAGCAATCTAGTATCACGGCCGAATTAGCCTTATTCTCTAAAAATGGTCGTTTCTTTCTCCAATCAATCGCTATTGAATGTTTTGTTGTTCCGATGCCTTCTGTGCCTAAAAATAGAAAAAATATCGTCAACTATCTCTGTTTAATCTTTACACACAGTTTTATTGGTTTCATGGGACATTACATGTCGTTTAAGTTTCGATTTACTAATATTGTGCCATGGGCAATTAGGACAATTATAGCGCTTTTCCAAAGGTTTATGATTAATACGGATATGCGCTGCCCGCTTACAACTAGTTTCAAATAATTTTCCACAAGATGAACACTCATAATTTTTCTTTTGTTGATTATGTCCATCCACTAAATGTTTGGCTCTTGCGTAATAAGTTGTAAATACTTCTGGGCAATATGGGCATGAGTACCGTACTCCGTTTTTGTGTATTCTTAATCTATGGCACATTCTGGCAGCTCTCGTTTCCAAAATCTCATCACAATCTCCACAAGAAAAATTACCAATCTCATGAGATTGGACGTGAGTTCTAAACCTTGACTTTGAAATAAACGCTTTACCACATGTATCGCAAATGTAATTTTTATAATGACTGTTCATGTGTTCGTTAATCTTACAAAAACTCGAGAATGCCGCATCACACATTTGACATTCAAATCTGTTAGGTTCAAGAATGAATGGTAAAACACCATCATTATAGTTTTGATGAAATATTTTCTCATGTCCAGAAATTAAATGATTTTTCATTGAATCCAAACTACTTATTTCAAAATCACACAGCCTACAACGCAAACTTAAAATATCTATTTTAAGCATGTTGTTTTCGGTGAGTTTTGAGAATATTCTATTGGTTGGAGCATCGGCAATATGAAAGGTCTGAACATGGTTACGTAAAAGTACTGGATCAACGTATTTAGCATCGCAATAGGAACAAAAAAAAGCGCTTTGAAACCAACGGAAGGCCCAAGCAGTTGAATATTCGAGAAGCGTCATGGCATTTCTACGCATCATTGTTTTAGATATTCTTTTCTCAGATTCTTCTGGAAGCTCGTTATTGGCGCGCCGTCGACGACGCATTTGCCTCGCACAGACGTTCTCCTTTAACTTTCTAACGCGCTTAACTCCTACTACTAACTCTTCATAATCCGCAATAGCGGAACCTAAAAAAAAGAATAATATTTACTTGTTACTAGACTACTTAGTACCAAAGCCCCCAAGACATGCATTATCTAAAAAAAAAGTAAATTGATTAAAAATCATACTTTATTTATTATGTTATACTTTAATAGTTATTAATAGCAGCAGACACTTATTATCTCTTCTCTAATCCGGACAACATTAAATCACTTATTTCCGTATGATACAACTAAGTTCTTGATGCGTTTTGAAATGAGCTCTTAATGCTCTATTTCTTGGAAACGTTTTTCCGCATATAGTACAACAGAAATTTCTTTCTCCCGTATGTCTGACCATATGTCTTTTTAATTCATAGCCAGTTTTAAATAGCCACTTACAAAAAGGACAAGCAAAGTTGCGTTGCTGTGGAAAATGAACGGATCTAACATGAATAGCTCGTTTTCCGCTAGTTTTAAAAGATAATTCACAATGAGCACACTTGTAAGAAACTTCCTTTTCTCTATGAGCCTCATTCAAATGATTCATCCTTTCGTAGTAGCCTCCAAACCTCATATTACATTGTGGACATTCGTAACGAGGTCCCTTAGCATGAGCATGAGCTTTATGATAATCTCTAGCTGCGCGCATGGTGAAAATTCGCCGACACTTGTCACACGGAAAATTCCCAGTTATATGTACTTCAGAATGTTTACGCAATCTCGGCGCCGTCATGTATCCTTTACCGCAAGTCGCGCATATGTAATGCTGATAATGTATGTTCATGTGTTCGTACAATTTGAGAAAATTGTTAAAAGATTCATAACATATTACACATCTCCAAGATTCCTTGTTCAAACAAAATGGCAAAACGCCATCAGGATATGTAGTATCTACGTCATACCCGTGATCAATAACGTGGTTTCGCATTTCAAGAATACCTTGAAATGGTATGGCACAAATTCTACAGATGGCCTCAGTAATATCAACATTTATCAGTGACATTTCTTTGAATTTACTGTAAATATCTTTGACGCTATATTGTATCGAGCATATTTTAACATGTTCTCTTAGCTCTGAACATTCGGTGAAGTTATCTTCGCAATAAGCACATTTAAATCTATTTCTTTTCCACCTAAATGGACATAACGACCAACATTCAAGCAATGCTGTGGCGTTCTTTTTTGTTATAAATCTTGCTTCAGCTCTCGCACTTCGCTGATAACGACGTTTTTCAATAACTTTCGTATCAATAGACAGTAAATTTTCAGATGTTTTATCGTTTCTGTTTTCTGTTTGACCGCGTTCTCCTAAAAATAGAAAACCTGAGTAAGTTCTTCCACTGTCCATAACATATAGAAGTAACACATGCGTGTGTGTTCGGATGTTTAGTATTTTTTCGTGATATTCTAATATTTCCGTTTATAAAGAGTGTATCATTAATTTTTTATACATTAAACGTACCAAAATGTGTTGTTTTCAATAATAATTTGTTGATTTGAAATACAAGTTTTCTTTTAAATAAAATAGATTTCAGTAAAAATAAATAAATAAGACAGCACAGCACACAGCAAGGTAGGCAGAGGAAACCTTGTGTTAAGACTCTCCGTTACCCATTTTCCGCCGAATTCTGGAGGCATTGCGCGTTGAGTTGTATTGAGTGACGGAACTCAACGCCGCGGTTTGCCTCAACACCAGAGCGAAGAAAAGACGGTATAAAAAATTAAACAAATATTTATTTAGACTTTCGATTACCCACTAAAATCCACTATTATATATGTAATTATATAATAATTTATTAGATTATAAATTTTAAATTACACAAATAATTCAATATGCAAGTATTTCAAGTTCTAGTTATTTATTATATACACAATTAACATTTTATTTACAATTAATATAAAAATAAATGTAACTTAATTTAAAGTAATATAAATATGTAATATATGTTACATTAGAGATTTAAAAAGCCCTAAGGTGTTTGCATAGTTAAAGTTAAAGAACGAATAGAATATCTGGAAGGCATGATAAAAAACATGTAAAGAAATTGTAAATAAATGAGATTTCTTATAACACTGCCGTAATATATATTTAAAAAATATTATTTCACTCTTGGTATCTTAAACACGCTAAAAGATTTAATCTCATAAATTCCTACAATAGTAACATATGGAGAAATAAACTTATCATAAAATTAATAAATTAAATTTGAATAATCACATCAAAATCGATCCAGCGATTTGTATTTATTGGGATTATTGTTTTAGATTGTCAAGTAGACTATACATTTTAAGGAGAGAACGCTAGTCTAGAATGAGATCATCATCACATTTTAAAATTTCCTTTGCCAAACTTTTAAATTTTTTCTTGCCAAACCGAGTCCTACATAATCAGCGTATCAAACGTGAAAATGTTTTTTAGCTATATGCTTATCCAAAGATAGTTTTGTAGCAAAACCTCTGGAACAGTGACCGCAAGAAAAACCGAAATCCATTTCTTTTTTTGCGCGATGTACTTTTACGTTATGGTGATATTTTTGAGAGCGAGTCTTGAACATCATGTGACATGTTGTGCACTCGTACATCTCAGCACCAGGCTTGTAATTATGAATTTCCATTAAGTGCCGTTTTCTTAGCTCCCAAGTGGCAAATCTTGGTTTGTCTTTGCAATAGACACACATGTACGGAAGAGTAGTGTGCTGTGTTTTGACATGGCTGTTTTTTTCTTCTAAGGTAGAAAACGTTGCTATACACCTACTGCAATTATATTTGTTGTCATGTGGAATTTTCGTATGTGCTCTAAGGGCAACTTCTGTTATAAAACCCTCACCACAAGTGTCACAGACATAGTTTTGAAAATGTTCCGCTGTATGCTTTTTCAGAGATATGAAATCTGAAAATTGTATTTTGCATATCGCACATTTCCAACTGGAACCGTCATTGAGCTTAAAAGGGAGTACTCCTGGTTGGACGTCCACATTAACAGGTTGTTTGTGATCATTCTTTAAATGGGTCAAAAGTTCGTCAAGAGTGTCTATGTGCATAAAACAGAGCTTACATTGTAAGTCGGTAATGTCTACTTTAAGGAACTCTTTACGTAATTTCCTACTGAACACCAGTTGAACATCAAAATTTGCGTGCCGTGACGCCATATGAGCACGCAAACCGTTTGGATCATTGGACTGCACACGACAGAAAACACAATTGAAATTTTGTCCCCAAGTACGAAAAGGGCATGCAGTCGAGCATTGTAAAATTATTTCAGTGTTAAAACGATGTTTTAGAGCCTTTCCGAAACGTGGTTTATATGTAGCCTTGTAACATTTAAAGTTACGCTCGTGTTGCTTAAGCCCGTGTTCGGATAGAAATGTTGCCCCACACTTATCGCAGGTGAAAATTTTCGCATGACTACGTAAATGTCCATTAATATGTGAAAATTCAGAAAATACTTTGTCACAATCTAGACACATCCACACGCCAGTCTCATTTTGCTTGTATGGTAAAACGCCAAAGGGCACGTCGAAATTAACAATTTTTCCATGGTCAAGAGACAAGTGTGTCATAAACATTTCAACACTTGGAATATTTTCCGAACATATGTTACATTTAAAATGACTAATATCTACTTTTAAATCATCCACGACTTTATAAAAGGCGCTATTATAATCAGCATTAACGTGTTTTGTCTTGACGTGTTCTCTTAAAGCCTCCATTGGTTCGAATTCATCATGGCAGTAAGAGCAAAGTATTCTATTAAATCTAGTTTTAAATGGAATAGCAGATGAGTGTTTTAGTATTAGCACAGCATTTCGCCGTTGGGGATTCTGCTTAACGGACCGTTCAAATAAACCTTTTTTAGATTTACTTTCTTTTTCTTTGTGCCCGTCAATATCCCTTGTGGTCCCTAAAAAAAGAAAAGAACCACATCATTATTCAATCTCAAAAATTCTCTTCTTAATTTATGGACCTTTAGGCATGACAATAATAAAAGTATCAAGAATTTAATAACTCTACCTAGACAGAATATTTAAATCCTGAAAGAGCTCATACAATATTTCAAATATCAAAATGCTTCTTCGCAACATGTTTATCCAAAAATAACTGAGTTGTGAAAGCCTTCGGACAACTATGGCACGGGTATTTTAATTCAGTATCTTTTTTTACTCTATGAGTTCTTGCCATATGATTATATTTTCCTGATCGAGTTTTAAAAGATTTCTGACAAGTAGCACATTCATATTTATCAGCACCAGTCTTATAATTATGGACTTCCATTAGATGTTTCTTCCGGATCTCCCAATTAGCAAAACGAGGCTTATCTTTACAGTAAACACACATATACGGGGTCGAGGTATGTTGTGTTTTAACATGAACATTTCTCTCCTCCAAACTGGAAAAAGTTGCCACACATCGACTACAATTATATTTATTTTCATGTGGTTTTTTAGTATGTGCTATCATGGCCGATTCAGTAATGAAACCTTCGCCACAAGTATCACATACGTAATTCTGAAAGTGTTGGGATGTGTGTTTTTTTAATGATACAAAATCTTTAAACTCATTCGAACACATTGCGCATTTCCAAATCGAGCCGTCGTTTAACCGAAAAGGCAAGACACCCAGTTGGGCATCTGAATTTATTGGCTGTTGATGATCAGTCTTTAAGTGATATGTTAAAGTTTCGAAATTTTCAATAGGAATAAAACATAGTTTACATTGAAGGTCAGTTATGTCAATGTTAAGAAATTCTTTACCTAATTTTTTATAAAAAGCTGCTTGTACATCATAGTTTTCGTGGCGAGTCACCATATGAGTTCGAAGTATACTTGGATCGCTTGATTGTACTCTACAGAAAACACAATTAAAATTGCTTTTCCATGTCCTAAATGGACAGGCAGTGGAACATTGAAGAATAATTTCTGCGTTTGTACGAGGTTTCATTACTCTGCCATTTCGAGGCTTGTATGCAGTCCTAAAACATTTAACCTGACGTCGATGATCTCGCAAGGCGTGATCAGATATGAAAGTTGTACCACACTTGTCACAGCTAAAATTCATAAAATGTGTTGCTATATGTCGTTTAAATTGAATAAATTCTACATAAGTTTTTTTACAATACACGCATATCCATTGATCGTTTGCATTTTGTTTGTATGGTAATACACCAAAACGCGCGTTAAATTTAACTGATTTGTTGTGCTCTCTAGATAGATGGCCCATTAAGCTATCTATATCTACTATATCCTGACTACAAATATTACATTTAAGATTAGTAATATCAACTTTAACTAAATTGTCTTTAGTTCTAAAGAAAACATTTTTAAAATCAGTATTGACATGTTCCGTTTTCATGTGATATCGAAGATTAGACAAAGTGTTATACTCATCGTGACAATATGCACATAATATTTGACTAAAACGTGTTTTAAATGGATAGGCGGTGGAATGCCTGAGTATAAGTTCCGCGTTTCGACGCTGAGGCGTCTGATATACGAGTACTATTTTCTTTTTCTCAGTTTCATTCTCACTACGCCCTCGAATTTCCAATGTCGACCCTAAAAACAAAAAAGAAATTGGTCAATGTCAAACCAAAAACCGGAAATCCTAACGATGGAGGAGAAAAAACTTAAACACGGAGTATATCTGCGAATTTATATTTATTACAGGCTATCTAATAACATTTAAACTTCTAGAGTGATTTCAGGATGATGGGTCTTCATGTGGCCTTTAAGGCTAACTTTTTGTGCAAACTGTTTATTGCATATAACACATATGAATCTTTTATTGTCACTGTGTATCCACATGTGCTGTTTTAAACTTTTATTCCTCGAAAACAATTTTAAACAAATAGAACATCTGTATGGCTTTTCACCGGTATGACAGAATCTATGCTCCTCCAGTTCTTTTTTGGTGACATATTTCAGTCCACAACAAGAGCATACGTAGCTGTCATCACTGTGATTAACTTTAAAGTGAGTATAGAAATGTTTTCGTGACTCGAAGGTTTCCTCACAATCAGGACATTCATGTATCTTCTTTTGCTTCCCGTGTACTTCTACAAGATGTTTCTGCTTGGCTTCCCAAGACATAAAACGTTCTCCACAACTGGTACAACAGAAGGTCCAACAGCGTTTCGATTGTCTTAAATGCTCTCGTTTCTTTTCTAATGTTGGGAAATCTATCCAACATTTTCTACATACATGATTTCCATAAGTGTGACAGCATCGGATATGATATTTCAATGCCTCATTTTTCAAATAAGCCCGCCCACAAACATCGCACGTATACTTTTGGTAGTGTGAAGTTGTATGTCTACATAATTTGGTCAACGATGGCATCTTTTTGTCACAGAGAAAGCAAACCCACTTTTCGCCGTCCATTCTATAAGGATGCATACCAATTTCATAATTTAAGTCAATTTTGTTTACGCTGTGAATGTCTCTAATATGTTCAGCGATTTCTTCCAAATTATTACAAGGCAGAGAACATATTCTGCATTTTAAATCTGTGAGGTCGACTTTAAGGTATTCTTTGCCGTATCCACAATGCGCTAAGGCAGTAGATACCGTAAAAGTTTTGTGAGCCTCGTCCAAATGAATTCTATAGTCTTTTGGGTCTTCGTAGTCTTCACAGCAATAAACGCATATCATTGTCTTGCTGCGAATTCTGAACGGGTATACCGTTGAATACAGCAACACGAGTTCTGCGTTCCGTTTAGTCATCATAATGCGACTGGGTTGTTTGGAGTCTAGAAAAAAAAAAGAAAATTTCCATGTTGACTCATTCTTCTGTTTTTGGTGATGTATTTTTTTAAAGCATTTAATTTTGCACTGACTTAGTATTTTAAGATATCTAAATAATATCTATGTCATTTTTAAATATATATATAGTTAAATTTTATTAAAACCTAAACCGGAATTATAATATTTTCTTTTTACGGAACTATCCCAAAGCGAAATAAAAGTATTTTTTATTTAAATTATCATCTATATTACGCCACCAAAGGAAGTAATATGTGACAAGAATTACATCTTTCCAAGTACATACAAGTCGATATTAGTTTAAATTTCAAATTTAAATATTTATGATGGCAAAATTTCTTCAAATATTTTCGATATTGGGGTGATGCGCTTTCATGTGTGATTTGTAACTAACGCGTTGATTGAACTGCTTTGAGCATACAGAGCATTCAAAACGTTTGTATTCGCTGTGAATCCACATATGTTGGGTCAAATTTGCCTTCCGGGGAAAAGATTTAGAGCAAACAGAACAATCGAATAGTTTAAGACCGGTGTGTACAACTGTGTGTTGTTCTAAGTGTCTTTTAGTGCTAAAGTTTCGACCACACCAGGAACAGACAAAATTTACTCCTGCGTGCATAGTGGCAAAATGAACTCTGTAAGAATTTCTTGAAGAAAACACCTGGCCACATTCAGGGCACGAGTGTGTCTTTTTGGTTTGACCATGTACCGTTATCAGGTGCTGCTCCTTCGCCGACCATTTAATAAACCTTTGTGAGCATACAAAACATTGGTACGTCCAACATTTCGGAGATGATTCGACATGTTCTCGTTTCGTTTCCAAAGAGTTAAACGTCTTTTTGCATCTTCTACAAATTCTCTTCTCTGAAATATGGGAAAACCTAATGTGCTGCTGTAAAGAACCATTTGTCGTGTAAGACTTTCCACATTCTTCGCAAGTAAAATTTTTATAATGTGACGATATGTGACGACTGAGTTGGCGAAGACAAGGAAAATTTCTATCACAAATACCACATAATAGCTTATCATTTTCAAATTTAAAGGGCTGAATACCCAAATGGAATTCAAAGTTTATGTTTTGGCTATGTTCTTCGTTTATATGTTTTGCAACTTCATCTAACTTATTGTACGTGTCATTACAAATTCTGCACCGTAAGTCTGTGCAATCCGCTTTAAGATATCCTTCGTATAGACAATGTGCAAAGGCAGTTTCTACTTTAAAACTTTTATGTTCATCATCCATATGCTTCCTGAATAGAGATGACTCTGTGTAAGACTCGCAGCAATAAACACACATAAGGGATGTCTCTGGCAACCTGAAGGGGTAGGCCGTGGAGTATTTCACCATGATCTCGGCATTCCGTCTGGCGAGTGATAACGGTCGTATTGGGTCTAGAACAGACAGAAATCAGTGTTTTATTCCGTCATCATGCCAAAATACCGCAGGTTATCTTCCATTTATAACTATTATTTTTTAACACTTTACATTTAATATTTTAGTTGACATTAATATTTTTATAAAATCCAAAATAATTATTTATGATGATGTGATAATTATAAATTCAAAAATTTTATATTATCAGGAACTTTTATATTTTCTAATTTTACATTAAACATTTAAATGGTATGTAAAATGAATGCAGAATATTAAAAATTTATTAAATTTTTTACGTGAAAAAAAAAAACCAAAAAGTAACATGATAAAAGTTATTTATTTAAAACTATATTTTATGGCTTATTTTAAAATTTGCATAATCTATATAACAGACTATTAAACGAAAACAAGTCTGATATAACAAATTATAAGCACAATTTGGTGATGTCTCTGATTTAATTTTTAGATTTTATAAATTTATTACATGTAGGATAATAAAAACTTTAAACAAGGATTTATTTTTAAAATTTTCTCACCAAAAAATGGTATTCTAGAAAAATAATACTTTAGGCACTCATTCTGAAAGTTTAATTGTTTATTAAACATATATATTTTTTTACAAACCGTATCTTATTACATAAAATTTCCAAATTCCACAGAAACACATAACAAATTGAGATGCATATTATGTTTTACTAAAAAAATATCTATTCATCATGTTTCAAAACAGTTAGATCCATTTTTACTTTATCATTTTGCATATCTTGAAAATCAACTAAATCCGGATGATAGGATTTCATATGAGTTTTCCAACTAACTTTTTGATTAAACTGTTTATTACATAAGGTGCAACTAAACCTCTTTAATTCGCTATGAATCCACATGTGTTGGACTAAATTCTTTTTTCTCGGGAACGATTTAGAGCATACAGGACAAGGAAATAACTTCTCTTTCGTATGAATTACTTTATGGTTCTCTAAATTTCGTTTCGTATCAAATTTGAGTCCACAGCATGTACAGACAAAATTATCGTCAGTGTGTAAAATTTTAAAATGAACCCGATATTTCTTTCTATCGGGAAACACTTCGTTACATTCGGGGCAAATATAGGTCCTTTTGGGAGCTCCATGAACCTTGGACATGTGTGCTTGTTTGATATTCCAAGTTAGGAATCGTTCCCCGCAAACGCTACACAAATGTGACCAGCATTTCTTAGATTGATTTAAATGCTCCCGTTTTTCTGCTAAAGATGTAAACGTCTTTTTGCACTTCCTGCATATTCTCTCCTGTCCTGTATGTGTGTATGATATATGATGTTTTAACGTAGTTATAGTTGAATATGATTTGCCACACGTATCACATGTATACTTTAAGAAATGAGATTGTGTATGCCTACTAAGTTGTCTGAGACATAGAGATTTCGCTTTACAAATGGCGCATGCTATCCTATCCTTTTCTAATTTAAACGGTTGCATGCCCAATTCAAATGATAAATTTAGGGGTTGTTCATGTTTATTGAATAGGTGTTGAGCAACGGAATCCAAATCTTCAAACGATTCCACACAGAGGCGACAACGCAGTTCGGAGCAATCAACTTTAATATAGCCCTCTGTGCAATGAACGAATGCCATTCGGACGTTGAATTTTTGATGTTCTTCGTCCATGTGTTTCCTGTACATAGACGGATCGTCATAACTTTCACAACAGTACACACAAACCATAGAATCCTCTGGAAGTCTGAACGGGTACGCTGTTGAAAATTTCACGATAAACTCCGCGTTGCGCTTCGCCATAAAATAGGCATTTTCGCCTAGAACAAAAAGAAATCCCTTGGTCATTCATTGCTTGCTCGTTACTTAGCATCTTAATCTTCTTCAGATTTAGTTGTGGTTTTTTGTTTGTATATTAGTCTTTATTTTGTAAATCTTCATCTTGCGTCCATTCATTTTGGCGAGATTTCACGCCAGCAATCCTTATATAGAATGAAATGGAAGGATTATTTAAAATAATGAAATAAAATGAAACTTGTTGTAGATTAGATGTTAAATATGGTAGTGGAAATAAGTAATAATATTGAAATTTTTAAATAACCATTAAATGATCACTTGTTCAATTGTTTCAATATATATTTTTAAAAATGCACATTTATCCGTCTTCAGTATTACTAAATCTAAAATATATAGCTATGCGTTTGAAATATTATTTCTAGCATTCAAATAGAAGAATACTAGACATCTAGTTGTCTCATTTATACTAAAGGAATTTGATAATTATAAGTGATTGCGAAATCACTTTTGTGAAAGTCCAAAGCTATAACTTAAATAGGTCCTAATAATTTTCCTAAAAGATTTTTCAGAATAAAAATTGGTGTATTTCCTTTATATTTAAAGAATTTATTCTCAAAAAAAATAATATATATAATAAATGTAACAATTTACATCGCCTTACAAGTAGCCAGTTAACGAAATAAAATATTTAACATAGTTTTTTACATTTACAAGATTTAACCGATGTAGCAAGATGCGGGTAATTTGTTATTAAGTAGTGCTAAACCAAAATGTATATTTTTGTTAGCAAGTTTGGTTCTAGCTTTTGAAAGATCTAGTAAGCTTGGTCTACGGCTGCTACGTTTACTGTTTCCTTTTATAAATGTTCAATTAGAACGTATTAATTTACTTATATTTTTCTATATAAAAATAATAAAATTATATACATAAAGTTGTCGTCTTCATCATTCAGATTCATTTTGTTTCTTTGTAAAGTGTAGTTGTTGGTATCAAAGTTGTATATCCAAAAAGTATTTTAATTATTTTATTTTGTTTTCTTTGATGTGCTTGCAATTTTGATTTACCAGTATTACCACAAATGTCAATTAAGTAAAATAAACGTGATTTTACTAGAGAATTGTAAATTTTCCTTTAAAATCATTAAATATTCTAGCCCATACAACATACAACGTGGAACAACAAAACGAAATAAAAACAAAACGTGATGTTTAACTGTTGTATAAAATTTAATCTCGTTGATATAAACAATGGCTATCAACAATCACATTCAACCGGCTTAGGAATAACCGAAGGTCAAAAATCAACCAGTTCTGGGTGATACGATTTCATATGAGTTTTCCAACTGACTCTCTGGTTAAACTGTTTGCTGCAGAGAGTACATTCAAATCTTTTATATTCACTGTGAATCCAGCTGTGCTGGATCAAATTCTTTTTCCTAGCGAAAGATTTCGAACATACTGTACAAGAAAAGGATTTCTCCTTAGTATGTATTACTTTATGTTCCGCCAAAGCCCTTTTAGTGTCAAATTTGAATCCACAAAACGAACATGCAAATATATCGTCAGTATGTGATAAAACAAAATGTGCTCTGTATGGATGCCACTTATCAAACACCTTCCCACAATCTGGACATGTGTATTTCTTAGGTCTTTGTCCGTGCGCTTCTATTAAGTGATCGAGCCTAAGCTTCCTAGATATAAATCTTTTCCCGCACAAATTACAACTTTGTGGCCAACATCGTTCTGAAGAAAGAACATGTTGGCGACGTTCCTCGCAACTGGGAAAGGCTTCTTTACATTTTAGACAGATTTTGTATTGACTATGACCGTATTGTATATGACGGGTTAGGTTTTCTTTATTTATATACGATTTGCCGCACGTCTCACACGTATATTTATGATAATGGCAGCTGGTATGCCTACTCAGTTCTCTGAGACTTGGAAGTTTTAGATTGCATAGTGCGCACACCCATCTCTCGGGGCCTAATTTGAACATTTGCATTCCCACTTCTATATTTAGATTCATATTCTTTTTGTGTTTTTGGACTAAGTGTTCGGCTATAGAAACTATACTATCGAAAGGTTCCATACAAATGCGACAAGTTAAATCAAAACAGTCCACTTTCAGGTATTCCGTATAATTGTTCATGGAATGCGCGAAAGCTGTTTCAACATTGAAAACCGAATGTTCCTCGTTCATATGTTGCCTGTACATCTTCGGGTCGTCATATTGCTCGCAACAGTAGACGCACACCATGGCATTACTGGGTATCCTGAACGGATACGCCGTGGTATATTTCAAAACTACCTTGGCGTTGAGACGCGCCGCGACTAACCAATCCACCTCTAGAACAAAGAGAAAGTCCCGTCACTATTTTGTTCTTTTAGTTAACTTAATCTGTAATAGAATAGATGGCAGCAGTGTCGTACGACAAAGAAATGGTAGACATGGATAGACTTCCATTAAGTCAAAATGACTTCTTTACTTACTTCAATCACACAGTAACGACAAAATACATTTATTTGCAGACCAGAGAAAATAATTAAATAAAAAATTAAGACGCACTATAGTATTTCTTATACCTAAAATAACATCAATAGATTAAAACAATAAATAGTCACGTGTCGATTCTTTCACTGACATTTTCCCAATTTGAAATATCCTTAGAAGTAAGATGTTAATTACTAATAAAATAACGCACCGCATATAGCCCTAACAATCATGTTCTTAGTTGTGTTTCTTTAAAATGCAAAATGTAGTTTTGCATTTTGCACTTGTTTACGAACAACTTAGTATGAAAAATTTTATGGAAATAAACAGTATCGATAATTCCATCATGTTTTAGTTGTCATCAACTTCTTTTTGCATTCTTTTTACGTAGTTATATCTATATTTTTCCGTTACATCTACCGATGTAAACAGTGTTGAACACTATTATCAAAATCAATATTTCCCGTTTTATTTTCCTTCATATTTTTCACCAATTTAAAATGTCATTTCTCTTTATTTCCCCCACAATTTATAGCAGTTAATATTCCTTTTTTACTTTTTCCATCATATCTATCACCAAAATCAAATACATGGTCGTAATAAGCTTTGTTTTTGTTTTTACTGGTAATTCTCAAGAATAAATTAAAAATTATTTATTCTAATCAGATCGCTTACTTTGAACTACATCACTATAATTTCTTCATAGTGCATTTATAAAATTTAAAAAACCAGAGGCCAGCGTGGCGCAATTGCAGTGTGACTGTATCGCGATGGTTGTGGATTCGATGGCCCCCCCACTGGAGGAAGTGAAATAATAATTTACATTTATATTTTCACTTCTACGCTCTGGTGTCGAGGCAAAGAGCGGCGTTGAGATCCGCCACTCAACACGCAACGCCTCCAAAAATCAGCGGTAAGTGGGGAACGGAATGTCTTAACACTAGGTTCCGTCTGCCTACCCCGCTGAGTGCGGGACACAGCGTGAAGCTGACAAAAAAACTATACGGTAATTGTTTAGATGTGGAGTCCCGTTACCGTGGCGCAAATAGGGGAACCAAAAGACTGAGTTCAGTATAGCGCTCTAGTGTTAAGACAAGACAAAGAAATGGAAATATAAATTTAAATGAATATTTCATTTCCTCGAATGGGATATGGACCCACAACCAGTCGCGTTTACACTCACAACGTGCCCATGCTGCACGACTGGCCTATAACCAATAACATTTGTTCTTGTATATCTTCCATGTATAAACACCGAATGGTTACGATTTAATTATAAGTATAGACGAGGTATCCAGAGAGCACGAAATGCTAAACGCACCGGATTATGTTATATTTAGCTCAGAATTGGGCCAAAGCCTTAAAGCAATATTTCTCACAGGGTGGTCTCACATATAAAATTCTCTGGAAAAAAAACGATATGAAAAATTGACAATTTTTTTTTATGAGAGAGGACAAGGCAAACGAGCGTTCGGGTCGGGTGACTCTACCACACGTACTTTAGTTTCCTCTTACGACACCGACAGTACCAGGGTGATCCTATTCTAAGCCGGGAACACACGGCTGACTTCACCAGAGCGAAGAAATGAAAACATAAATAAATATTTTCTTTCCTCGAGTGGGAATCGAACCCGCAACCAGTCGATTGTGCAGCACAATTTGTACCACTGCGCCACGACCAGCCTCGAAGTGTTCAGTATATTGTTATAAATTAACTTAAGAGTTTTCTATTTAAAAAGATTTTCTGTTATTGCAAGAAATGTGAATGTTTCGTAATTATTTCATTAATAATTTATAGATATTATACATTATATAAAACTATAGAAATATATATTTATAAGCAATACATGCCTATAAGAGATAAAAAAAGATAGTTTTATATAACCTATATAATGGTACTATCTTGATCTAAATTTAAAAATATTTATATATTTAACAATAATAAACTCAAGTCTTCAGATTGAGAGAGAAGAGAAATGAAAAATAGACACATTTTCTATTTAAAATCTAAATACACTCATTAGACTACATTATTGTCTAATTTACTAATGTAAAAGCGAGAAGCTAAAAAAAAGTCAAGTTTCACGCTTTTTCCCAAAGCAGCAGGTAAGCAGAAGCTATCACTCACTTTTCTTCCACATTCGTATACTAATTAGAGTATTTATACAATTTTTTTTCTTAACGACTGTAAAATTTAAGATGCTCGACATGGTCGAATCTGTTTTCAATTTATACTAATAATAATAATGCAATATTGAAATCGTTATTGTAATCCTTTGAAAATAAATTGAATATTTTTAAATTTGAATTGTTATTAATTAGTTACTTATAGTCCTTATAATACTCAAATTTATAAATATTTCTCTTCGTGCTAAAACATTAAGCTATGTTTATAAACAATAAACGAGAGTCAAAACAACACACCAACATAACACAAATAAAATCCCACGATTCGTCACTGTAGTAAACAAGCTTTAAAGTCTACACTGTATAACTAACATGAGTGGTAAGATGTCGTTTATAACGCGACCGACATATAAATTTCATACCACAGTGCTTACAAACGACACAATCTTTAGAGTGCTTTAGTTTAAAATGTTGATAGTAGGCACTGCCCTTGCTAAACGTAATATTACAGTCGGCACAACGATCCACACGTTTCGTTTGACCGTGTTCAGTCTCCATGTGTCTTTTCCGTATCTTCCAATCGTGGAATCTTTCAGGACATTTGGAACAACAGTAGGGCATGCAAGATTTCTCTGTTCTCCTATGTTTTTCTTTAGCTTCCATGTTGGGAAAGACTTTTCCACATCTACGACACGAAACTTTGTACTCTTGGTGCTTAGATCGGACGTGTCGCAACAAGCCAGTGGTAGCCACGTAGCTTTTACCACAATAATGGCATACGTAACTCAGAAAATGAGTTATCGTGTGTCGATTCAAATGAAATAGGGACGGGCAACTCTTGCCGCAAACTACACAATTAAAGAAGTCCTTTCTTAAAACGTATGGCATAACGCCAAGTCGGGCATTACAGTCAATAGCCTCATTGTGTGTTTGTTTTAGATGTTCCGCGATACCTTCTAAATTATCAAACTGTATTGAACATATCCTACATCGCAAATTAGTTAGATCTGCCTTAATAAACTCTAGTTTGGGCAGATTGTGGAATGCCACTTTTATATTAAAGGTATCATGTTCATCGTCCATATGCCGTCGGAAAACATCCGGATCCTCATATAACTCTTGGCAGTAAACGCACACAATGCACTTATCGTTCACTCTGAATGGGTACGCGGTGGTACATTTTATTATGGTACCGGCGTTAAGGCGCGCTGGGTCCAACCACTCTTCTAAAACAAAAAAACACCGCTATAAACCGAATGTCCTCATCTTCTTGAAAACATATGTTAATCTGAAAAGTTCTTCTTGGAAACTTAAGTTCCTTTTCCTAGTATTCAATTGAGAACCGACCGAGTTGTACCGACTGTTTGTTTTAATTTGGATACATTCATTGTTTTGTTCCAAATTAGTAGAAAGTTTACTGAATAACTTATTACAGCACATTTAGTTTAGTATGCTGAAATATGTGTAGCCGAGAGAAGGTAGTGAAAAAATACTAAATAAATTAGTACGATAAAGATAATATAAGTATGTTATAAAGAGATTAGAATTTTATTTAGTATCTTATTCACATTTTAAAAAATATTCCTGGATGGCATTACTTTTCAAGAATGTAGTCGAAGTTAGAATGTAAAAATAAAGTAAATTAGAATAGATTGACCAAAATATAAATAAAATATTATTATTAATTGCATGAAGATTAATTTCAATTATTTACGTCCACCCAAAAAAATATAAAATAGACTTTACAGTCATATTGTATTGACATGTTTCTTAATCTGAATCTAGCAAAATTTCTAATTACATACAAGTATTTTAACTATCACACGTCTGCTTATAACTTACCTGGAAACACTGAAAATACTATATTCAAAAAGCTATCCAAAAGGCTATATTCAAAAAGCTATCGAAAATTTCAATTAAACAAAAAAATATATATTTCATCCTTTTTATCTCAATTAAACAAAAAAAATAATGATTGTTTTAATTTTATATTAATTATATATTTAATTTGAACATTTAATTTCACAAAAAAAAAATATGTATGGCATTGGCTGGCAGAAACATGTCTATACAAAAACATCAACACAATCATGCAATATATAAATTATCATTTTTTCTGCTGAATATATGTGTATCTATAGTTAATGTGTTATGGTTAGTTCTAGAAATAGAATCAATACCATTAAATACAGAAAAATATACAAAAAAAATTATATAAATAGAAGAAAACAAGTTGCTGAGATTTTTTCCAAAATATTTATTAAAATACAAAAAATATATATGAATATTATAATTATGATTTTTTTACTATATACTATAATATAGTATTAATGATTAATTATTTTAATAATTTGTATATTAAAATGTCTGGTCGTAAATAAATCAAACAGTTTCTGGGTTTTATCCACAAAGCAAAAAATTGTGATATTCATACAATGTACACAAATTGCACATTATGTTTAAAAATAAAATTTTACCAACATAAATTTAAATTTAAAATATCTTTTAATAATTATATCTTAAAGCCTCAAAGTAGCATTCTTATCACTTTATCTTATATAACAATTTTCGTGGTTTTTCTAACTTATAATAGGGTTAGATAGTTTAGCACAACGGGTCATAGCAGTGAGAGCAATTCAGGGGTACCGTACAGTGTCTTGGACGGCGGCAACTCTCTTGGCAGGCGATCCGCCTTGGGAGCTACAGGTGGAAGTTCTTGCCAAAGTACACGCATTCCGCGCAAGCGAGCAGTAGCAAGGTGTGCAACCATCGCGGGAGGATATCGCGCGGATCAGGAGGAGAGCGGACGAAGCCCTGATTCGGTGATGGAGAGGACTTGGGTTACCCGGCGGCAGGCCTAGCGACGGTGGAGGCATTCCGCCCTCACCTTGAACGCTGGGTCAAAAGAGGCTTTGGGGTCCTGACGTTCACGCAGGTACAGGTACTAACGGGGCACGGGTGCTTCAGCAAATATCTGCATCAGATTGCACGTTGGGAGATGAGGCAGGTGTGCCACAAGTCTCATCGAATTTCATCTCACTCTGGCCAAATGTCTCGCTTGGGCCCCACAACGCCAAGTCTTGATGGCTAGTGGGTAAGGACCTCTCACAGTCCAGTGTGGTGGGAGCCATGCTGAACAGTGAAAGGAACTGATTTGCAATGGTCTCTTTCTGTGAATCAGTAATTGCATTGAAGGAGGCCGCGGAGCGGGTACGCGAGTCCAGCTCGAATGCAGACTCGCTCCGCCGCCGTCGGCCAGGGGGTAAAAGGTGGTACGCGCATACGCTACTCCCCCTATCCTAGAGGAACTACTGCGGGAGAGTGCGAGTGATCCTCCTGCAAGTCATCGAGGCTGCGGGTACCCTAGGAGAAACCCCTGGGCATCCTGAAGGCAACGGTGGCCTGCAACAGGCGGGCCTTCCACCGAGGTGTCATAGTAGTGTGCACGAGCGATCCTGCGGCATATCATTTTGGTGGAGAGGGTTTCCACTGGGTTTTAGTGGGTAGGATTCACCGGTGAGTCCCACAGTACCACTCATCCGTAAGGCACTTGCCTTTCATATGGGGGGTCTACGTAAATGCATTTCCCAACAATATAAAAAAAAAGGGTTAGATAGTTTGTTCTTCACTTTTTTGGAAATTATGTGTTGAGTGCTGTGTATATATATATAAATATAAAAACAAACTTAAGCAAATAGATATATATAAGATATCAGCAAAAAAATTGACAATTAAAAATCGGAAAAAATAAATGCTGTGAATAATCTCTTTGGAAAAATTTCAAAAAAAATTCTTACATTAAAGAGACATTCTTGTTTGTTATTTAACAATAAAAAAATCCACAGCATTTACTCAATACCAATTTAAAATAAAGAACATTTTAGAAACCCTACCTTTTTTCTTTCTCTCAGGCTTCTCCTTGCTTGATGTGGCAATCTCCTTTTTCGTCTTAGCCTTTTTTGCCGAAGATTTACTTTTCGTCGAAGATTTCCTTTTTTCTGTCGTTTTGTCGTTATTTAATAATTCTAATATTTCTACAGATTCCTTTTTGGGTATTTTACTTGCTAACTTTGTTAAGGGTTGGTCGTCCACTGAAAAAGTATATATTATTAATAATATATTTTATTAATTATACATTTACATTCAGAAGTTGTTGCGATACAGTGTGATAAATCACATTTAGTGATGGTTATGGGTTTAACGTCCAAGCTCCAGTATCGTGCGAATGTAAACGCGACGGTTGTGTACAATGGAAGGAATAAAATATTGAACATATTTATGTCCTCACAGAGGATATAGTCTATCCCGCACAGCGAGAATCTAGTGTTAAGACAATTCATTCCCGACACTTCCCACCGATTTTTGGAGGCATTACGAGTTGAGTGAACAAACTCAACACCACCCTTTACCTCGACACCAGTCAAAGAAAAGGAAATATCATTTTAAATAAATATTTCATTTCCCACATTTTGTATCCCTACGCCACTGTGACAAAACATCAGATTTTTATGTTTAATGTCCGCAATATTGTGCTCTATAATTTATTATAGTAGTTTCTTTTTATCAGCTTCACGTTGTATCCTGCACACAGCAGGGTAGGCAGAGGAAACCCAGTGTTAAGAAACTCCGTTACCCACTTTCTGTTGAATTCTGGAGGCATTGCGTGTTGAGTGGCAGACCTCAAAGCCGCGCTTTGCCTCGACATCAGAGAGAAGAAATGGAAATATAAATTTAAATAAACATTTCATTTCTCTGAGTGGGGATTGAACACAAAAGGGTCACACTTTGTACCCCTGCGCTACAAATTTAATTTACAAATGTAATTTATTAAAGTAGTTTATTTTTATAGTATTAAAATATGTCTCAAGTGAGAACAAGTAGGCATTAGTCCTATTTGAACAGTAAGTCTTAAATTTGCATGAAGTATGTGCATGACAAATTGGCAAATAACTCAATGTCACTCCAATCGATTAAGATACACTTCAAGCTTAGTTTGCAGAGTCCTGATTATGAGACTGATGGAAGTTGGGTTTTTTTTGTTAAAAATTTAATTAGTTGATTTTTTGTGTGGCCAAATAGAAGTTTTTTGTATTGTTTCCCTTTTATTTCATGACTTCGAGAATAGGGCATAGCTACTATAGTGTGAGGTGGGAGAAACTACATAATAACTTAGATACTAAGAATTGAACTGAGCAAACATGATTTAAACAAAATTGACAATTTATAGTCCAATAACCAAAATAAAAGTATACTTACAATCATCATAATCATCATCTTCTCCAAAATCGGGCCGATCATCAAAATCATCATCAGACACTCCCTTCTCCTCCTTCACACATTCCACTTTGATATCACTGTCAGTTCTGTCCACTTCTAAGCTCACTGTGAATTTAATGATAATTAAAGACTTAATAAAGCCCATCATGCTTTAATGTAATAAATACCAAATTTGAACCTACATTTCTTTCATATTATTGTAGAAAGAGCTGCTAGTTTAAAACTATGTATAACTGTTCTATGTATAACTATGTATACTACTAGTGTATAACTGTTCTTATGAGAACATTAATACCTATTTTCTTTTTTTTTAGCTTCACGCTGTATCCCACACACAGCAGGGTAGGCAGAGGGAACCTCAGTGTTAAGACACTCCGCATCGACACCAGAGCGAAGGAAAAAGGAAATATAAAAATAAAGAAATATTTCACTTCCTCGAGTGGGAATCGAACCCAGAACCGTCGCTTTTACGTGCGACACCCTTTTGCCACTGCACCTACAAAGAAACCTAAGGCAATTTATATGTTTGTAAATGTGTATGTAATTTATATATAATTTCTTAATAAACATTGATTTTCATTGATATGAACGTAAAATACAACAAATTATCTTCATGCTGTATCCTGCACATGGCAGCGTTGCCAGAGGGAACATAGTGGTAAGACAAGTCTGTTCCCCCCATTTTCCACCATATTCTAAAAGCAGTGTGTTAAGTGGCAGAACTCAACACTGTACATGTTGTTTTAATAGACATATATCAATTTTGTGCTACTTATGCACAAAACTTGCTTTTCTTTATACATTCAATTATCCAGATTTTAAATTATCTGAATGAGTAATTTGTCCACTTAATTGTTTTTCTACTGTAAGTTTTACTTGCTGGCATTGAAAATAGAATGAAAATATAATATAAAAGAGCCTGCTCAAAAAAAACATCCTGACCATCCATATCAGCAACTGAGTTCCCAGGATCCAAGTAAGTTGTGAATGTTCGTTCACACTCTTGCACTTGTCGTTTAAAATCTGCCGCATCTCGCAACCTTGATATACAGGACTCACATATAAGACGACTGTGGCTATTTGGCCCACCAGATTGGGAATAGGATATCTGTGGAATTGCATAAGATAAGCAGACAAATAATGTGAAGAGTGTTGTTTTCATAATATAGCATAGTTTTGGTTTGACACCAGACCGATATTACATCAATAACTATCAAAACAAATCGATTATCCTTAGCCGACGGAATAAAGAAGCATTAAACATTATTAAATCAAGAACATAAAGAACAGATGCATCTGTATGCGGTCGGATTGTACATAAAAAAAATTAGGTACGCATTAAGATGGACGCCAAAATACAAAAACTGGACAATGCACCCACAAAATATACGTACACTTAAATCAAACGTTTCGGACAACATATCTGCATAAACTTCCCTCTTCCCCATCCAAAAATATTCAGTAGAAATGTCTTTGTAGCAACCTTCGCTTAAACAACATCGGCAAACAGTAGGCCCGGGTCGCCATTCTGTAACTTTTAAGGCCATTTCTCACACAAATTACACTTATTTGCACAAAATATTTGTGTCACATATTACTATTGGCTAACATATTTATGATTATGAATTTCAGGCCGTTGTTGCGTTATTTTAGTAATAATATTACTATAAAATATCTACAAACGACGCCATCGTTGGATCAAGCGACCGAAGAAGGGATAGCGTTGGAGTCAAACATGAAATTTAGCAATGTTGCCAACCTCACGTATTAACTCCTTACAAGAATCCTGCAGGCTTTAAGTAATAATGCGCAGAATTATTGATTCTAATGTATATTATATTTATTTCGATATATATCCATTTTGCTTCAAATAAGAGTAAATTATATTATTTATAACATATTTCATATAAGTACTGAGTTTAAAACATGATTTTTATTAAATTAAACACATTTTTATTTGCTATCAAAATCCCTTGGTGACGTTATAGGTACGTTATGATACTGTCCTAGCCGCTTTAATACTTTTCCGATTGTATACTTAAATAGTATATCTCCTTGTAAGTTATAGGATAAATTCTCGTTAGAAAAAAATATTATAATACGAACATAATTCACATTTCATGTTTTTAAAAACAGATAGAATGTGGAAAATATCTTAGTTTTACTTATAATACAGATATATTTTTACAGCGCACAAAAAAAATTGCTTGATAATATTTCTAAACCATAGATTTTCTTTTATCAAAAATAAATAGTAGATACAATATTAACAGATTTATTTCGAACACATAATATTATGATCTATGAAATCAATTATGTGAAGTAGATTACTTCACATATTATATATAATTTAGAATTATATACTTGACAATTGACAGGACATATCTATTATTTTTAATCTGTCTTCTATATAAGTACAAAATAATTAATAAAATAATTAAATCATAGTTTTATAGGTGAAGGAAGTACTTTATCTGGTCCTCTTATTGTGAAATAAAGTCTCTTTTATCGTACAATATCCTCCATACAACGTCCTATTGGCAAAGTGATAAGTTCTAACTGACACTCGAAGCGCCATAAAATAAGAACTGAATTGAGGGATAATTACTAAATTTGTTAATTTTGTCCAAAAATGAGTAAAAATACTGGAAAAAGGCCTGTTTTCGATCCTGGCGTATGCAGATGTTGTGGAGCTTTAAAGAAATGTCGCTTATTAAATATAGAATACGAATGGCAAGGGCAGAAAGAAATTTATTCTGATATGTTTGTCGATTGTTTTGGTTTATTGGTAATTATTTTTAAAGTCAATAATACTTTTATTCTTGAAATAATATTAAATATTGAAGTTTTATTTGTATGATTTGCTTCATTCATTCAAAGCACAAGCTAATAGCAAAGTACAAGCTAACTTAATAAAATAATGCCACTCACTGTTCACTGTGTACTCACTGTATTTATATATTTTTTAGTTATCACACTTAGATGGTGAGGAAATAGAACGTCTTATTTGTGCAACATGTGTGTTGAGACTTAGAGAAGCTACTTCTTTTCGTCAACAAGTGTTACAGTATGAAGAAAAACTTTTGAGAACAAAAATACATGAAGAAGGTAATTTTGAAAAGTTGCTATGTTAATTTGTTCTAATATAATTTTTTTTTAAATAATATGTTAAATTTGTCATTTCCCATTTGAGAAAATTATCAGAAAAATATTTCTCTACTCTTGGTTAAAATAAACAAGATGTTGTAATGTTACTTGCCCAATTTTTATTGGCAAAACATAATATATACATGCAATGTCTTTCTGATAACCAAGATATATTAATCTGACAAATTATTAAGGGGGCTAGCAGTAAAGAGGAGTAGAAAAAAAACTATTGGAGCATATCAAATATTATCATATTAAGTGAACTCAAAAAAGTGTCCTATTGAAATGACTGACCCCTAATGACTTCCCAATAGCCAGAGTAGACATTTGAAGAAGAGAAAAGAGTAGAAGAGCTCTTATAATGAGACTTTGTTTTTTTTTTTCAAATATAGTTTAAAATGTCTTTGGTAATGAACAAGTCTATTAGATCTGGTAGTCTTTTCCACCAGTTTGTATGTTCCCCATACAATATTGTTGTTATTTGTTAAGTTATCAGCACTCAGTTTTAGTTGTCTGCCTCAGGTACTTGTTAGTCTTGAAGAAGAACCCCAAGATGTACTTTTGGCTTTCCAATCATCCCTTGCAGTAAAATGGTCTCCAAAGATACTATAAAAACCTGAGTACATGGATTCCGTAATCATGTGCTTCAGAGGGCAGTATACCACAGTGACATCGATTGATCTTGTGTAGTCCTGTACAGCAATTTTGGTTGCTTGGATGTCAGTATGTCAGTCTGCATGATTTTGAAACTTGCCAAAGCAAAGAAGAAGAATTAATAAATTTTCCCTTGTATTGAATTGGACCCACAACCAACATATTTACAGTCAGGTGTTATTCTAGTGGGTAGTAACAGATTATAAATATATTTTGTAATTTCAAAAATAAAATGTTTTTTCCTATGTCAAGTAGAAGATTGCAACACAAATGGAAAAATAGAGTCCACAGTGAAAGATGAACTGGAATCAATACATAGTGGTTTTCAAGATGATGATATTACATTGGATTATATGGACAATGAAGGTGAGCTACAATGCATATTAAGGAATGTTTATTTAGTAGCCCACTAAAATTTATGAGGCCAGTTGTGGCACAGGGGCACAAGTGTGTGACTGTATACAAAACTGATTCTGGGTGCATGTATGGGTAAGCTGCACTTGTTTCTGATAATTATTTTTAATATGATTATATTGTTTATATGTGGACACCTTTTTTTGTCTCTTACCCTTACAATAACTTATTGTGACTTATGGGTCTAATGTCAAGATGTTATGTTTTTTGATTATAGCGATAATAACAATATTAAAAACAATAACATAGCAATAATAACATTTTTTGAATATATGCATCAGTGTCTAGTATAACTGTCGCATTACACGTATTGGCTTGGAGAACTGTTTGTTTGCCTCAGTGACTTATTAAGACCGAAAAAACAAAACATTCTAATTTCAAAAGAGTCCTGGTTGGAAACTTTCTACCACCTGGGACTTCATAAAATTTAAGTCTTAAAAAAGTCTGCACGAATCCAGAGCAGTACGCGAGGCAATTAAGTTATCGTTGGCGGTAGTTTGATGTAATAATTATATCAACTGATAGACGATCCTGCCGCCAAATTTTCTAACCGTAGAGTACGTCACAAGCTCAAATATCATCCACTCCACCTGCATACGTGACTCTCCACTACTGTACGGTTTCGTAGGAACTTCGTTCCACGCGCCACGGAATTGTGGAATGGCCTACCCGCGGCAGTGTTTCCAGATCGATATGACCTGGGTACCATCAAAAAGCGCGTCTATTTCCACCTTAAAGGCCGGCAACGCACCTGTGGCTCCTCTGGTGTTGCATGGGGTCGTGGGCGGTGGTGATCACTTACCATCAGGTGGCCTGAACGCATGTTTGTCCTTTACCATAAAAAAAAGTCACTCGAAGCATTAAGGCCCAATATGCTGATACTGGGCGCGGCTTTATAGCAGTGTTTTGAAAGACTGATGACACGATAAAAGGGGTTTTTTTAGTGGTTAATGCGCAAACTTGTGTCTTCTGATGGGATTGAATTGAAATAAATTCCTTTCACCCCATGAGGAAATATTCCCGAGGGATGCTTCAACTGAAGACACATGTTTATTTCGGCACTGGTCGACGTTTACCCGAGAAAGACTTGCGCGGCAATGAATGCTAGAAACCTCTAACATGTCATTGATGTGCACAAGAAACACCGTAGGGGTAGCACGCAGCCTTGGGAAACGCCAGCGTTCACGGGCATATGTTTTGAACAAAAACCGGCGACAGTTACCTTGATGCTGCGCCCAGTGATCCACTCCCATAGGATGGAAGTTTAGTAAGGAGTGCCCCATGCTACACTCGATCAATGGCCTTCGCCATGTCCAAAGTAACTGCCAGGCCCTCTCCCTTGCTTTCAATAGCCGCAGTCCAACGGTGGGTGAGGTAAACCAGAAGATCACCGGTTGAGTGACAATGGCGGAAGCAACTAGACACTTTGCAGTAGTCTACCACACACTACTGCAGTGTTCGAAACGTTGGGTTTCCAAAAATGTATAATACTGAATATACACTATGTTCCAGATGAGGATGACGGAAAAGACGAGGTCGTTGTTAAACCCAAAAGAAAATCATTACGGTCAAAAATTAAAACCAAAAAATCGAAACGAGAAGAAGATGTATTAACAAAGGAAATGTTATATGATGCACAAAAATTAAGGGAAAAACTGAAAGAAATGCAAGATATTGGTAAGTTACAACGCCCTTATTGTTAATACAATGTTTGTGGATTCAATTCCCATTTGGGGGAATTATTCGTTTTCTTTTGCGTGTTTGGTAAGACAAAATGATGTTGTGTTATTCTTTTATTTTTATTTGTTATTGTTTTATTATTATTCAACAAGCAATGTTTTTAATTTGGGCAAAAATCTATAATGAAGTGTTTTGGCACTTAGTTCACTCTGCGTCTGCCTTTTTATATGTGAGATACAGCGTGTACATATTTAATTATTTAGTTACTAGCGGCCCATTCGCGGCCGCATACCAGCTAAATTATTTTATTGTGCTGCATTTGTTAAACAAATTCATTATATAATTTATAAGCAAGCAAGCACTACGTGGCTGCTTGACATGATATCATCAGCGGCAAGGCCCGCGGAACTCTGACCTAGGCATGTGGGCGTAAGCAGAGCGTTGATTTATTTTATTTTACATTTCCTCGAAAAGTATACGTCCAATACTTTTGGCTTTTATAGCACGTAATCTTATCTCCATAAAATTTCCTTCATGATGTAATAATTTTCACTTCAATATCTTCATGAAATAAAAACTATGAAATATCACCTTGGGATTTTCAATTATTTTTTTCTCAAAATAACTTATTGTGTTTCATTTGTAAAGTTTCATATGTGGTGTCACAGACTTTATTTTAAAACTATTGAAATTGATTGTTTTTGTATATACTTTTATTTTTAACTATTTCTGCAGCGCACGCGATTAAAGTGATATATTGGCATTCCTAATTATTGTTTAGTTATTGAAAGCCAACTAAGTATTAAACCGTAATATTATATGGCCTGTAGCACTTTTGAGGAATGGAGTTTTCATACAAAACAAAAAAAAGTTAATCAGCAGCAGTAGCAGGAGCAGTAGTTCCGGAGATCTTAGCGTTTAAACAAAGAAACAAACTCCTCCGCTTTATTATTGTTCGCGACGCCGATCACCGATTGCGCACTACTACGACGTGCAGTAGTATAGTTTGAGATAGTGATTATTCGCGACCTAATACGACGCACAGTAGCAAGCAATGAGTTGTGTCCCGTGACGTCATACAGTAGTATAGTTTTAGATAGTAATAGTGTTTTGTTAATGTTTATATACTTTTAAAATATATAATAAATAGTATATAAATAGTTAGAAATATAGTTTTAAGCATTTCTTTTAGTTTTATATAATGTAATTTTAGAGCTTCTATAGCGATTACATTGTTTTACTATAGTTTTCCGAATCAATCGGATTTTAAGATTATAATAGCTGTCGTATAGGTTTTTGTATTATTGTTTATTACAGGTTTGTTTATGTAATTAACATAGATATAAGTCCTTAATGTCCGTATACACCATTTGAGAGGCTTTATTCGTAAATAGTTTGTGGAAATTCCGTCGTCCTCACAGTGTTTTTCGTAATTATCTAATAGTAAATAATTAAATAGCATAGTGTTTTATATATAGGGAAAATAGATATTTTTTTATTCTTTTATAAGATATAAATTGTAAAATAATACGATAAATAGTGATTAAAATATTAGTAAAAAACTGTCATAGTCATAGTGAAAATATTAATGGGAATAAAGACAAAACGGTCCTGTGGCTTGCGGCTCTACTTATGGGATAGCTCTTATCTTCTTACGGCGTATAGTAAATGGTGATTGTGGTGGTGAAAACTGAATATAGTGAAAATAGTACATTCATGCATCGTCGGATATAGTCGTAAAGTTAGAGCAGCATAGTTGGATAGCTGCAAGCTCAAGCACAGTATAGAACCCAAGAAAGAAGCCTTTAGTCACCGACTGCCATATTGCGAAACGTGTGCGTTGCGTTGCGTGTTTCATTTGTCACACTTCGGCGATCTCCGTGTGCCCCACGATCCGGAACCTATAGTGTACAGGGCGTCAGCGGCTCATTCATTCGAGTTCCGCCCGCCCGGTACCATTATATTAGTATAGATATTTCTGTGTTACAGAAACTCAAAATGTATTGGGTTATTTCCTTAAAAAAACGTTGCTGTGCATTTAAAAAACGTCCCTTTCAATGCAAACACATCAGCTTCATGCTGTACTCCCCATATAGCAGTGTAGGCCGACGCAACATAGTGCTAAGATATTCGTTTTCCTTAAAAACAAGCAGTTGTTCCATTTGTCCTTTCGCATACTTAACACATTGTTTATTAAATAATAAATAGTCCACATATTCTGTAAATGTTATATTCAACCTGTGTAACGTGAATGTATCTTTCTTTCGCAGAGCTTCCAGAACAGACTATGCAACATAAACCCAATGGATACAAAAACAATGAAAATCTCAAATCCTACCATAATATTACAACAATAGTAGAAAACTCTTATGCATGTCCCTTCGACACTTCATTTAGTGATTTCTTCTGTGTTTACTGTAGAAAAGTATTTACAGATCCAAACAAACTTCGAGAACATTCTATGACACACGATCCCAGAAATTTTAAAGATGTCCTCTCAAACACTTTAGCTAATAAGAAGCAACAAATTGACATTTACAGAATAGACTGTAGACTATGTCCAGAAAGTATTGATAGTTTGGATAAATTTATTCATCATGTAGAAAATGTCCATCAAAAAATGTATTATACTAATTCTGACAACTTCCTCAAGTTTCGTTTGACTTCAGATCCGCCAGCTTGTACAGAATGTGGAGCTTCTTTCAGTTTTTTTCACGCATTAAAAAAACATATGGCTGAACATTTCGGCACATGCATTTGTGATATATGCGGCGCTCATTATTTTGAAGAACGTATGTTAGTGTTACACCAAAAAACACATAAAAAAAACGACGAAACCTTCTCTTGTAAAGACTGTGGAAAGAGTTTTAAATCTAAATACACAAGATATATACATATAGCAAGAACTCACAAAAAGGAGGCAGCGTATCATTGTATCAAATGCGATGAAGTTTTCTTTTCTTATACTCAACGCTACCGTCACATGATAGAGGCACATGGTGAAGAGAGAATGTTTAAGTGCAATCAATGTGATAGATCTTATGACAGTAGAAAGTCCCTTCGAGAACATAATAGAAGGTTTCATCTAAAAATTTTCAAACATCAGTGTGATTTGTGCGACAAAAGATTTTATTTGCCGTCGCGGTTAAAAGAACACATGGCCAGCCATACTGGGGAAAGGAATTTTAGGTGCGACTACTGTGGCAAAAGTTATCCAAGGCTACGAGGCCTAAAAGTACACATGCAGTCTCATAATAGCGAAAAGAAATATAAATGCGTGTCGTGCAATGCGTCGTTCACACAGAATGTGAATTTGAAGAATCATGTGAAACGGCAACATCTAGGTGTGATGGAGGAAGGTTATAACGAATAGTTAATACGGTTCCGATTTTTTTTTTAGTTAAACTTTGTATACCGCATACAGCAAAGTTGGCAAACGGAACCTGGGAACATAGTATTGAGACAGTCCGTTCCTATTTGTTCCATCACCGTTGCTGCATCACGCATATATTAGTTATATTACTTATGATAACTGAGAATATTATAAAGAAATAATGGATTTTATCTATGTTTTAATATTAACAAATTGAATCAAATTAGAAAGTGGTACTAGTTCGGGAAAAAACCTGAAATCAGTCTGAAATCAAAAAAATCTATACATTTGTGATATATCCTAAAAAATAAAAAAAGGGTGAAAAAATTGTTATCACAGCCTAGTTCAGGTGAGATACCAAATGAAAGGAATCTAGCTAAGCTATGCTTGAATTTCAGGAAAAGAACGAGATCTTTAATTTTTATATAGAACCATTGGCGTGTGAGCCGACTCACGCTTGTCCAGTTCCTTAATTGAGCTGAGTGAAGCGAAGCTCTTACTGATCAAGTGTGTTTCGTTATAATGCTACTCCTCCTAGATCGTTAAACCTACTGCTCTGATATTTTGCAGAAACGTTATGGACGACACGGTGATCCCAGCGTTCGTGATAATTGTAAATGTAATTTTTGAGTAAAAGGTCAAAATATGTTCCATAGAGGTAAGTACGTGCACAGATTGAACTTTGATGATCCTAACTCAGCGCGTACGGACAAAAAAGAAAATTTCGCAAAATTCCGCGCAACATATCTTCGCTCAGCTCGAAATCGTGTATAATTAGTGGACATGCACTCTTTCAGTAATAATTTGTGATAACGTCTGCGCTGCTTGTTTCAGGATGGTAGATGGCGAATACCTTGATTGGCGTCAAAGAGGATTTCGTCACCCAGAGATTGGAACGACTGGATATCGTAACGCAGCGGCTCGAAAACGAGGCCCTTCTTCACGGCGCGCGGGAGTTTCAGCGCGAGTGAGATCCTGCTCGTCGCTCTCCGCTGCGATCCTTTATCGCGGCGGTTTGTGATTGGTTGCCCGCTCTAGGCAGTCATAGACCACGTGGTCGCAGTCTTGATGCTGATTGGTGTATCGTCGAAAGGCAACACGGTAGCGTCGTAGGAGAGAACTGAAAAAGTTAACAAACCCTTTGTCAAATTTACTAATTCATCCGCTCATTTTACGTGCGAAAGTCATGGCCTTCTGCCAAGAGATTATTGTGAAATATATTGAATTAAACCACCCGGAGGTGTACCAAGCCGCGGTGAATCAAGCGCGCGAGGAGCTGGGCAAATCGCCCCGGACCGTACCCGCCCCGAATGCAGAGATCTATCCGTACCTTGCTGTTTACCAATCGGAGGATAGCCAGACCGAGCCAATGGCATGCGAGGACGCCGGCTCGTCACCGGAGCGCAACGATATCTCCGACGGTTCGGGCGACTCAGAGTCGGAGAACGGAGAAGACAAGACGGCTGAGGGGGATGCCGAGTCCTCTGAGAACGAAAACGACGACGGTTTCGAGACCGTCAAGTCAAGATCGGCCAAAAGGAAGGCTAAGGCCCCTCAGGCCTCTCCGTCGCGCAAAAACAAACGTTCGCGTAACAGTACCGCCGCGTCAACGGTCCCCCTCTCCCCTGCCCCCGCTATGGCGGTTGAGCGGGAAGAGTCGCCGACCCCGCGCGCCCCCCGCGTTTTGCCCCCGCCACCGATATATGTGCAGGAAAAGCACAAATGGGGTAAAGTCGCCCAGTGGCTTAACAGCCACAAAATATCTTACTCCACCGCGCGCTTAACGCAGGTGGGTATTAAAGTACAGGTGGCCACTTCCACGGAACACCGTAACTTCACCTCTTATTTGAGGGAATTTCACATCGGTTACCATTCGTACGCCCTCGAGGACGAACGGCGACTGCGCGTCGTCTTAAAGGGCGTACCCGAAGAGTTAGAGGTAGGTCATGTCCTCTCCGACCTCCGCACCCAGGGCTTCCCTGCGCGAGAAGCGCACCGTCTTTACAATGCGCGGACATAATCAAACTATGACATTGTCTTAGTCATTCTCGACCTCTCGCCAGAGGGAAAAAAGATATTCAATCTTAAGTCGGTCTGTTCTCTCACCGGCATCCTGGTCGAACCTCACTCTAGAGGCCTCATTGGGCAGTGTCATCGCTGCCAGCTCTACGGCCACTCGGCCAGAAACTGCTTCGCGAGGCCTAGGTGCGTCAAGTGCCTAGACCACGCCACTGCGGATTGTCCCCGCAAAGATAAAGACCCCGATGTGGCTCCGAGCTGCGTCCTCTGCGGATCACAGGGACAACCCGCGAGTTACTGCGGATGCCCCCGGGCGCCGTGCAGGCGTACGAGACGCGGCGGGAAAAACCGCAGAAATAATAACGATAATGATAACAAAAAAGTCGAAACCGATGACAAAACTATTAAAGGTAAGGAGCCGGCTCCGGTTAAATTCATACCCGCGCCCCCTCCGAAGGTGAGCGCGTGGTCGAAGCCCGCCCCTCCCGCGGCGGCACCCCGCACAGTAGCGCCACCTGCAGCGCCTAGCAGGCAGCAGCCCGTTAAGGCGGCCCCGCCCACTTCGATTCTCGCCAAGAAGGCCCCGCCTCCTAAGGTAGGGCCACGAAACACGAACTCACGCGTCGAGTCCGATAACTCAAACGATTTCAATCTTGTTTTAAACTTCGCGAGACACGTCGATTTCGATGAACTTAGCGTGTTCGCCAACAAATTAAGGAACTCAAACGGGTCCATACAAGCGCGACTCAATGCGCTGCTTGATCATTCCGCTCTCCTGGAGGCCATCGCGGGCTTCCAAGCTTATTAAAAGTTTCCAATGGCGGTCATCAATAGATTCGTCCCTTTACCCGCTGACTCGCAACTCGCGCATGTATAATCCAAAGCCCTATCTATAGCGACTTTCAACGCTTTCGGTGTCAAACGTCAGGTCGATTTGATGAGCGCCTTGGCTCACAAGCATCAATTAGATATCTTTTGTATACAGGAATCACTTCTTCAACCTGCGGTGCGCAGTCCCGGTATTGCAAACTACAGGATTGTAAGGAATGATAGGGCCACTCAGGGCGGTGGTACTATGATTTATTACAAAAAGAACTTACACTGTGTACCGCTCGACCCTCCGTCTCTTGAACACGCCGAGGCGTCGGTGTGCCGGGTATTCCTCACAGGCCATCAGCCAATCACTATAGCATCTGTGTATCGCCCTGGAGGCAAGGAATTATTAGAACGCGATATACAGTCGCTTTTATGTATGGGAGACTGTCATTCTGATCGGAGACTTCAATAGTAAACATAAAGATTGGAATTCGCCGGTGTCTGACACAAGCGGCAGTAAACTATTCAAAATAATTAATAAACTCAACGCGACTGTTGCTTGCCCGCCCTCGCCCACCCGCTTCGGACACAGCGGGTCGGGCACCTTTCTCGATTTAGCGATTCTTCTCAACGTCTGCTTAATCCAACAGTCTATAGAAACAATTTCAGATCTAGACTCGGATCACCATCCAGTTATACTTAAACTAGGTTCAGAGTGCCCCTCAGGCCCGCCCACTAAAGTCGTGACCGACTGGAGGAGACTCACCAAGATCCTCCGCACTAATGAATCTCCTTTAAAGGAACTAATACCTGGCATTACCGATTCCGCGGAGTTAGCAATAGACGCGGCGAATAAATTCACTAAATACATTCAAGATGCAATCCAGAGTTGTTCGAAAGAGGTCACTGACCTACCCGAAGGTAGGTTTGTAATCTCAGAAAAACTCAGGCGATTGATTAGACGCAAAAATAAGGCTACGAGACGACATGACTCATACCCGACAGACGAAAATCGTAGGGAATTAAACAGATTGAGGAGGAGGGTTCGATTCGAGTTCGAACTTCTGCGTGGAGAGTTGTGGGATAAGTTACTCGAGGGGCTCGCGCCGTCGCACCAGGCGTACTGGGCGTTGTCACGTGTCTTTAGAGGCAGCTATCTCGCGACTATGCCTCCTCTGATTAGGCCCGACCAATCACTAGCCGCCGACGACACCGAGAAAGCGGAATGTCTCGCTGACTGAGAGGCTCAATGCACACCGAACGATCAGACGTGCGACCCGAGCCACATCATAGAAGTGGATTCCGAGGTCGCTACCTTCGACAAGGTCTGGCACAACGACTTAATTTTCAAATCACGCCGTGCCGGGTTGCCAGACTGTCTCGTTCGCATCTTGCGGGATTTCCTGTCAAATAGGTACTTCCGTTATAAAGTTGAAAATACCCTATCATCCCCCCGCCTCCTCCGCGCAGGCGTACCTCAGGGATCAACCCTCTCTCCTATTTTATATGCGCTATACACCAGTGACATACCTCGTACAAAGGATGTACACTTGGCTGTATACGCAGACGATACCGCCCTCTACACTTCGCATCGATGCATTATCAAAACAGCTGACCGCCTCCAGGAAGCGGCCCACGCCCTTGGTAACTGGTTCCGCCTATGGAGAATTGAAGTCAACCCGGACAAGAGTAAAACGATACTCTTTCCGCGGCTACGCTACGCCACCGCCTCTACCATCTACCTCCTAGGTAAACCTATTCCCTGGGTAAAACAGGTCAAGTGCCTGGGCTTTACCCTGGACTCTAGACTCACCTTCAAGCCACATGTTAAACTAGCTTGTGATAAAGCGAAGTTCGTCCTTAATAGGCTCTACCATCTGTTAAACAAGCGGAGTAAAATGTCACTTAGAAATAAGCTGACACTTTACAAAAATTGCATAAGGCCCATCCTTTCGTACTCATGTGCGGCGTTCGCGCACACCGACCTCCTCCCCATGCAAAGGATTCAAAATAGGTTTCTACGTATCGCTTCAGGTTGCCCCTGGTTCGTATGTAACGTAGACCTGCACAGAGACTTCGAACTGGAATCGTTTCACGCGCACTGCAAACGCTTAGCGAAGCGTTCCTTCGAGCGAGCCGACTCGCACGACAATCCCCTCATCGTAGAGGCGTGTAATTATCCACCTAACGCGCACCCTAGATTAAGACGCCCGCGAAGCGTCCTCTTAAATTCCGATGACGCCATTACGATCGCTAACGCTCCGTACGTAGGCAACAAACACACTACACACACACGACATATACACCGGCGTCGGCGGAAGCGACGTTGCCCGTTCCCGACCAGAGTGCCGATACATCTAAAAATTTTACCGATGAGGACCAATCAGAAGCCGGCCGGCAGAAGACGCCGTTTCGTCACCGGAGCGCGTTGCTAGCTCCGACGGATCGAGCGAGTCGGACGCAGAATATATATAAAAATATATATAATGTGGCAGTGGAGCCATGATAGCGCTAGTCACTAGTAGATATGTTTTAGTCTATCCATACATTTAATATTGACTTGTATTTTAGTAATATATATTAGAGAGTAAAGATGTAATGTATTTTATATAAAAATTACATTTTTACAAAAAAAGTTATACATTAAAAATATATGTTATATGTTTATTCTCTGAAAAATCGAAAACATGAGAAAATTAAAAAAAAAAATTTAAGAAAATTCATTCTAAGATTCTAATTCGAAGGTAATCACACAAATTATAAAGTCTTGTTACAATATTTTTATCGTAATTTTTTTTGTGTTTGTAGATAATTTTTATATGTAAATATTCTTCATAAATGTATATATTTTTTGTGTAAATTATTTTATTCATATCAACAAAATTTTCGTTAAATAAATATTTACAGCAAATTTTATAAGTCTTTCAGAAAGCAACTATTTAATATTTGTTTATATTAATATTTAAGTATTCAGAATAATTTTTAATCCTGCAAATAATTGAGTTATACGTTTAATCCCGGTTATAACTGTATATAAGATGGATGGGCAGAAAAATTTGCGTATCAAGAGATATCATCTGAGGGGTTCCTGGACATATAGGAGCTTTGAACAGATATGAATGTTGCTTTTTTTTATTTTCTACTAGACTTCTGGAGTGGGCATAGACCAATCCGGCTCCTCCCCCTTTTTTTATGGTAAAGGACACAGCAAACCAGCGGTCGGGTCACCTAAAGGTAAGTGATCACCGCCGCCCACGACCCCATGCGACACCAGACGAGCGACAGGTGCGTCGCCGGCCTCTAAGGGGGACCTTAAAGGCCAGCCCCCTTCCTTTGCTCATAGGCAGAAAGAACCTAACAATAATTATGTCAAAGTAGTACTCTGTTATTTGCGTTTTGAAAGCCGTGTGGTCCCGGCTTAGAATAGGATCACCTTGGTACCGTCGGTGTCGTAAGAGGCGACTAAAGTTCGTGTGGTAGAGTCACGTCGCCAGTAATGGCAACACGCATGGGCAGACTGTAGTAGTGGCTCTTGCCACTGCGTTTCGCATTAGGTAATGCCGGGCCCCGGCGCCCAACATCCTCCACCTTAAAGGCCGGCAACGCACCTGTAGCTCCTCTGGTGTAACATGGGGTCGTGGGCGGCGGTGATCACTTACCATCAGGTGACCCGAACGCTCGTTTGCCTTGCCTTCTCCCATAAAAAAAAAAGTAAATTGCGTTCAAATTAATAACAACATTAAGCGATAATATAATTTCGTACTTTGAACATATCAATCATAATTTTTAACTGATTTCGCTTATGGATTCGATCTTCAATCGGGGGATTGAATTATTAATATTTTCATTTCTTCGCTCCGGGAGTCAAGTCCTGCAAAAGTCTGGCGTTGAGATTCAACTCTCAAAACACAATGCCTTGAATTATTTTTCTTTCGTATATGATTAAAAATTTTAATACCGATTGTGATTATTAAAAAATCAGCTTCATAGAGAAGCTGATTTTTTAATGATAGTTCAAGATAGCATCTGTCAACTGTCACTTCTTTACGTCAGAAATGTCAAAAACTATTAAATAAATATTTGGTTTTTCACCCCAGTGGAAATGAACATTTTCTGACAAATAATTGCTAATAATTTTATTTGCTTAATATTTATATAAACTATACAACACGTATGTGTACTTTTATGAATTCACTTAAAATATTATATTAATTCTGGAAACGATTGTATTTTATTTTTAATTGAAAATGAATGTAATAAAAGGCAAAGGGCCTGTTTACGACGCAGGAATATGTAGATGTTGTGGGACTATTAAAAAGTGTCGTGTACTTAACGTGGAATATGAATGTTTTGGCGAAAAGGAAATTTATTCTGATATAATAATGGACTGCTTTAGCTTACTTGTAAGTTAAATTTAAACGTTAACTTAAAGTAATTCCGAAATTGGTAATTTGTAAATGTTTTTTGTTTTATTGAAGATTATATTTACTTGTAACGTCCGGCAACTTGATGAAATAGGCATAAATAAGAGTAGTTCACTATACTTTCTATCTTCTGTTACTTTATTCTTTTCAGTCTGTACTTGTATGTCTTTTCAATTTGAACCATGAGTTCCTGAGATTACTGTATATAACCAAACCAATTTTCAATTTAAAGATATAATTTACAAATATTAATCCTAAATTATAATATATATTTTTATTTACAATATCTTTATTATTAATAATATTTAAAACTTAAGGTGTCACATTTGGATAGTAAACCGACTGAGAGATTAATATGCGCGACATGTGTTAAAAGACTTAGAGATGCATTAGCATTTAAAAAACAAGTACTACAATGTGAGGAGGCATTCCTTAGAGTGAAAATGTATGATGCTGAACAGAAAGGTGTGTATAATGTTGAGTGGTGGAACTTTGCTCTTGCTATACATAATATACATAATGCTTTGCTCTTTTCCAGAGTAAGAAAATGAAAATATTGCATATTTCATAATGACGAATGGGAGTTAAACCAACAGTTACCCAATAAAAGTTTTTATACATTATTTATAAAAAATTCTTTAATTAAACATCATTTAATAGTTTCTTCCAAGCTGGTGGTAGCTTTATGTTGAATCGACATCTATGTGTAAAAGTCTATTTGAATAAAGAAAATTTTTAACTTGAATTTACCAGAAGATTATTAGTGGAATTCATTTTATTTCAACTTCAATATATGACAAACTGATTGTTGTTGCCAAGGTTGACAGTAGAAGACCTAGAGGCCTACTGGACTCCCCATGATTAATGCTTTAAGGCAAGTGGAGGACAGGGAGGATAAAAGAAAAACAAGAATAGTATATGTAATATAGTATATATTTGTCATTATTTCAGACAGAGATTTAAAACAAGATAATGATGAAATAAAATCATCTCATCATCATCACTCAGAAATGAAAGTGAAAACTGAATCCAAAGATATTGATAACATAGATTATGGTTCACCTTTGAAAAGTATCCTTGGTGATGAAAATTGTAAGTGTATTTTTAAAAATATTTTTTAATTACTTAAATTTATATATGAGGCTATCATGACGTGACCTGGCATGTGGCTGTAAAATTCTGGGGAATGAGCTATGACTGCTTTGGTAAGAAAATTAAAGAATCTGGTAAAAATTGCATTGTTGAGTCCTGGCAATTTAATACACTATGATGTTAATATCTATTAAAAACATAAGAATTTTAGGGTAGCTGAATAATTATTTTCTACACCACTCAAACATTATACAAAAAGCCCAGATTCCCATGTAATATTTAACTTTGTATATATATTTGAAATAAATTTTAAAATACAGAGAAAAAAAAATTATCAACAATTTTTACAGATGATATAAAGGCAGAGGCCCATGACAGTTCAAATGATGACATACCACTTAAAGAAATAGCCGAAAGTCCAAATAAATTACAAAAAAAATATGACCTTTTAGAGATTAATAATGGATTATGCGATAAGGGGAATGTTGATGAAAAGAAAATTATGGAAAAAACAAGTATGTTTAATAATGTCTTGAATTTTCATTTATTACACGTAACGTTTTCTTTTATTACACGTAAACTGTTGTAACCAGATTAACCACGTATTTTTAAGATTATACATTTTTGGGAAACCCGACGTTTCGAACACTGCAGTAGTCCATGGTCATGTGTAGACTGAAGTGGCATTCGTCTGTCAATTGACATAATTATTATATCAAACTACCGCCAATGATTTCTTAGTTGTCTCTCGTACTGCCCTGGATTCCTGCAAAATGAACTCAAACTGACTGCATCTTGCCTTCTGGTATGGTCGATTTAAGACTTCACAGTTTTTACGAATGGATCCCAGGTGGTAGAAAGCTTCCAATCGTCCTCTCTATTGAAATTTGGATATTTTTGTGTTTCGATAGCGCGGATCGCGGATTATTCTAGGAATATATCTGTTTTCCTTAGCGCGGATTTTGGTTTTATCAAACCTTATGTAAGGGCTGGGGTTATCCACAGTGACTTTGATACTTTCTCATTCTTGTTTTCGGATGTGTATTCCTTCACCCTAATACCGATGTACATATGATAAGCCAAAGTCACAATATAGTTTGTATACACCCGCAAATTGTAAAGGAATATTACTTTTCACTGGTCTCAAGAATTGGCTCACTTTCTTATTAGGCTTGAATATAGATTTTATGAAGCTCATCTTAAGATGTTATGATGTGTAGAAGTGCTGGCTGGCTCTCTACTGTGGCTTGTTGGTTTTCTGACAATACTGGCGGGGATTTGGCAGCTTGTTCTGATGAACGGAATTCTTCACCTGACGAAGCTCGTCCTCTAGGAGTTCAGCATCGCAGAGGTGGTGAACTCTCTGAAACAAAGATTTACCAAAGGTAGATAACGGTGTAGGGTGGTGGTGCCATTGAGCATTGAGTTATCTATTGGTGTACATGGATTTCCTATATACTATGTTGCCTACTTTGCCATTGGGATTTCTTATGACTAAAACATCGAGGAAAGCTAAGGAATTATTTGCCGGTAATTCTATTGTGAACTTAATATTGTTATTTATAGAATTAAGGTGGTTTAGGAATATATAAATACTGTTCGTAGGTAAAATCGTAAAAAAATCATATACGTACCGCTTATATATCCTAGGTAGACAAGGTACAGAACTAAGAGCCATCTCCTTAAAGTCCTTAAATAGAATTCTTGGTTGAACATTAGATATCCAGATGTGCGGCAATGTTCTAAAAGTTCAAGATATTCCATAAAATAAATAAAAATAATTTATTTCAGATTAACATCCATATAGTGTTAGTGTACTTAATGTCTTGATAAAAATAGGGTAGTGTGTAGATAACATAGTGTTTAGATGCTAAGTGATCTCTACCCTAGCCTACCCCGAAAGAAAAGGCTTGAAGCTGTAAAAAAAATGTTGATACTCTTCCTTTTTTCCTTGTATTTCTAATTCCATCATATTGAGTGGGGTAGTTCTGTAAAGGCGATGGCTGTTTCGATACTCAATTGTATTAATTATATTTTGAAGTAAGTTCATTTTCCCGCTCAGTTAAGGTAAGATAAATCGGTCTTATATTACGCTCAGTGATTCACAATGTCTCGTATTTGAGTTTAAAATGTCTAGATACTCACAGCCCCTCTTATACGGCAAAATATGTTCAAAAATAGAAAATATATATTATATGTTAAAAAATATTTTATAAAATAAATATTTTTATATCTATTTTAGCCATACCAATGTCAAAAATACAACAAAAAATGCGGGAAAGGGATCCCTCATACATAACAGAAACTAACATACTGACCATAGTGGAGTTTTCCTTTGTCTGTCCGTTCAAATGCAGACACAATCACCTGCTATGCTTCTATTGCGGAGAAAATTACTCCGACCCCCAGTTACTCCGTGAACACACAATAAAAAATCATAATCCAAAAAAATTTAAAATAACCGAGCACAAAAATATGTTAAAAATCGATTTAACTAAAATCGACTGTCGTCTGTGCCCAGAAAAGATCACATCACTAGACACGTTCAAGCAGCACATCACTAGTGTTCACAACAAAAAGTATTATTTTAATAATCGCGATCTAATTCTGCCGTTTCGTTTGAACAGTGAACTTAAGTGCGCGTTGTGTGAATCGGTGTTCCCGTATTTTCATGCATTAAATAAACATATGAACGAACATTTTAGTAATTATGTGTGCGAGACGTGCGGTTTGGGTTTTGTGGATCGTGGCAGATTTATAATGCATCAGCAGAGGCATGAAATTGGTAAGTTTCTTCTTTCTTTCATTAGTTTGAAGCTGTGTAATGGAGTGGGTAGAGAGAATCCAGCGTAACGGCACTGTGTTCCTCACTTTCTGCGGAATTTTTGAGCCATTGCTGGTTGAATGGATGAACTCAACCAGCAATCTTGCTTTGTCTTGCTACCAGACTGAGAAGATGACAATAATAAATTTTTAATACTCTCGAATAGAAATCGAATCTATCGAATCGAATCTTCTAATACTATTCCCCGCATATGGCAGGGTGAGCAGAATAAAAAAAATATTTTAGGACACATATATAGAAGTTGCTTTTTAGGGTGTTGCCGCATCTCAAAATGAAGATGGTAATCAAAATGGATCACTTTGTTATCCTTACGAAACCATTTATCTCGAGATCACGTAGAGACATCAAGCTGAAATTATTACAAAAGTTTCAGGTCTACAGTCCATTGGAGCACTGAAAAATTATACTTATAAACCAACGCAATCGAAAGATACGATCATATATGTTTACTTAATACTACGTTCTACCGTTTTCCTTCCATGACCTAATCTTCCTCTCCTATAACTTACGTCCTCCAAGAGTTAGAGGCAAAACCCTTTTTCAGCGCAATTTTAAGCATATGGATCTTGAACGCCTAAGAGAAGATGTGAGGAACTCGTCTCCCATAATGTCATCTGATAATATTGACTTTATGATAGCATCTTTAACTACTGAATTGATTAATATATACAATCATCATGCCCCTGTAAGACCAGTTCGTATGAAGCATGCGCCTGCCCCCTGGTTAATACCAGTTATTAAACGTACAATGACTAAACGTGACAGAGCCAAGACTAAACAAAAAAATACCATCGTCGGAAAATCTGTGTGCGTATAAAAAGTTGCGAAACATTTGCAATAGGTAGGTGTGGGATGCCAAACGTCGCTACTTTCACAATACTATTCAGAATCTCTGTCAAGCACAAGTTTGGAGATTCTTGGTGTGGGCAAAACCACTAATACTCGTCTAAAACTTTGAAATTTTTATCTTATATTGACATACCAGACTCATTTTCTTTTTCTTTCAACTCTGTGTCCGAAAATGATGTTAAGAAGTGTATCCACTCCATTTCTTCCAAAGCCTTCGGTAGTGACCATATCAGCCTGGATATGATTCTTCCTGTGTTGGAGAGCATTGCACCAGTGGTCACCCTTATCATTAACTTTTCACTGACTCGTAATGTCTTTCCTTCACAGTGGAAAAGTGCATATGTCATCCTACTTCTTAAAACTACCAATCCTTCTAATGTCGCAGATTACTGTCCCATATCGATCCTCCCTATTCTATCAAAGGTTCTTGAATCTTTAGTTAACACCCAACTTTATTCCTTTCTCTCATCCAACAATCTACTTTGTCCTTACCCATCCGGCTTCCGACCTTTCCACAGCACAGTTGGAGCACTGCTGAATATTACTGAGGACATTCGGTGTGCTATGGACAATACCAAGCTCACTGTTATGATACTGTTGGATTTCAGCAGTGCTTTCAACTCTGTCGACTTTGATATACTTCTTGGCACCCTTCGGGCAGTTAATATTTCTCTGATCTCTGAAGCTATTAATTGGTTTCGTTCTTACCTCTTCGGTCGCCAGCAATGTATAAAAGCAAATGATAATACATCTACATGGCTTGAACTTATTGCTGACTTTCCTCAAGGCGGCGTGCTTTCCCCACTTCTTTATTCTGTATTTATTAACAATATCTCAAGAGTCATTACTTCTCCCTTCCATCTTTATGCTGATGATTTGCAACTTTACCGGCACTGTTATGTAAGTGCCTGATGTTATTGCAACGATAAATAGCGATTTGGCTGCTATTCAGACTTGGGCCGAATCCTTCGGTCTGTTAATTAACCCAAAAAATCTCAGGCTATTATCACTGGCAGCAAAAGAACGAGAATTAAAATCAACTGAGATGCCGTCCCTCCGATCCAATACTCCGGAGTGACTATTCTTTATAGAGACAAAGTAAAAAAATTAGGTCTTATCTTCGACTGTAACTTGTCTTGGATACCACATATGAATGCTATCAGCAAGCGCATGCATTTCTCTTATCATTCTCTTAGGCGTCTCCAATATTTCCTTCCCAATAATACCAAAATTATGCTAGCGCAATGTCTTCTCCTTCCAATCCTCGACTATGCGGACGTGTGCTATTTGGATGTGACTGAGGAGTTACTTCAGAAGTTAGAGCGACTTCAAAATCTAGCTATCCGATTTATTTACGGCTTACGTAAATATGACCATGTTTCTCAATTTCGAGCTCAACTTAAGTGGCTCCTAATTCGTCTTCGCCGTGATATGCACATCCATATTCCTTTTTAAAATTCTCAACTACCAGAACTCTCCTGCGTACCTGCGTTCCCGTTTTGCCGTGCTTCCCACTCCCTTACGCTCTAGGCGGTCATGTGTCATTCCGTCTATCTGTTTATTTATAGTCAGTTTGAATATGTATGTATATATATGGATATATGGATAATTATAAATTTAATACATTTTGTGTATTTGTATATTGTAAATTTATGTAAATATGTATGGTTGTGTGTACATATATTTTAATTTCTATAGATTCTATGTCTTATATTTATAAATTTTCAATATTATCTTTTTCCTTTATTTTTATTTGCATAAATTGTTTCTACACCGCAACTTGGTCCTCATCCACTTCCACGGGTTGGCTGGAAGAGATTTCTTATAGAGATAAGCCCGCCATTGTAAACTACTTTTACAATTTTTATTATTACTTTGTATTTTTATATGCAATAAAGAATATATATACGTATTTATAATGAAAATCTGTATCTCCCATATACTTAAGTTGTAAAATTTGTCACGAAATGAGAACACTCGCCAATGACCGAATTTTTTCAATATATTTTGTTCATGTTGTGTATTAAAGAATATTTGCTTTTGTTCTCTATCTTCTTTAAGGTGACTTCCCTTGTGAGATCTGCGGCAAAGTGTTTAAAGCTCAGTACAACAGGGAACTTCATGTGGACAGAGTACATAAGAAACGCGGTGAGTCTTTATCTTTTTTTCTTATAGATTAGAAAGGAATGGCTTGAAATATTTTTTATGAAATATATTGAAAGTAAAAATTTAGTTGGTTTTAATATCATTGAAGAAACACGTTTATTTTATTATTAATTATTGATTTTTTTTTTCAAAAGACTCGACTCAAAAATAACGTATTTTAGTATTAAATAGGTACATAAGTATTAATAATTTCCTTTATTAATTTTCAATTCCCCTTACGTCAGTCGTGGCGCAGCAAACAAACGTGCGACTGTAAATGGGACAGGTTGTAGTGTGGCTACCCACTTTCAAGTGAAACTGAAGTATTTAGTATTTTCATTTCCGCTCTCTGGTAACGTGGCAAAAAAGCAAATCGCTCAGTTCCACCGCTCAACACGTATATACGTACGTATATATATATATATATATATATATGCATGTAAAATGTAAATAAATATACATTTTTATTTAAGTATAGATATAGTTTTGAAGTTTGTTTCTAGTATTACTTTATTTTATAATAAAATATTTTTCAATAAATGTGGAATAATTTTTTTTGTGTTAAAAATAAAAAAACGAAGTATTTTCTTTTATTTCAGGTAGAGTCTACTGCCCCAAATGTGACGTAAGACTTATGACATACCCTCAGAAATTAAAACATTTAGTAGAAGTCCACGGAGAAGAGCCCTTGTCATTTCCTTGCAATTTATGTGATAAAGTATGTGAAACGCGACGCAAATTAACTATACATAGAAGAAAGGAACATTTGAAGGATTACAGGTATCTTCTTTGTCCAGCTTCACGCTTTATCATGTATATTAACGGATATTAACTTGGACGAACAGAAAGACATATATAAAATTATCTTTTAATAGTATCCACTCATTATTCTCAGCACGAAGTGTTTTGGGGTGCTTCAAATGAGCATTGCCCCTTTGGTTTACGTAAATTTTGGCTAATGAGCATATGCCATCCGGGCGGTCAGCTCAGCCAGGTGACACTCGGTTACCCGAGAGAGGCCCAGCTTAAGCGACCAGCGACCGGTATGGCTGCTCAGGAGTTGGGATCGGGAGGGGAAAAGAGGTCCCTGGGAAGGCGATTCGAAGCAAAGCGCGGCGTTGAGTTCTGCCACGCAACACGCAATGTCGCCAGAATTCGGCAGTAAGTGAGGAACGAAGTATCTTAACACTGAAGTTCCCTCTGCCTATTCTACAGTGTGCGGGATACAGCGTGAAACTGGAAAAAAAATTATGATTTTACCAAAACTGGTGTACATAATGTCAATACTAGAAATAGGAGTAAACTTATCACACCTGTAATCCGATTACATCGAGTCCACAATTCTTTTATGGGACAATGTATACGCTTTTACAACAGATTTTCAGAAACGTTAAAATGTATTTCTATAATAGTATTAAAAAAGAAGAAAGTCCCGCTGAGTTTCTTGCACCCGTTCTTCTCAGGGCTGTGGCACTGTTCATTTTAGTGAACTGGTGGTAGCTTATTTGAAGTTCAAGAAATGATGTATGAAACTTTTTATTTTGAATAAAATTATTGTAAACAAAACATGCAGGTTGATACTCTAAGCCCACGGTTTTAGATTATCAATGTTCAAAATTTCAGTTTTGCTGAAATTACGTAGATCTAGGAATCCAGGGATGCATAAACCCCCCACCCCTTCATACTTTGACTTTTTTTGCCATTTGTAAATCGAATTTTTTTTTTTCAGATATGAATGTCAATGCTGTGGGCAGAAGTTCTTCACTCGTTTCTCATTAACTAACCACATGCCAACACACACTGGGGAAAGGAATTTTAAATGTAAAGTGTGTGAGAAGACCTATCCACGTTTAAAAACTTTAAAAGACCATATTAGAATACATACTAACGATAGACGGTACAGATGTCATATTTGTGGGCAGGCGTTCATACAGAATTGTAGTTTGAAGGGACATATGAAGAGCCAGCATCCTGAATATAGCTAGTTTTTATTTAAATAATACTGAATACTTATCTCTGAAAGTCGTTTTCTTTTTTATTAATATCCAAGGTAAACCTGAAAAAAATTGCTTAAATTAATCAATCATCAAAATCTAAATTTATGCCAAATAAAATAAAACAATAGAAACTAATATAAAATAATTTAATCATTCATAAATTATTATTTACATATAAGTACATAATGCAACATTTTATTAAATTAATTATAAATATTTTTTATTTATTAAATTAATACACTTAATAATGTTAAATAAAATCAATCAATTTTAATCATCTTATTATTAGTAAATAAATAAAACAAAATGTTCATATACAGTGCTATTTGAAGCTGCAAAGTTACATTTTAAAAACGGTAAAGAAATTATTTTTTCCTACATAAAAGTAAATATCAAATATTTTCCTTTTTTTAGCATTTAGTAATTTTCACAACTGAAGTAGGGTGGGAACCCAGTGTTGTAGTTTGTAACTCTCCACATTGCCCAATTTTCGAAATAGTACCTTTTCAGTGGTGGAAAGACACGCACAAGTTATGATTCATTTATATACTGAACTAAAAATTTGCTTTTTATAATGACAACAGATATTAAATATTTACTCATCAAATCATACAGTAGAAGCTGAAATTAATTTTGATGGTATTTTTAAGGATGTTCAGTACACTGTTCTCAGGATTTGGAACACTTCATATTTAGTGGTAAAATTCAATGTGCAAATGAAAATAATTCAAGCAACCACATGGGAACCAATCCTTTCACCACAAAAAAGATTTTCATCTGCACCACAATAGAGTCAATGGTAATTTAATAAAGGTGGTAAGATAATTATTTCTTTTATATAGTCAATTCATTACTTCTATTAGATTATATAATAAATAAATAAATAAAATATGTTTTACTACAATTTAAAACTGCCATCCATATCCAAAACCTGATGATGACTCTTCATATGACTTTTTAAACTGCCACTTTGTGTAAAACTTGAATTGCATATATCACATTTGAACCTTCTTTCACTATTATGACTGCGCACATGTTCTTGCAACGACTGGAGTCGGGGATAACTTTTATCACAAAATTCACATCTAAAGTTCCTTTCACCGGTATGAGTCGCCATATGTTCTTTCAGACGGGACGGCAAATAAAATCTTTGATCGCACAATTCACACTGATGTCTGTACACTTTTAAATGGTTCCTTCGATTATGTTCCATAAGAGTTTTCCTCCTGTTGTATACTTTATCGCATAATTTACAAGGAAATGTTCTTTTATCCCCGTGAACTTCAATTAGATGTCTATTTCTTAGAGCATATGAGAGGAAGGCAGCGTCACACTTGTAGCAGTTGACAAAAGGTTTTTTTTCATGTACTGTAGCAATGTGTAATGTTCGACTGTATTTAGATTTCAAATTCTTCCCACATATTTCACAGGGGAAGTTTAAATCAATTTTTGTGTGAGATTTTATGTGAGTTCGTAAAGAAGCCTGTTCTAGAAAGCAAGTGCCACATATGTCGCAAGTGAATGTACCAAAGTGGTCGACCATGTGTTTCTTCAACAAATCAAAATAAGGAAAAGCATTGCCACACTCTGTACAAGTCAAATTATTCAATGTTAAACGGAACTTTAGGAACTCGTTAGTAATGGGATAAATTGACTTTTCGTGAACACTAGTAATGTGCTTTTTAAAAATTTCCAAATCATCAATTTTTTCTGGACAAAGTCGACAATCAATTCTTGTTATGTCAATTTTGGGTATTTTTTTATTTTCAGTTGTATCTTCGAATAGTTCTTTTGGGTTGTGAATCAAAGTATGGTCTCTCAGTTCACTAGGATTGGTGAACTGATCCTTGCAATAGTAGCAATAGTAAATACTGACCCTATTGTGGAATGGACAGACAAATGAATTTTGTACTATAGCCACTGTGTTGGAGTACGCCATTTGATTGTGGTCTATAATATCTCTTGATACCATTTTCTTAGGAAGACCATCTGGAATTTGAATAATTTTAATTTAATAATGTATGACTTGAATTGAATGATTATTTAATGTTTTTATTTCCTCATTTTGGTAAAGGGCAAGGTATATATGGTACAGAACCGTTCGTGCACAAGGCATAAAGTAGAGAATGGAGTATTTTAACACTAGGTTTCTTCATTATTTTGAATAGCAAAAGCAAACTACCATAATGTAACAATTTTTTAACCATACAGCTACATGAAACTTGTAGACTTATCAGCTATATGCTGATTCATATTACTCAACTTAAAATATCATATATTTAAGAGTCTCCCTATCTGGTTAAAGGTTTTCTTTGTATGGTTTTGTTGTCAGGTATCTGCTGTCTATCTTTCCTCAAGCTTTATCTCATGAACATGATAATTAGACAGTTTAAATTTTTACATAAAATGTATTTCTAGTTATAACAAATAGTAAAAAAAATGAATAAAATAACTATTTAACTGGGCTCCCATACAACAAACATCATTTTATGCTAATTTTTATATATGGTCCAGAACCCTTAGTGCGCAAGTCTGAGTCGCCGGTTGTTTTTTATTTGTTTATATTAATACATTATATACTTTAGATAAATATAAAATACATCACTTGTTATCAACAATTTGTCCAATTTCACCCTCAATCTCTCCGCACGCAGTTCCTTGCTAGCTTTACTTTTGTGTCTGTTTCTAGTTTGTTTTAGTTCTTTAGGTTTACTATCTGTAACCTTTTTTGAATGTAATCTTGTGTTATCTTCTTCTGAAATAAAAAATTTGGTATAATTAAGAAGTTTAAGTTGGGTCAATAATAAAGTTTTATATGATTAAAACAATATTTTTATACAATAGATTCCATTGTCTTAAGTGGAATTTATCTTTATTAATGTTGCCATTTCTAAAAATATTATTTGTTTAATATAGTAAAGTACCACTTTGGTCTTCTGGTATTGCATCTAGCATGTCAGGTGTACTAGAATCACATACAGGCTCTATTTTTATCTTAGCATTGATTATTTCATCAATTTCTGAAACAACACAAACATGATACACTTTTCAAATAAACATTTTTTTTCTTGAGCCTTACATTTTATATATTGAATGCTAGACAAGGTTGTTTAACATAGAATTTAATCTCTCGAAAACCCAAACAAAAATAACAGCTTTCATATTTTTCTCTTATATAGGAGAGACCACCTACTGTTAAGACACTCCATTATTACTGGAGCTGCTCAATTTCAAGATGTTGCATGGTGAATATTAAAACTCAAAACCTGCTTTTTTGTACCTGACTCAAACAAAGTAAGATAATTTTAAAATCTTTTTCTAGCAAGAATTGAACTCAATATATTCTATTTACATTATATATTACTAAATGTACATATCTTTTTTTTTCAGCTTCACACTGTGTCCTGGACACAGCAGGGTAGGCAGAGGGAACCACATGTTAACACACTCCATTCCCCACTTTCTGCCGAATTCTGGAGGCATTGCGTGTTGAGTGGCAAAACTCAACGCCGCGCTTTGCCTCGAAAATGGAAATATAAACGTAAATAAATATTTCACTTACTTCATAGAGTGGGAATCGAACCCACAACAGTCGCGTTTATGCACAACCTCCTTGTGCCACTGCGCCACAAAGTCAAATCACAACCAAAAAATAGCCATTGGTTTTAGCATGCCAGTTGAGCACAAAATCACTTCACCAATTTCATTTTACATAAAATGAAAAATAAAAATAAAAGCTTGTTCAGATTGAAATGTCAATTCATTATAATAGCATAAAAATTTTACACTTTTTTACTAACAAACAAAATATGTTTAACCTTCTTTATTCTGCAATCTTGCTTCCAGAAACATTTGCTCCGATTGCAGTACTTGTTGTCTAAATGCACTTGCTTCACGAAGTCGAGACACACATGTTGCACATATACAGCAGTCTTTACTATCACCATCTAAATGTGATAACTGGAATGTAAAAGATGTTGGTGATTTTAAATTGGTTACTCTTTATTCAGTGTGTTGAACAGATTTTTTACACAGATTTAGTAGTTTTCTTTAATATTATAAATTAAAATTATATAAATTTTAACAAAGCTACAATGTAAATATAATTATGTTAAATATCCAATAAATTTAGAGTTCGTTTATTCTATATTAGTTTAGATTTTAATACAATTTTGAACAATTGTCCGCTTACAAGAAGACCAAAAACATCCATCAACATATCAGAATAAACTTCTTTCGTATCCATAAACTCGTATTCATTAGTTAACAGACGACATTTCTTTATTGAGCGGCAGCATCGACACAGCGCAGGGTTTATTAGAGGCCCTTGGTTTTTCTTGATATTAACTTCCGCCATTATTTTAAATATTTTATAAAATTATTTAAAAAAGAAGATTTACAAGCGAACCGCGATCCATTTTTTACAATCTGTCACTAAAATGAAATTTGACATATTGAGTTTTTTTGAAAGTTGAAACGTTTTATTTTTGCATTGAATTAATGATGTGTATAGATACTTAATTTTAATCGATAAATGAGAAGATTATGATTTGGTCATTCATTAGGATAAATAGGATTTTTTCCCCTACATTCATATGTACCTTCATTTGGATCTAGATAGGACTGAGGCACTTTATATTTCATTTTTGTATCAAAATTTACCGTAACGTAATTACATATTTATAACTTTAAATTAGTCAATCGTATACCTTTTCTTTCGCTCCTGAGATATATCCAATGAATATATATATTATCAAATAATTAATATATTTATTTTAAAGCTATATTTATTATATAGTTTTAATACTACATACCTGTACTTGATAGTAAAAAAGTTATCAATTTCTTCTAGTATATCTGATTCGATAGACCAATTTCTGTTAAGAGAGTGACAAATATGATTAGGTTTTTATTTTGGGATCTTTATTCTGGTATCATAGGTGCGAGCCTAGTTACAACACTAGAAATCAAGAAATAGAGAAATATGAAGTTCAATATGTTCCGAATAATTTCATGTTTTTTTAACTATCATCTTCGTCTTATAAAACATTGAGTTTTATTATATTAATGTATAAACATTACAAGTGCTAAAAATACGATAATTTATCTAACTCAATGTTTTATAAAACGAAGATAATAGTTAACGGCCTGTTCTCCTAATCAACGGTCGGGACTATCAGAAAATTATATAGAAAACGATGCTCCACAACGTCGAAAAAAATCACACAGCTAGCCAACGAATGTAACTTGCCTTTGAAACATTCAAATTTAAGACAATAGATAAGTGTAGAAAATCCTAAAATCACTAAAAACCTGTAAATCGCACTCCCGTATTATCATCACTGAGTCGAAAGTTTCAAGAATTATTAAATGAGTTTTATAAAAAAGAAAGATAAAACTATAAAGAAGCCTGTAAAGTCTTCACTTCTTAAAAAAAATATTCATATATTGTGAAAACAATTACAAAGAAAAACCTTCATATAAATTATATGATGTCTCGTCCAAACTTAGTCAGCCACGCGCCTTCGGAGAGTCACAGTGTAATAGATAGTTTCAGTACAATATAATATTTTTTGTAATTGGGATCATAGATAAAAAAAACCCGTTAGATACCATTAATTAAAAATTTATGTTTTTTTTTATTTATTATAATTTTAATTATTTCATTTTTTAATTTTTTTACTATTATTTATTTAATTTAAAATGAGTACTAAGAAGAACAAAGGTAAATTTGAGATTGTAATGGCCAAAAATGTATGTTTTTTTATTTATTGCAAAATGTGTTATTTATAATGTAAACACTTGATTTCTAGATATACCTTTTTATATATAACTTTTTGTTTATTCGTAATAATATGAAAAAGAAAAACAATTTACAGTTAAAAAAAAATTTTATCGGTGAATCAGAAGTCTGAAAAATAAATTGTTTATTAAAATAAAATTTATAGCGTTATTTGAATAATAAAAAATGATAAAGTCTAAGGCTCGCATTAATTATGACCAATTATAATTACAGTTTGCAAACCGGTTTTGTGATTTTTTTATTTGACTTTCCAAATGCCACCTGTAGGCGTTGTTGTGCCCAGTTACTTTGATATGGAAGTTATTTATTATTTAATTGGGATAATTGACAGATTAATTATCAAAACTATTGGATTAGGTAAAAAAATAGTATTTTTTTGTAAATTATAAAATTCAATATAGCGCCATCTAGAATTTAAAACATGAAAAAACTGCAAACTTTTTACAGGGCTTATCTTTCATCATCAAAATACACATAAAATAGGTATCAAAACAAGTATTTAAATACAACATTATCTATTTAAATTTTAACACTTCGTCCGGAACGCCACGCTCCACAAGGACATGTAGCTGGAGATACTGGAGGATTTCTGGAGGCTCGCCATCAACACCTTCGGCCGAGCCGACGCTTCGGACCACCACCACCTTGTTGCCATCGCTCCGTGGCACGCAAGACCTCCAGACGGTAAGCGCTTACCAAGGGACATCCTTCCCATACCCCCGACCGACTCCTGAGCTGCTCCCTTGCCGCCGGTCACCTAGCTGGGCCTCTCACGGGTAACCGTGGGTCTCACCCGGCTGGGCAGTTCCGCGCAGGGACTGCATAAGCTCATCCTACCAACAGAATATCCCAACCTAACCCGTATAAAATCTTTATTAAAAAACATTTTTACCCCTCCCCCCTTGGCCCCAAGGCCAAACACCCAACAACGCGGATCCTATTGAGGACCGCCGCGAGAGACCACGGCAAGGCGGGTGCACAGCCCCGGGACCGTTTCCCGACACCGTTGGAAGAGAGAATGCAGTCCAATTAAATTTTAACTTACACAAATAATACCTTAATAACCTCAGTGTAAACTACCTGTTTGGCTCGCACCAGTTAAAACAGTTTTAGAGAAAATTCGTTATTTTATTTTTATAAAGATATATAAATAAAATGTTTAATTAAGAGAAGTAATTGCGTTTGATAAACTGATTTTATAATACAAAAACGTCACTCGCGACTTCTAAATATATTTTTAAGTAATAAAGTGAAAAATAAAACGAATATTTCAGTTTCAATCATTTGAAAAATATTGAGAAACTTTATTTAGCACCATTAACATACGAGTATATTGGATTCACTCGACATTGGTCCACCCAGCCTGCCTTTATTTCAATTCTATTACAAAAATGTTTTAAGACAACTGGAATTTAATATTCATTTTTAACATCTAAACAGTACTAAAACATAACAAAATAGAAATAAAAAACAAAAATTTCATTTCCGATACCGGGAATTGAACCCGAGCCTCCTGGGTGAGAGCCAGGTATCCATACATTATAAAATTGTATTTTATATGTACTAGGAATAAATAGACTATTAAATATAATTTTTATATGTATGAAAATATTTATGTCTAAGTTATTTCTTATATAACATTTATAAGTGCTCTATTTCTCTTTTTATTTCTTTTATTTGCACAAAAGATATTTTACATTATTGTAAGTAATGAGTTTGTGAGCCGATTTTTCTTCGTCCCCGAATAATATGAAATAATTAAAGTTAGATATTTAGTAGCGAATGAGGGAACTTCCTAAAATTTCTACGGGAATAAGCAAAATTGGATTTTTCATTTAAAAGTAAAATATTGTTAAACATTTTTTATGTTTGGTAATATAATCCAATTTTACAATGCAATTTAGTTAGCAAATGAATAATAATTGAATATATTTTAATTATTAATCATTTTAATAAAAAATATCAATTTTATTTTACAAAACCAAGTCCGACATGACACTGTGCATACGTCTATGTCTGTCTGCCTGTGCGGTGCGCAAGCTTCGATCGCTATGTGAGTAGCGGTAAAAACCTAAACTTGGCGCGGCACAAAACAAGAACGGGTCCTTAAAAAACCATTGTAGCATTTAAGATTTGAGTCGTGCAACATTAAATCATACTGTGATGTCTAAAGATTATTTTTAATGGTTAGAATTAGATAATTATCCAGTAATATTTTTTTAAGTTAAGTGTATATATTTCATTATGTTTATATTTCATCTCTTTATTTTTTCCCTGAAAAATATTGACATAACAACATGGAATAAATAAAAATTAACAATATTTACAAATTATTTTATTGATTTAAATCATAATTTAAAATATCTTACACAATAATATCAATAAACTAATTGTAAAATTAGTTATTTAAATAATTGCAATACTAATTACTATTATAAATATAAAATAAATTTATCATAAGTCTCATTTTGTTCATTTGTGATGATTTGAGTATTTATTAAAGCATATAATTGTGTCTTTTATCTTTAAAAAAAAGTGATGTACTTATTTACAGATCAATGTGAAAAACTTTATTTATACACATAATATTAAAGATATATTAAAAACAGAAAAAATAACTTTTATTTATATTAATTTCAATATTTTCAAGTGTTTCTAATATTTATATTTATTATATGGTTAATATGTGTAGTTAAATTATCTGCTTTAATCACAAAACATAATATTAATTATAATTTTTATATAAAAATAATAATATTGCCATAAATTATGCAATTAAAATATTTTGGAATTTAGTATAGCTATTTATTTTTTCAATTACGCTGCTAGTAAAAATATTACTGTATATATAATTTTTTAGAAATATTGATTGTTAGGCTTCATTTCCAAACATCCATTTTCTATAATGAAATTTTAAAAAACTTTACAAATTAGAAATATATAAAGTAAAAAAGTAAAACTATTGTTTAAATCAAAATTATAAATTGCTATTATTTTGATTTAAATTTCAAGTTTTTTTAATAAAAGAAAAGTTTGTTATCTTCTACATACATTACCATATAATACAACGATTGATTATTGCAAGTATTTTTATATGAAGAATTCTGAATATTAAAAAAATATTGTTATAGCAAATAATACAGGCCATCATGACAAAATTCCTGATTGTAAATGAGATATGAGACATGAGATGGCTGTGGATATATCCTCACTTGAGAGCCATTATTTTTTATTTTCAGCTATGGTAAAATTAGTGCAGTTTACAATTAACCGCTTCTTAACCAGCAATGTCTCGATATTAAGCAGAAATCAAAGAATAGTGTCATATCACTAGGTTCTCTTTGCCTTCTATATGTTGGTACAGTGTAAAGCTGCATTTACACTTGCATTATATTAATCAATCTGTTTAGAACTCTTCATATACAATAGTAACAAAAAGAACTATTAACTCTCCAACCAACTACAAACCTTATGATTAAAAATAACACCCCTCAATATCACATTCAGGATGATGACTTTTTATATGAGATTTCAAGCTCGGGTTTTGTATGAAGGCCTGCCCGCATATATGACATCTAAAACGCCTCTCATTCGTATGTGTGCGAATATGATACTGTAAAGACTTGAGCCGGGGATAACTTTTATCACAAAACTCACATCTAAAGTTCCGTTCACCAGTATGGGTTGCTATATGCTCTTTCAAGCGAGACGGCAAATAAAATCTTTGGTCACAATACTCACATTGATGCTTTAAGACCTTCTGGTGATTTCTCCGTTGATGTTCCGTTAATGTCTTCTGTCTATTATACACTTTATCACACAAATTACACGGATAAGTCCTTTTCTGTCCATGGGCTTCAGTCAAATGCTTGTTTTTTAACGCGTATGACATGAAACACTCATCACACTGTGGGCAGCGTATTATAGCTTTCTTTTTATGAACTATATCGACATGCATGTCTTTGTAATGATTGGATTTAAACACTTTACCACAAACTTCACAAGTGTGTCGTTCGTCATCTTTATGGCGTTTTAAATGTGCGTCCAAACGTGGTTTTTCTAAGAAGCACACACCACATATGTCACATGTGAAATTACTGAAGTGCTCCACCATATGAGTGTTCAATGTATTGAAGTCTTCGAAAATATCACTGCACATTAAACAAATTAAATCGTTCCATGTCAGTTTATATAATAACATTTTGTCTGGAGCTTCAAAATATATCTTTTTGCCATGCACTTGATCTATATGTTGTTTGAAGACCTCTAAATCATTAATTTTCATTGGACAAAGTCGACAGTCAATCCTGGTTATATCAATTTTGGGCATTTTCCTGTATCCCATTAATAATTGAAACGGTTTAGTGTCATGAGTCACTGTATGCTCCCTCAAGTCTTCAGGTTTTGGGTAATAGTCCTTGCAGTAGAAACAATAGTAATTGTTTCTTCGATTCTTAAAAGGACATACATATGAATATTGTATTATTGTTAGCAGATTCTCTTCTGACATACAATCTAGGTCTCTATCGTATGTGTTTTTCTTTTCCACTGGTGGTTTTTTTAGTTTTGGTGATAACTTTTTGCTAGAACCTGGAAAGTATAAAAATATGAATACTAATCAAATATTTTTTTAGATACTTATTGAGGAAACTAATAAAAAATTGAACATAGGACATGAACCCGTGCGTTTAGGAGACCATCTAAGTACTCTAAATACTAAGCACGTTGTCATCAAGGCGCGGTTAAATATTTAATATATTATTCTCTCTTGCGAAACGATAATTCTTAACAAATAATTTGAATACAGGGGGAACGATTATGGTTATATTTCCCTAATTGCATAGCACAAAATGGGACAACCACATAGCGACCACTTTAAATACTACTTATCGTCGCAAAAAATATTAAATTAACTACAAAAAAATGATTTCGAGGCAAAGGGCGGCGTTAAGTTCTGTCACTCAACATGCAATGCCTCCAGAATTGGCCAGAAAGTGGGGAACTCTGCCCACCCTGTTGTGTGCGGGATACAGCCTCAAACTGAAATACGAAAAAAGCGTTCGCGTTGGCGACACTAAGAACGAAAGCAAAGATTTTTTTCTGTTATGTTGTATCAATTTCAAAATTATAAAATTAGCTATTTTTTTACTATAACAAAACTCAAAAGAAATAAAACAACTCACCCGATTTCTTCATCTTATTCACTTTATTCTTCAACAACTTTTTCTTAGGAGTACCATTTTTAACTTTAGTTTTCTTCCCCTTTGTTTTCCTTTTAATTGGTTTGTCAGAGTCTGATGACGATTCCGAATAATCATCGTGATAATCATCATCATCAACATCATCTATGTCTACGTCCATGTTTAAGTCTTTTTGTAATTCTTTATTTTCTTCCGCCTTCAGTTTGTCTTCTTCACTTTCTTCTTTTTTGGGCAGTTTTACATCTGTGATCGAATATATCTAATTAACTTAACTTCAATAGATTTGTATATTTTGTGGATTTACTTATAGAAAAAAGAATGCAATTAAGCAATATTAACAAATATATTTATCCACACTCTGAGGAAAACAAATTCATTTCTATGCATAAAAATTAAATTAATTAAATAGCACCCTGCGCCTTCATATCAAAATTTTCTAGCCATAAAAACAGATTCAAATTCAAACATTAATAAATTAACATAGTATTTTGACACTAGATAACCTCTCTTTTTACCCAACAAGGTAAGAAGGTATGAGATAATGAGTGAAGCTGCATAAAAATATACTTTATACTTTTTTAAATTTCCTAAGTCATTTAATGTAGAGATCATCAAATCTACAATTAATATTTTCTAAGCAAGTGTGCATCATTGTAGATGTCAGATTTAATACAGTCAAATACAAGTCTATTTTAGCAAAACAATAATCTTTTTTTACATAAATATATAAAACAATAATTAGTTTCTTCAATTTTAACCGGATCCATAATTAAAACCTATCCAAACTTTCATCAAACTAATATATGTATCCTTTCAAAAATGAAAAAATCATTGACTGGTTCATGGTATTTGTTCCATTGTTACGCACATACTTAATGGTGGTGACAATAACTTTATTTTTTTTTTTTTTTTATCAGTGATAGGTAAGCGTTTGACCACTGTCTAACCTAATCGTAGGTAAAGACGAGGTCTAAGATGTAGCACGCTTACCTAGAAGAACCCTATTCACTCGACTCTTAAAGATCCCCAGATTGTAGTTATCGGGAAACACGGCCTCAGGCAGCGCATTCCATTCCTTGGCAGTACGTACGAGGAACGAAGACGCAAAGCGCTTGGTACGGTGTGGTGGAATATCTACCGTGAAACGGTGCCGTCTACCCGAGAGTCGCGTTGTCCGATGATGGAAAGGGGAGGGCGGAATAAGTTCGAACAATTCCGACGCAAACTCACCAAAGTGTAACCGGTAGAACACCGAGAGACCTGCAACTTTTCGCCTGTGCTCAAGGCTTTGAAGCCTGGCTTTGACCTAGTGACCAGTTTGAACACTAACCAATATCGATGACATGGTTTCCTTTTAAGAAGTCAGTTAAATTAACAAAACTCATAGATTTGAACCTGCACTTTGATAAGTAAAATTTAATTTGATATACCCTCAACTGCAGGTGGATAATCCAATGATATAATATCTTGATGGTCTTCATTCGAGGAGTTGTGTTCACTACAATCATCCTTGGGCTCTGTTTTCAGTTCAATGTCAGTATCCTTCTTAGTTTCTGTAATGTTTATGATATTAAAAAAAATAAAAACAAAACTATTGTGATATTGTGACAGAAAAAAAGTCCAAATGCAGAATTTCTTCAGCTAATTCTTTCGATTCTGGCATTTGTTTTAGTGAATTAGTAGCAAGCTATATGATGTTCAAGGAGCTAAGCATCATCTTGACTAAGTATATAATGGTTGCAACTACAATCTCCACTAGGGGAAGACATAATATAAATAAAATTATTTTAATTTCCCACTCTTGTAAAAAACAACAGATTTGGATTTGAATTATTATTTTGCACATTTTCTATCATTCTTTTCACGTTTTGAATTTGTGTGGGAGGAGAAGAGAGGAATATCTTAATACTACAGTTCCTGCCCAGCCCAATAGGCCCAATACTAAGTAATGTTAAAAATAATAAAACTACTAAAAACCTTTAATAGTTACCATCTTTATCCCCCAATTTTGCACTCAGGAACAACTCTTCACATTGTAACACTTGCTGTCGAAATGCACATGCTTCACGTAACCGAACCACACAAGTTGCACACACACCACTGTCCTTAACATCTTCATCTACATGTGAAAGCTAGAAATATTTAATTTAATTTAGATAAACATATGTCCAAATTTCACATTTCTATCATCACCGGTTACGGCTGTGAGTGCGTCTTACCTCAGTCAGTGGGAACATCCCTTATTATATATATATATAATGAAAATAAATGAAACTATCATTAATAAATAATAACTTACAAGAATACCAAAGCAATCCATTATCATATCTGCGTAAACTTCTTTCTTTTCCATCCAAGTATATTCTGATGTCATAATCCTGCATTTCTTTATAGCTCGACAGCATCTACACAGCGCTGGGTCTATAATAGCCCCGTTATTCTTAATTAAAGCCATTTTTATATTTAAACACTATTTATTAATGTTTTATAGTTAATATATTCAAATTATATTTCATTATTTAAGAAATAATCACTTTGCCTTAATTTGTATTCATATTTTATTATGGTTTTTGTTTCGACAGGTTCTTAACCCAACAAGCCTTAGCAAAATGTCAAACTGATACAGCATACAGTTTATAAAATTTTTTGTTATCATCATATAAAAATTCTAAAATTTAAAATCCATATTACTAATAGTTAAGAAAAATTAAATATTTTATTATTATACAACAGCTCCACACTGTATCCATTGTGAGGTCAGAGAGAACGGAGCGCCAACTTCTACTTTCTACCTGTGTCGTTTATGAGACCAGGCAATTCACGTTATTATGACTGTATTATCGAAGGACAACCGAGGCTTCACCATACACCATACATATTTTTTTATGCCATTTTTCATCACTCCTTCGACGTGCTCAAACAAACTTATTATTATAATAAAATACTGCCCTATTTTCAATAAATTGATATGACATGGTCAGTTAATTTGATTTTATTAAAGCGTGATTTGAAACAAAAATGTTCGAAAATGAAATTTAAAAATTACAGAAATTTGTATTAATTAAAAAAATAAATATCGATTCCTTATACATATACCAACAAAATTATGTACATCACTGTCACATGTCAAAAGCGAATTTGCAAAATGCTAGTTTCCACGCCGTAATTCCTTTAAAAATAGTTTTAATACCTACTAGGTTTATTTGTAAATAAAGTTTAAAATGAACGAGGACAATAATATAATGATATCTGAATATTTATGTAGATGTAAATGTTGCTTAAATGATATAGAATTGAAAAGCTTATGGGAAGTGTATGTGAGTGATGGCGGTGTTGAAATATACGGAAATATGGTTGTTGAGTGTTTTGCTTTGACGGTATCTTGTTTCTTTTATTTTATTGTACAACTTCACGCATCAGTGTTTTAAAACGTCACTCTGTACCCCGCATAGCAGTGTAGGCAGAGGAAACTTGTGTTCAAACACTCCATAACCACACTCCGCCCAATTTTAAAGTCATTGCGTCCAATCACAATTATTTATATTGAACCTATAACTATCGCGTTCACAGTTAAACTCCACTGTTTCATGACGGCTCAGTTTTATAATATTTATTATTTAAATAAAACATTAACTATAATATTTTATTTAAATAATAATTATAATATTTTATAAAATTCAATTTACTTTACGAATAAATATTCTTCTAGAAAGCGATATATTTAATATAAATAAGTATATTTTATGCTCGTTATTAAAATACGAGACCGTCCTGGCTGTTTTGTTTATTTACATTTATATTTTAATTTCTTTGCTCTGGTGTCTGGCGTTGAGTTCCGCCCCTAAACACGCAATGCCTCCAAAAATTTGCGAAAAGCGGGGAACGTGTGCGGGATACAGAATGAAAGTGTAAAATAAAATAATAATAAAATACCTAGTAGATGGCTTAATAATAAATAAGTGACTGATCAGTCCTGTACATGTACATCTAATTTTTTGTAATTTATATATATTTATGTATATAAAATGTTTAATATTTTACAGTGGGTACCATCTGATGAACCAGAACATATTTGTGAGATGTGTATATTGAAATTGCGACAAGCACTTGATTTTAAGAGGAATATATTGGCTATTGAAGATGTCCTATTAAATGGTATAAGCTCCTACTTTAAAGGAATTATATTTATTCTAAAAAAATATAATGTATATTGTAATATAATTTTAATAAATAAAATTTTAATAAATATAAATGAATAATAATTTGACTAAGACTAAATTTAAATAACTAAGCCAGTCAATTGCACACTTACAGAAAGATGCTGCAACACAATGGTACAGTATTTGATGACAGAACAGCATCTGTCTCTAAAAGTAAAGTCAGTTGAATATCCATATGGTTTATCGTGTTGTGTTCTGATACACACACACACACACACAATTGTAAATGAAAAAAATTATAGCTACTTTTGAAATATATAATATCTATTTGTTTTTGATATTTCATGTAAAAATAAAAGTTGAGATAAGAAAATTGGGAGCCATAGGACCTAATTATATTAACTTATTTGTTATTATTTAATAGGAATAGATACAAAAGAAGAAATAGACGATCAGTCTGATATAACATCATCGACAACACTAGTAAAATATGTTCCAATTAATGAGGAATATGAGCATGTTGAATATTTGGAGCTTGAAGAAATGTCTGAAGGTAATATTGCATTACCAATAGTCTATTTATTTAGGCATGAGGCAAAATGTAAACAAAGAAATAATGTTTCTAAAATTTTATTGTGACTTTTCAATTTCTATTTAATATAAATAGACCTATATTATACAACAATGTTGACCTATAAAATGACCATTTGTTGATTTGATTTGCTTACCTTTTATCTCATGGCTCTGTGAATAGAGTATAAGCAAAAAATTATCAATCATCATTTTTATCCTCATCAGATGCTGTCACGCTGCTCTTAGGTGGCAAGTAGATACTATTATCTTTACATATATTTTGTAGTAATATTAGAATCTAGTGTTAAGATTCATCACTCAATCGAGATGCTGTGGTTGGGTTTATTAGATTACACAAAATAGTCGACGTGTGATTGCGGCTTAGAATAGGATCACCCTGGTTCTGTCGGTGTCGTAAGAGGCGACTAAAGTACGTGTGGTAGAGTCACGTCGCCAGTAATGGCAACACGCATAGGCAGACTCGACCGGACTAATACCACCCCCGGCATTTAAAACCGGCGTGAAGTAGTGCTCTTGCCACTGCGTTTCGCATTAGGTAATGTCGGGCCCGGCGCCCTACATCTCCACCTTAAAGGCCGGCAACGGCAACTCCCATAAAAAAATAAAAAATATGTAAATTAGTTCCATTATGTTTCTATTGTATCTCATTTTAATAACCTAAATTGCATTCACAGAACAACCACATCTAAAAATCCTAACAGAATTAGTCAATATAAGTTCAGGTCCCTCAACACCAAGGGCCTCAAGTTCAGGGTCCCCCAGCCCATTACGAAAGTGGCCTAAAAAGAAGAAAAAGCATGAATTAACTAAATTTTATAAACAATATACTAAAGACGATTTAGCGGAAGCGATAAGAGTTGTTAGGAACGGCGAAATGAGTTGCGCATATGCAGCTAACAAGTATGGCATCCCCAAGAAGACTTTGACAGTTAAAGTTAACTTGTTTAGTGATGCTGATGGTAAGTGGTCGATAAAATGAATAAAAATAGAATTTTCATGTGTTTTGTTCTTAGTTTTTTTTTGCTATTTACGTACTTATTTTTTTTTTATTTAAATAAATAATTTTGCTTATAATTTTGAAAATTGCATTGTGGGTAGAGGTAACTTAACACAACACTATTTCTGACCAAACTGAAGAATCACAACAGTCTTATATACAGTTAAATACTTTAATAGATAATTTAAAATTTGTTTTCTTTTTCAGGCGACGAATCCACCAACAAGCATTACAAATTAATAGAAGAAATTAAAGTCCTCTTAACACACACTACAGCTATGCCGTTCAAAACAAAAACAACAAGATATTACTGTTTCTACTGTTCCACCGAAGGCCCCTGCTTCGAAGATACTGACGAACTTAGAGAACATACGAAAACAAAACACGAACACGAATGGACTAAAATAGAATTATATATGAGACCGCAATGGCTAAATGAAGTTATAAAAATGGATGTCCTAGATATACATTGTAAAATATGTCAAACAATGTTGCCAGACTGGAATAATTTGTTTGTTCATTTGGCAGAAATACATAATTTGGAGTTTGATATGGCATACACTAAAATTATACCTTATGGTCTAAGTGCTAATTTAAAATGCTTTTTGTGTGGGCAAAGTTTTCACAATTTCGGACATTTGGACAGTCATATGAATAATCATTATAGTAATTATATTTGTTACGAGTGTGGCGACACCTTTCTTTCAGCCAGTCGTTTGGATAAACACTTGAGTGTACATAAAATTGGTAATTATCCTTGTGAATATTGTGATAAAGTATTCAAATTAGAAAAATATCGCTCAAAACATGTAAGCTTAGTACATATACAAGAAAATACAGTCAAATGTTTGTACTGTCCGGAGAAATTCCTAGGTATTTTTCAAAGGCACATTCATGTGACTGAGAAACATAAAGAAAAACTTAAATACATGACTTGTGAATACTGTGGGAACAGTTATACGTGGAAGCCGTATTTTTTAGCCCATATGAAAAGAAGGCACGGTTCTGAGAAGAAATATAAGTGTAAATATTGTGAGAAATGTTTCTTAATGAAGTATGAATTGAAGAACCACATGGTGAGACATACGGCGGAGAAGAAATTTGTATGTGGCTTATGTGGGCTAGGGTTTACTAGGATGGTTAGCTTAAAAAAGCATTGTCAGGCTCATGAAGAAGAGACTATTGAATGATGTAGGTATATTTTTAAAGTAGAGTGGATAGTGGAGTGGATACAATTAAAGTTCCATTTTTTTTTTTTATGAGAGAGGACAAGGCAAACGAGCGTTCGGGTCACCTGATGGTAAGTGATCACCGCCGCTCACGACCCCATGGAACACCAGAGGAGTGGAGGAACACCATAAGTGCGTTGCCGGCCTTTTAGGTGGAGGATGTTGGGCGCCGGGGCCCGGCATTACCTAATGCGAAACGCAGTGGCAAGAGCCACGACTTCACGCCGGTTTAAATACTGGGGGTGGTATTAATCCGGTCGAGTCTGCCCAAAATTGAGGAATGATTAGATTGAAATATTACCAATTCCCTAATATAAGGTAAGTGCGGCGTTAAGTACTGCCACTCACACAATATCTTGAAATTGGCTGGATAAATAAAATCTAGTTCTACCTTGCACATGCAGTAGATATGCAGAATCAAAGATATTTTATGTTAAATTTCTTCTTAACAAGAATTGTAAATGTATGATTTTTTAGTTGTTAATGAAATATAGATAATTATATAAATACTGTTGTTTAATTTCTGCCTAAAAGTTTCTTAAATTGAAATGAAGGCATTTATAAAATATACTTAATAATAATAATAAATTGAATACATAGACTAAGTGGGTTCTTGGGCCACCAGACCTATGTTATGTTAGCAAACCTGAAATTTTGGGGATCTAGTCAAATATGTAGTTAATACTAAGTTAAGACTGTATCCGTACTTACGTCGCAACGTTGAGAAAGACTTCTATATTGCTTGTTAAAATATAAATTGTGTAAAATATATAATTTAATGCTTATAATTATTAGCTTTTTGTAATTATGAAACATTTTAGCAACGAATTTTGAATATAATTACTTAAAAAGTCCTTTCTGATAAGTTAAACATATTTATTTCCAAATAAATATTTGATCAATAAATATTTTTAAATATTTAGTTAAAAGTTTATGAATAGCATCAAGAAAAAGCACTCGAAATTGAGTTATTCTGTCCACTTTATAAATTCGATACAGAAGAAACCTGAAAATCCTATGGAATTTGACAATTTCAAATTCCATCATATATTAGTGTTGTTGGTGACATTATTGTCCTTAATCCCTGGCCCTGGGATCTTGGGCTAACATAATAATATAAAGCTTAAAAGCTATTTAATAATTTTCTAAATAAATCAACATACACGTATTCTTTAATTTAAACGAATGTATCACCGCATATACTTTCTTAAATACTTACCTATTTCATCCCTTGATATATTGTTTTTTTCTAAGTTTAATATGTACATGTTTTACACATCCTTAGTGTGTTCTTTCCAAACTGTCAATGTCAAACTGGGAACATATACTATATGTCAAACTTACATGGAAACAGAAAGTCTATTAATATTCAAAATAAGCTATTTTTGTTTTAAATAATGGAAATAAATTCTAATATTGGATATATAAAAAGATGTAAATGTTGTTTGGAAATAATGGGTTTGAAAAATATGTGGTCAGCTTACAATGCAGGCGATGAAACCGAGATATATGGACAAATGCTTAATAACTGTTTTGTTTTTGACGTAAGTGAAATAAATAATAGGTTGCTAAATATCTCCCTTCCGCCTTTTTGTCTTTTGAATTTCGCGGCTATGTACAAAGCGCTACAGAGCTCTTATCGGGCAATTCTATACATCATTTGAAAGGTCTTAAAATAACCTACAAACCGACGCTATGCTTGATTAGTTTGGATATTGCATTCCGAAGTTATAGACGTGTAAACATGGCATTCACTAAAGCCGAAATTCGTGTTATTTTGAAGTTTTCCTTCGTTAAAGGCAAATCTGCTAGAGAAACGTTCCGTGAGATTGATGGTGTTTTGGGGGGATGGCACTCTATCACTTCGAACCGCGGAGATTTCGACGAATCAGAGCCGGTGAAAACGACACCATGGATAAGCCAGCCGGCGGAAGACCTGTGACGACGAATACCGATCAAATCCTGGAAAACATCGAGTTAGACCGGCATATGACATCTCGTGACATCGCCCAGAAGATGGGAGTAAGTCACCAAACAATTTTAAACCATCTGCAGAAGGCTGGATACAGAAAAGCTTGATGTTTGGGTGCCGCGTAATTTGACGCAAAAAAAACAAACCAAATGATTACCACCTGTTCCTGTCCGTGCAGAATACCCTTGGTGGTGTAAATTTGGCCTCAAAAGGGGCTTATGAAAAGTGGCTGTCTGAGTACTTCGCAAAAAAGGTTCTACAAGGGGGGTATTATGAAGTTGCCATCTAGATGGTAACAGATTATCCAAGGAAACAACCTATATTTGAACTAAATCTGATCACTGTAACACTTTTTATAAAGCATTGAATAAAGCGTAAAAAGCGGAAGTGAGATACTTGTCCACCATATATAAACATCTTATTTAGTTCACTTTTGAAACAAACTATATTAACTTACTTCAACAATATTCAAGTAATTCAACAAATTACTTCAACAAAATATTGTGTACAGTGAAATCAGAAGATATAAAAAATATCAAATTTTTAAAAAAAAAATACTTTTCTTTGATTTGCAAGATAATTTAAAAAATAATTAACAATTAATATTCAAATTAATATTTTAATTTGAACATTAATTGTTATAAAGGTAAATATGTTCAATATAGTAAATTGTTGAAATAACTTCTTGCTTTGATTCTTGAATCTGATGCAATGGGATGTCTCATATATTGAAAAGTTGCCCAGTTATTGTTGGGTTTTATAGAAATGTACAGTACGGCCGACGAGTCGTCTTTGCCGTGAAGCTAGGTATAAATGGATTGGATTGATTTAAATTTTTTCTTACTTTTCATTATCTTTATTATCTTCCTGATTGAATAATAAATTTATTTTAGACTAGTATCTACTATCTATTCAATTGTAATAGATTCATGATTTTTCTTTCATAAAGTGAAGGTAGCTTTGAGAATCTTAATACATCATAGCATAATTGAAATTAACTTAGCAGGGTAGACTGAGAACTTGACCCATTCTCTACTTTCTGCCATGTATTTGAGAGATTATGTATTGAGGCAATTGTGGCCCAATAGCAAAAGGATGTAACAGTAAATTTGACAGTTGTGAGTTTGATTCTTGATTGGGAGAATGAATATTAAATATTTTAATTTCCTTGTTCTGGTAACTAGGAGAGGTGGTCATTAAGTTCTGCCACTCATCAATTACTTCATATGTATATAAATGCTCCTTTTATTTAAAAGTAAATTATAAAAGTTTAAAAATAAATTATAACAATAATAATATAATTTAAATAATCGCAGTGTTGAGTTTTGCCACTCAACACGCAATGCCTCCATAATTCGGCAGAAAGTGGGGGATATAGTGTTTTAACACGTGGTTCCTTTGCCTACTGTGATGTGTGCGGAATACAGCATGAAGCTGATCAAATTTAAATGCACATTAATTTAGATTATTATTTACAGTGGGAGCAGCCATCAAAGGGTGATTACTCTGAGCATATATGTGAGGCATGTATCACAAAGTTGCTTAATGCCATTAGTTTCAAAAAAGAAATTTTACTCTCTCAGCAGTTGTTAAAGGAACAGTTAAGAGATGGTAAATATTTATTTAATTTAGTGAGTTTTTAATTTAGTAAGTTATTTATTATATTTTTTGCTCCTTGGTAGATATAATTATCAAACTTTTTCCATATGTGGGGTATAAATAAAAAAAATAAAATGCTAAGGCTAATCAGGCCAGTTATGGCGCCGAGCACAAAGTGTGCTGAAAAATCTACTGGCTGTGGGTTCAATCCCCTCTCAGGGAAAGGAAATATTTATTTAAATTTATCTATTCATTTCTTCACTTCGGTGTCGAGGCAAAACGCGACGTTTCGTCGCCGTTCAACACGCAATGCCTCCAAAATTTGACGAAAAGTGGGGAACGGAGTGTCTCAACACGAGATTCCCTCTGCATACTGCAGGATACATATAAAATACATGACCACAAAATGACCACTTATGATCATATTTCTTACAAGTTAAATTATGATTAATGTTATATCTTTTCTCCAGAACATCTTGATGAGATAAAGCAAGAAGAATCTGAAACGGACATAGAGACCGAATATCTAAGTATAGAATGTTTTGAGGATGACGACAATGGAAGAGAAAAGAAAGGCAATCAATTATATTATTATACTAGTGACCCACACACGTTTTCTTCCAATTAAAATTACTGCTATATTATAGCCAATTCATACAAAATATTGTTATAAATTATAGCCTATGTGGTATTCTGGTATATAAGCTATATTGTTGTAAAGTTTCATCTAAATTTGTTCATTAGTTTTTACCTGAAACTGGCACAAATATGCATCCTCCAAAAATTCATATTCATAACAGTATGTTAAGTAGGATAGATGTAGTAAGATACTAAGAAGTAAGATAGGAGATAAGAAAAAAATTAAATATAGGTTATCACACTGAAATGATACACCATCAGACTGTGAATGCTGTGGTAGGTCTAATCCTACTCGTTGCCATCAATTTAATTAACTTATTTAATATTATAAAACGATTTTCTTTGTGCATCGTGCCTTATGTGGAAAAAAGATATAAAAAGTGTTATCTCGTTCATTTATAAAATTTTGAATATTCTTGATACATTTATCATGTACACAATGTATCAGATACACAAAAAATAGATTCTATATGTTTATAGAAACTAAAGTGGAATCTCCAAACAGACCGATCAATGAAGAATTGTTACTAAACAAAAGAATTAAAAAATACACAGATGACGACTTACAGAAATGTGTTGAAGCTGTTTTAAATAAAACTTTATCACAAAACAAAGCATCCATTTTGTATAATATACCAAAGAAGGCTATTAGTGTGGCTGTTTCTAGTAAGTATAGGTATTTATTTCTATTTTTAATTAGAATTATTTATATTAATTAGAAGTTTAATTGTTAATTATATTTTAATTCCAAAAATATTCTCTTAATGTTATCTATTTAAAAGTACTGTAATTTTTTTGTTAATTAATACAAATATCTGTGAGGAAAATGGCCAATGGAGTGTCTTAGCACTAGATTCCCACTATCTACTTTACTATATATTGACACAGTATAGTTGACGAGTTGTACCTAACCTGAAGTTAGCCTTTCTTAACTTTTGCACATTACTCTAAACTCAAACAATGCTCCGCTCTCAACCATCACAGCTAACTTCAGGCTGGCCATTCATCGACTATACCGTATACAATATGTGGGACAAGGTGTGAAGCAACAAAAGAAACAAAAACTTTGTTGGTGGTCATATTGAGTGTTTATGTAATAGTGATATAAAATGTAAGGTAAGTAATTTATGCTATATTTTATCTAAATAGTTATATTTAAAACTTACTACCGTTTACTTACTTTAATATAGATTATTGACTCAGTGTAAATAGTTTTTTTATCGAATTTACCTGAAACTTATCTCAAAAGCTCTTATTTATACATGTGCATTAATTATACTTTTTATTATTCAAAACTTAATTATATAATAGTGTAACGATGATTCTAAGTAAAAACGAAGTATTTCTTCATTTCAAGTGTAACTCCTTTTTTTAGAAAAGCAACGTTTAGACGAAGGGACCAAACCAAAGAAACGTAAGAATCCAGATCTACAAAAGTGTCAAGAGAATTTGGATTGTATAATAAAATATACAAATGCAACTCCTTTCAGCGGCTTTCGAAGAATCGGATATTCCTGCCATTTCTGTAAGGAAGCCTATGAAAGGCCAAGTGATTTAAAATCTCACACATTGAATAAACACTTAACTGGAAGTGTATTGCAAGTGAAAGTGTTACCAGATACTAATGTCAAATTAGACATAACTGGGCTAAAGTGTAAAATTTGTGATGACAATATTAACACACTCGAAAATGGTTTGTTGCATTTGAGTGAAGTGCACAATGAGAGAATACATACTGAAACAGCTTATTATTTAATACCGTTCAAGTTTAATAGTGAATTGTTAAAGTGTGTTGTTTGTTGTGACGAATTTCAGAGTTTTAAACTTTTAAATGATCACATGAACTCCAATCACTATACAAACTACGCATGTTCAAAATGTGCTCGTGGTTTCAATAGTAAACGGTCTCTTACAACACACAGCTACAGACACGAAACAGGCATAATTTCATGTCAATATTGCCCAAAAGTGTTTTCTAACCGGGTCCGTAAAATAGCCCACGAGCGTTCAGTCCACTTGTTTAATAGTAAACGCCATAAATGCGGATACTGTGGTGAAAGATTTACAGACGTTGTCAAGAAAAAAGATCACGAAGTGCAGATTCATAATGTGCCAAAACCGATCTACACTTGCCAAGCATGCAACAAAACATATAAAAGCCAAAGGTCACTTAGAATGCATATACGAGGATTTCATCTACTTCTGCGACCTTATCAGTGTGCACACTGTGAATTTAGTGCCTTTAAAAACATTGAACTAAAAATGCATATGGTTAAACACACAGGATCAAAAGATTTTAGTTGTGTTGTATGTTCGAAATCATATGGAAGAAAGTCAACACTTCGTGAGCATATGCGTATACATATGAACGATAAACGGTTCAAGTGTGAATACTGTCTGCACGCATTTGTACAGAAGTGTAGTTGGAAGATGCACATGCAGGCGAAGCATGGTGAAAGTGTTTAATTATCATGTCTCGTTAATATTCTAAATAGTTATTTATGAACAAAGTCAACATTTCATGAACATAGGCATATAAATGCAAACGATAAACATGATGAAAAAGTGTATAGATTTATTGTTGAAATTTTGTTTCTTTTTTTTGATAATATTTGTATGCTCTGAATAAAGAGTTTTGATTTATATTTGCCTTTTTATTTAATTTGGGTCTAAGATTAAAAATATTAAGATAACATAAAGCATTTATTTTCTGCATATGGGTAAAAGACAGTGATTCTGAGGTCTATGGCAGGAATACTGACACTGTTCAAGCAGATTAAGATACTCCGTTTTCATTTTTCACTTTCTATAGCAAGTCTCACAAGAGCGGGGAAATGGAACTAATAAATTCTCGCCAAGTTAAGATCAACCTGGTCATCGCGTTTACTATCAAATATGACGACGGCCTATGGTGCAACTGTAAAGTATCCATTAAAAGCGGCTTATTTATATAATTACAAAGAAATAACGGATTTTTTATACACTTAGTTATATGAATGTCAATTTCTTTGTAACGCTTTCACGTTAAAACTACTCAACCGATTGTCATGAAACTTTGTACAAATACTTCTTAGGGATTTTAGAAAGGACAAAGAATATAATTAAAAAAATATCATCATATTTGGTTATAATATAAAATTAAATTTAAGCGAACGAAACCGCGTTTGAGTCTAGTATATTCAAATAGTCACAATTTCTTTATAGAAAAGCACAGAAGGAGTTCCAACGACGACCCCGCAACTGACACTGACGAGGAAACCTACCCAGCCCATGACTATTAACGAAAATCAATTTACAGGATCATGGCGAAAATTTAGCAAATATACTCGTTTATACTAAAGCCACGCGCATAACGTAATTACAGTGGCTTTGGATACGCATGTGCGTTTTGTCCGAAGGTTTACAAAAATCCGGCTAATTTAAAACTACATTCGTTTGGGCATGAATATTCTGACAAGAAAAATATTATCATGGGCCAGGATCTGTCTGATTATTTGGTAACTTTGGATATAACAGAACTTTACTGCAAAATATGTAAAATAACTATAGAAACGATAGACGAAATGCTGACTCATCTCAAAGATCACGGCAAGACGATCAATATGGATATAAATAATCATATAGTGGCTTTCAAGTTTGGAGGAAAACATTTCGCTTGTGCGATCTGTGCCTGTAACTTCAATCGTTTCAAAACATTACAATAACATGTGAATTATCATTATATTTGCGAAGTGTGCGACTTAGGTTTCATAAATCGGACTTATTTAAAAAATCACTATGAAAGGCATAAAAATGGTGCTTTCTCTTGCAATTTTTGTGCCAAAATCTTCGAAAATGAAATAAAGAAACGTTCAAATGAGTTGGAAAAGCATATGAACTTGAAGAAATGCAAATGCAAGCATTGTGGAGAGGAATTTACGTCTTATAGAAAGAATGAGAGGCACATAGCTGATGGTCATCGCGTTTCGGGAAAGAAAAATAAATGCCAAACATGTGGGAAAATGTGTTTTACAGAAAAGGATTTAATAGTTCATGTTAAACGTGGTCATTTAATACATAAAAAGTATACTTGTTAGTTATGAAATTTCTGTATAAGATTGAGATAAGGATTGAAGAACTGTATAAGACAAAGGTTTCATCGGACAAGGGATGAAAGTGCAAATTTAAATACAATAAGTAATAAAAACGTATCACTTAATTGCCTGGAGGGTCTACTGTTCCTTCAATTTTTTATAGGTTTCAAATATTTTTTTAATGTGTGTAATATGAATAACTTTAAAATTGCATTTTAACTTTATTCAAAGAAATTGCGATCTCCAACAATTTCCAGAACATCTTAATTATAGTAATAATAAATCAATCAAAATGTAATAAATCAAAAAAAGATTGAAAATTATGTATAAAAAAATGTTAAAACAATTTAAATTATAAGCCACTACTACTACTAAACTATCATTGTTTAAAAGTTATACAGTATACTTTTTCTTTAAAAACAAAATATCTTTCATTTGTCACTTCACACAGTATACATACTACATATAGTTCGCTAGGGCGCTATGGGAGAGGACGTTTAAAACCACATTTAATCTTGATAATCGGTTTTGAAAAAGTAAAATAAAATTCGATTTGTCAAGCTCTCATCAATAATTTATTTTTTATATACACTATGCATATATTTTAGTATGTGTTTACATAGTTATTACATTTTTTTTAAATCTGTCAAGAAGTTAATATTTAAAATAAAAAAAAAACCACGAATATATATTCAATATAAATAATAGCCTCCTAAAACAAAATCTTGTTAAGAAAAATATAGTAATAAGTCACTCTGTAATTTCTCCCTAGCTCTGCTCATTTAGACCGACTTTGTTACATGTACAGTACAGTCGAGGTTCAGAAGATTTAGTTTTAGGGTTTTTTCGTACCTTTGAATATTATCTTGTGTGGAAATTCAGAAAACCTAACTTCAGGGCAGCCACAACTCGTCGACCGCAATGAAGCCTCCTGTAGGACTTGATGATTTCAGTGCTTGTAATGTTTTCAATGAATAAAGAATTTTTTTTTTTCCCGCTCATTTTAGTCTTTTTAAATAGTACAATAGGAATGCTTTATTTTCTATACACTAATTGGCGAAATTACACATGTTGACCGATGACGACAGTGTCCGATGTATCAACTACCAAATAGAACTTTAAAAGTTTATTCTTAAATGTTATACTTCCACATTTCTTTTTCATTATATTTTTTCCTAAATTAATTATAAATTTTCATATATTCACTCATGCATACTTTTATAACGTCAGCATATCCTATATTGCAATATTTGTACTACATCTTTTTTATTTCATAATCTCATGTACTCTCGTATATTTTTACCTATCAATTCTTTCCGAAATTCCAGCACAATACAATGTAAGAGGCTATCTATAAATTACTCGTCACATGTTAAGGCCATGATAATGAGAATAGTTTTAAATTTCGTGACATGACATTTTAAAATATAAAATCATATATATAAGAACTGCTGCTTGAACACATCTGTTAACTTGTTATATTTACCGATAATAATATTCTGTCTCTTACTTACTTGCAAAAAACCATAGCAAGTGTATGCAAGTTCCATGCCTTTTATATATATAGAGGTTGAAGAAAAAGAAGAAGACACAGACGGATTGGCAAGCCCGCCGAAGTGCCACAACAGCCCGAATCCAAATTGCTGATTGAAGTCAACGCCGTTTGCGTGCGAACGGCCGCGATCTTCGCCCGCGCCCTTTTTAGGGCGAGGCGTTTGAAACTACAACCTACATCGAGTGCCCGATCCTAACAGGAGTTAGGATCGATGATTGCTGTGAGCGGGTCCCGCTAAGAATACCGGATCTCACCATGCGCAGGTCGCGATCTCGATCGCGCTCGCGCACATCACGAGATAAGGAAGAAGAGACAAGAGGAAGGAAACCGGAGCACACGCTGTCGCTAGACAACAGCCACTCCACAGATAGAAGCCGTCAGAGACCTACGTCACGCGGAGGGTCCCGTACAAGGACTCCGGAGACGCGCAATATAACTACCCCGTGCAGGACACCCGTTCCGCCGGAAAACCCGGAAGTGACGCCGCAGCGGATGATAGTGGAAGAGACGCATTCCCAGCACTACTCGGACCTGCTAGCGGTAGCCGAGCTGCAGCGATGCGGCACGCTATCCCGCCCACTGTTGGAGGCCATCGCGACGTTCCTCAACAACAGAGGACGCGAGTTAGCGCACGCAAACGAGGCTGACGCGAAGTCGCAGAAACGCGCACCCGTCAGGCGGCCCCGGCCCACCGAAGACGACAAGGACGCAGAAAAGGACAGCAACCTAGACCCCAAGAAGGCGTGCACACAACCGCGCCCTCAACGCGACTCACGAGATCCGCGGGTCAGTCGCCGCCAGATTATGGGGAATGACCCCACAGAGAACACCGCCGCTGCCGCTATTGCCGCCACAAGCCAACAGGCCGCCGTCACCGAGCCTGAGGCTACTGCCGACACGAGCTTCGCCGAGGCGCTCCGAGCGCAGCCGAACAAAACGAAGCCCACGAACACGACACGAACAACAACAGAAGACGCTACGCAGCAAAAACCGCGTAAGCCCCGCCTCCCGCCGCTAGTTGTGGAATCGTTGCCCGATTGATCGAGGCATTTCAAGGTACTGGAAACCCGCATAGGCCACGCCCCAAATGCGAGGCCGTTCGGACGCGGTGTTAGATTCTCGCCCGAATCCGAGGAAGAGTACCGCACAATTCAAAGGTACCTCTCGGATTTGGAGAAGGAAACCAATATTTCTTGGTTTTCATACGGACTCCCAGCGGAGAAAAGTATCAAGGTGGCCATCAGGGGGCTACCAGTTACTACGACTCCCGAAGAAATTACGGAAGCCTTGGCCGAGGTCGGTTACATCGCCGACTACGTACGCCCCATTAAAGCCAGGAAGGGAAGGCCGGGCTGCATCTTCCTGACAATTCTGCAGAACACCGCGGGACTAATACCGGACATCTACGGCGTGACGGAGCTGTTGTGCATGCCTGGGGTCATAATAGAAGCTTGGCGGAGCAAAAGGGGCCCGGCGCATTGTCATCGCTGCCAGGCGTTTAGGCACTCAAGCCATGGGTGCCAATGTCGCCTGGCCTGCGTGAGATGCGGAGAAGAGCATCTTGCGCGCGACTGCCCGCGCCCCCTGGAAGAGCCCGCTACGTGCGCCAACTGTGGCGGAGCGCACCCGGCCAACTACTCCGCGAGTCCGCAGCACCGGAGGGAGGCCGAAGACCTCCACCCCGGCCAATAAGCCGGTAGACGCAGTGATAGAAAGGGCAATCACTACCCTCACGGAGGTCCTCCTCGCCCTCCGGGAGGGAAGGGACCCCACACAATGCGTGCTAGTCGGGTTGAGCAAACTAGTCAACAATGAATAATAACGCTCCCCGAATAGTATATTGGAACGCCAACGGACTTCGTCGCCGGATACCATTCTTGCGCTGCCTGCTGAACGAACACCGCATAGACGTGGCACTTGTCAACGAGACACACCTCCATCCCTCGTTGACGTCTAACATCCCGGGGTACCACGTCTTGCGTTTGGACGCCCTCGCTGAAAACCCATACCGAGGGGAGAGCAGCCTGCACCGCGTGAGGAAGCCTACCAGCCCACTCCGTGGTACGAGTCTACATCTAAATTGGACCTCAAAGTGATTTCGTAGTGAAAACGCCGCGAGTTCCGCCGGCGCTTCTCAGCGCTGTGTTGAGCACCCAGCAACATGCGTCCGGGCGAGCCGCCGCTCGCTCATGACTGCCAGTGCAGGCCCGTACTTTTGTGAATATCAGTGCTCAGTGACAAGTGAAAAAAGACACTAGACATGTCGGGTCGCAGTGGTGAGAGACGGGTCCGTTCCCGCTCAATATCCCGCTCGCAATATCGAAAGGAGCAGGACTTAGGAGGCGCATGCTACAATCATGCGTACCCCCGATGATTCTGGCCCACTCTCGCCGAGGCTTGAGAAGCCCTTTACCTATGGAAAACCCTTGGGTTTTCCATAGGTACATACCTACTGAACGCCCGTCGCGCCGTAGAGAGCGCGACCGCACAGTCCCGGCTGTGTCCGCACAAGAGCCGCGGCCAGCACAGGAGTCGGACTATTTTGCGGTGGCCGAGTCCAAGGATACCAGTAAATTATACCAAGGAGGAGACGGAGCCACCGCCTCCGATGTAGAAAGACGGACGACTGCGGCTGGACAAGCCGCGTTGCCCGCAAGAAGACCGCGAAGCTCCGATGGGTTCGCGACATCGGACTCTAAGCGGGTGTGCGCGTCAGGCCGCGCATCCCCCTCCTCAAGGGTGACGTCACCCACGTTTGCCGAAGCGGCCCGAGCGCCGCGGATTGCCGCCGGCGGCACTACTGTCGCCGCGTTGTCGCAAGCCGCCGCCGCTGGCGCTAACGTCGTCACCACGTTTCCGCTACCCGCCACAGCCGGCGCTGTGTTTTCATCGCCGCTCCGTGCCGGTACAGATGGCGCCACTCGCGCCTCTATTCCGCCCGCCGCCGCTGGCGTACCTGTCGCCGCCCCTAAGAAACAACACCAACAGTCAAGGATACCGCCGCTAGTGGTGGAGGTCCTCCCCAATTGGACCCACCACTTCAGGGCGTTGCGGGAAAAGATTGGCCACGCCCCTAACGCACGACCGTATGGAAAGGGCATGCGTTTTATGCCCGGCTCGGTGGATGAGTACCGCATTGTACAGCGGTACCTCACCGAGTTGGAAAAGTCGGAGAACATCTCCTGGTTCTCCTACGGTCTGCCGGCGGAGAAAAGTCGAAAGGTAGCCATCAGGGGGCTACCTTCCTCCACAACGCCGGTAGAGATCCAGGAGGCCCTCTTGGAACGAGGGTTCAGAGCGGAGTTTGTGCGGCCTATCAATGCGAGGAAGGGCAGGCCTGGATGCATCTTCTTCGCAATCATGGCCAATACCGCCAACCTTACCCCGGGCATCTACGAAGTCACAGAACTTCTTAATATGCCCGGAGTGATTATTGAGGCATGGAGGAGCAAGAGGGGCCCGGCGCAATGCCATCGCTGCCAGGGCTTCCGCCACTCCAGCCACGGCTGCCACAGGCGGATAGCGTGCGTGAGGTGCGGCTAGGAGCACCTCGCCCGCGACTGTCCGCGACCTAGAGACTCCCCGGCAACCTGCGTCAACTGTGGAGGTCCCCATCCCGCGAACCACTCAGCGTGCCCGCAATTCAAACGCGAGGCACGCAATTGGCGGGCGGGCACTGTGGCCCTAACACAAGACGCGAGGAAGCAGAACGAAGCGGCGTCAAGAACCACCAGAGTGGGGGTGAAAGATATCGCGCCGTGGCACTCTCGTCCACCGGACAAAAAGCGCCTACCAAGGGATCTCCTAACCTCACCCAATACCGATTCCTGAGCTGCTCCCTTGCCGCCGGTCACCTAGCTGGGCCTCTCACGGGTCACCGTGGGTCTCACCCGGCTGGGCAGTTCCGCGCAGGGAGCTGATAAGCTCATCCTACATCAGAAAGATTCCTTTCCATCCAGTTAAATTGTCTCACACTTTTACCTTTTTCCCCCCTTGGCTCCAAGGCCAAACACATAACGACACAGGCTTCGTAAAGTCTGGAGATAGAAACCACGGATAAGTAGGCGCAACGCCTCGGAACCGTTACCCGACCCCGCACACAGGAGGGGGTCGGATGGAAGAATACATCGACCATACCTGTTGGAGGACTGTTGGTGGCAGTCCGCAGAGGAATCGTGTTCTGCCAGCTGCCCGATATCGACGCCCAGTCGTTCCAGTCTCTGGGCGTCGAAGTCCATCTCGGAACCAGGACCGTCCGGCTGTACGCGGTATACAGGCCGGGCAATAGCAGTCTCCGAGTTAGAGAAGTGCACCAGCTCCTCAGCAGCCGTGAACCAACGATCGCCGCGGGCGACTGGAATGCCAAGCATCCCACATGGCACTGCATGTCCACATGCACCGCGGGAAGACGCCTCTTCGCCGACGCACTTCGCAATGGATACGAGATAGTGGGCCCCGACGAGCCGACCCACTACTCGGGAAACAGCGCACACATGCCGACCACTATAGATATTGTGCTCCATCGAGGGTTCGACGCGATGGAGGTCGAGACCCTGCCTGACGCCTTCGGGTCAGATCATCAGCCTGTCCTGATCACTCTTTCGGGCAGACTGACACTGGCTTACGGACCTCAACTTAGAAGTCGCATCTCGTGGGATCGGTTCGAAACAACTCTCACCGAGCGTATGCGGCAACAACAACTAGCCGCCGCGACTCCGATAACCGACGCCCCGAGCATAGATAAGCTGGAGGCCCAGTTGACGTCGTCCATCCAGGAGGCAATGAAGGAGGCAACCATTGCACCTTCCACACGAAGACTACCGCAAGTCCCGCCACACATTCGAGCGCTCATCCAGCGGAAGAGGAGGGTCCGCGTGGAATGGCAGCGCACGCGGGACCCCCGCATCAAGACTGAACTGAACATCGAGCGCGTCCGAGAGGCGCTCGTTGCGGCCAACGCTGATTCATGGGAACGTCGAATTGCAAAGGCGGACGGCGACCAACCGTCGATGAACCGCCTATGCAGGCAATTCACAAAGAAGAGGCCCGCCACACACCCACTCCTGCACCCGGATGGCTCCCTCCGCTACACGGCGGAGGAGAGGGCTGAGATTCTCGCCGAACACCTGGCGAGTTGCTTTCAGCCCAACCCCTCGGAGCGCCCGCAACACCATGCCGAAATGGAGGCCGAAGTGGCTCGTACTTTGGCCTCCCCAGCTCAACGTGCAGAAGACGCAAACCATCTCCTTTGGGCACCATCTGAGAATGCCTCCTCCGCTACGCCTGCAGGGCCAACAGGTCCCGTGGAACAACAGCGTGAAATACCTGGGAGTCGTCATCGACCGACGACTGAACATGGTGGAGCATGTCAAGAAAGCGACCGGCGCGGCCAGAGTCGCGCTCATCCTGCTGCGTCCCATCTTCAGAGCACATCTTCCGCTGAAGACGAAGCTGTCGCTGTATAAGGCGTACGTCAGGCCCCACCTCACCTATTCGGGGCCGGCGTGGTACGCTTCACTGAGTCCTCTACAACAACGAAACCTGCAGGTGGTCCAGAACCTCGCCCTACGGCGAGTGTGCCAGGCCCCCCGCGTCGTCCGGAATTCTACCCTTCACCGGGATCTACGCATAGAGAGCCTGGAGGAACACATCGGCCGGCTGGCGATTAACACCTTTCGCCGGGCCGATACATCGGATCACCTGCACTTGCGGAACATCGCACCGCTGCACAGCCGCCCGCCAGACACAAGGACACGTCTACCAAGAGACCTCATACCCCCTCCCATCCCCGACTCCCGAGCATCCCCCAGGGTCGCTGGCACCTAGCTGGGCCTCTCACGGGGCAACCGTGAGTCTCACCCGGCTGGGAAGACCGCCCAGGGAGAATCTCGCTCATTCCCTACCGCATCACGCAAAATCCTCGCGCCCGCCCTTATAAGGGCAGAGGCAACATCAAATGGGCCCAAAAATGGCCCCCCAATGACACGGCCATAGTGATGGCCGGAGAAGAATAGGCCACGACTAGGAGGGCGTATGCCCTGATGTCGTTTCCCGGCGCCCCACAGCGCTGGATGGAAGATTACAGACGGAAGAAGACACAGACCACTAACAGGCATATTTCTTTGGAATGCTGGGAAATGCTTTTTTTGCTTGAGCTAAAGCTGGACCTCAGCAGGTGTCTTACTCGGCTGGCCTGACCACCTAGGTGACTTGTGCTCATCATTCCCCTTACCCTCCTGTCGCTGCAGTGACACCTCTCGGGACTATTGGTTAATTCAAATATGACCAGCTATAACAAGGACGACAGGACACAAGACAGAAGGCAAGGATGGAGGGGCTAACTTAATTTATAGGTGGCCCCCGCCCCTAATTCCATGAATCCCAATAATAAATAGCCCAAAATAATTTCAAAAAGCCCTAACACCTCCCTATTCTTATACTATAGTCTGCATGATGAGCCTTCATATGGCCTTTTAGGCTACAATTCTGTACAAATGCCTGACCACAGACCACACAGACAAATCTACGATCATTATTATGTATACGCATGTGCTCTTTTAAAGTTTTCTTTCTGGCATACGATTTCTTACACACACAACACTCATACATTCTTTCACCATTATGTTTGATCATATGAGCCTTCAACTCGGCTATGGTATGACACTTGTATGTACACAAATTACACTCTTTTTCCTTAACTTCCAGATGACGTCGTTTCATGTGCAGAGATAGCGCGTAACGCCGTTTGAAGACGGACATACAAACATTGCAGCGGTACCTTAGTGGCTGTTCTCCATGTGCCTCCACCATATGTTGATGACGGTCGAAGTAATCCGTAAACCGTTCGGGACACTTTGGGCACTTATTTTTTTTCACCATTTTATGCACTGCATCGACATGACACTTGTGTTTGTACTGAGTATTGAACACCTTATTACATATATCACAAGGGAATACACCCTGTATGTGGGAGTATTTTAGATGCACCTTTAATCTACTTTGAGTCACGTAACCGGCACCGCACTGATCACAAACGAAATTCCTATAATGAACATTCATATGTCGCTCGATTGCACCAAAAGTTTCGAAATTAAAACCACACGTTTGACACTCATATTCATTCGTCTTAGTCAGTTTGAAGGGTATAATCCTGTCTCCATATTCAGGGTGCAGCTTCTTTTTGTGGGCTTTTGTCAAATGCGACTTCAATTCGTTTAAATTTGCTTGAATTTGATCGCATAGAGTACATTTTATTTCTGTTATATGAACATACACCACAAGTCGTTCCATTATACACTTGGCCAGCATTTTTTTTAAATTAGCCTTACATTTATCATTATACTGATGATCTTTTAAAACCTCGAAGTTTTCATATATTCGCCTGCAGTAAAAGCAGGGAAAACCAGATCGTCGTCTAGTCTTGAAGGCTGTTAGATTGGAATGTTCCAGAATAGTTGAGACATTGGCTATATGGGCCAGCTTCTCTGTCATGTACACAGTGTTTCTTATTCTATTTGGTATTCTATGTGTTACTAAATTTTTTATGGAGCTATTGGTAATTTCTTTACCTGTAAATATAAAAGTGTACTTTAGTTTTTACTACTGGTTTATGCTTTATGCAGAAGATGCATGAAGGTAAAGAAAATAAGATGTATTTTTGAAGTTCAATATTGTGGCAATTTAAAAAAAAAAAATCTACTTGATAGACTTATTAGAAAATAATTAAATCGTCAACAAATTATGCTAAAAAAATATAGAACAACGTGTTTTAAATTAATTTTAAATTTCTGAAAAAAAAATTAACAATACAACATCAATTGAGAAGTTGAAGTTTCCTACCTTTCAAGAATTCCAATTCTTTAACAAACTGTTTACATGTATACTCCATGGTTTTTCTCGTCGGCAATGGTTTTAATGTGCCGGGTGGGAACCTTGCTAAAAGTTCTGCTTCCCCTTCTACTAGATCATCAGTATTTGATATATTATCTGGCAAAATATCTGAAATGCAATCCTATTCATTCTGGTAACGAGACAAAGCACGGCATTGAGTTCCGCCACTCAACACGAAATGTATTCAAAATTCGGCGGAATGTGGGGAACAGAAGTGAATAGATGTGAATAGATACGGAAAAGTGAAAAAATACATCTAACACAGCTTGGTATGTAACATATAAACATATTTTCTTTAAATAAGCAACACAACAGAAACAAATAAATACTTAAAACTGATTTAAATAACAAACCATCATATTTATCTAACAAGACATCATCATCATCATTTGAATTTCCATCTAAATTGTTCTCCTCTCTTTTTAATTCCGTGTCTTTTTCTACTTTCACATCAACTTCCATTAATGGTTCTCTTACTAAAATATAAAAAAAAATGTATACAGATTCTTATTAATACACTATATGACCACTTGGGTAAAATAATTATTGTCATTTGCTAACAAGACTAAATGCGGCAATGAGTTTCATTGGCCACTAACAAAGGCGCCAACATACAGGGAATTTATTGCTTATTTGAGAACATCACAATTACAAGTTATGTAGCTATGAAAAGCCAATTTTCCTTATTTTACACCAAACATAAGTTTATTCTTTACACACTATATAAAACTACATAAGTGCCTAGAACTTACAATTAACAAAAAATGTCTGTTTCTCATCTAATGTATCTAATAATTGTCTTTCAGCATTAACAACCATTGTACGAAATGTATTGGCATCTCTTAATTTTTCTATACAAGATGTACATATAAGAGAACTTCTCCCATTTGTGCATAACTGAAATTAATTGAATAATAATTAATATTTATATTTTACAATCAATCAATATAATTAATTTATAACTGATATATTAAATTATAGTACTATTCCTATTCACTTATTTTTATTTTATATTAATAGACTACTTTTGGAGTCACTTGCATACCACCTATAATTTATTTATTATGTTTCATTTGCCAACAGATTTATATTTTATTAATAATGAGGCTGTCATGCATAGGGACACAAAAGAGTGTGACTGTAACACAATGGTTGTGGGTTCCGTCTCTACTCGGGGGAATGAATCATTATCTATTAATATTTTCATTTTTTCGCTCCGTTACTCGAAAATTTCGGCGGAAAGTGGGAAACGGAGTGTCTTAACACTAGGTTCTCTATGTCTACCGCAGAGAGATTGATGGTTTGAGTTATGAAAATAATGTAATGAACTGTAATTTTTTATATATTTATATAACATCTAAACATACATATAAATTGTAGCATTCTTGAAATACATCGAAATAAACCTCTGATACACCGTTCCAGTTGTATTCTTTCATAATATCTCTATGATTTCCTTTGCTGAAGCAAAATCTGCATTTACCAAACCTAGTACTGTTCAAATTATTTTCCATTTTAACTTAAACGTAACAATATAAATATTTAATTAAAATAAACAAAAACACAAAATTCGATTGTTTTTAATTTTGACATTACGCCGATTGTTATGTTACCATAGACAAAAGACATTATTTTTAAAATTTCAAAATTACTTCAATGCTTTACGTTGTAGTATATTCACAACTAAAATTATAATCTTATCAGCTACGTTAATAGTTAAACGGTGTGAATTGACACAAAACCAAAAAAATATTATTTTCGTTACCAAATCTACTATTTCAAATCTGTAAAATCATCACTTATGAAAATAATGCTGTGTTAATAAAATAAATAATTCCGGTACTTAAAAAGTAAGAAATTCAGGTGATTCTGAAATCTTCTAAGCTATTGCATCGTTGGTTGAGGGAGCACCAGCAAAAACACACTGCTTTTATTGGAATTAACTCAAAGAGCCGTATTGAAAGTTATGCTAGGAAAACCTAGACGTTACAGTACGGATCTACTCTAGCGTAGCGATACCTCTATTCTATCAGAATAGAAGTATTGTTTTCAGGTCTTGTAGTTAACGTAATAGGTCCAGGGTCTGTGAAACTGTGTATTCCAGGACGAGGTTCGCTCACACTCAGTTTAACATTCAAATTCAAAATATTCTTTATTCAAATAGGCAATTTTTATAAGCACTTTTGAATCGTCGAATGAATATATGAACAAAAGGCTGCCACCGGTTCGGAAGGCAGTTCTGCTGAGAAGAGCCGGCAAGAAACTCAACAGTTGCTCTTTTCAAAGTCAATGGTACAATCTATTACATATACATGCCAGCAAGGCAGCTATCCTGCATTACATTCAATAGACATTAATTCCATACATGCTTATCCTCTAAATATTCTTGAACAGTGTAATAAGCTTTACTTGTTAGACATTTTTTTACAGATATTTTAAATTTTGGAAGTGGCAAACCTAAAATACACTGCGGAATTTTATTATATACACGTATGCTCAGACCCATAAATGATTTATTAACTTTTTGGAGGCGAAAAATTGGTGTAACAATCTTATTCTTATTTCTCGTTCTTATCGTATGGCGGTCACTATTTTTATTATGACAATGTATATTTTGTCGGACAAAGAGAATATTATAATATATAAATTGGGAAGCAACTGTAAGAATACCTGCCTCTTTGAAAACATCTCGCAGAGAATCTCGCGCTCTTAGTTTATAAATATATCTCACGGCTCTTTTTTGCATTATAAATTTTGAATTTATATCTGATGCACTGCCCCATAGCAACATTCCATAAGATAAAATACTATGAAAATAGCTATAGTACACTAGTCGGGCAGTTTCAACGTCCGTCATTTGTCTTACTTTTTTAATTGCGAACGCGGCAGAGCTGAGTTTATCCGCAAGTGCTTCCAGATGAGCGTTCCACTGGAGTTTGGAATCTAAAGTTACACCTAAGAAAGTAGCTGATTCCGACAAATTGAGAGTTTCTCCTTTAATAATTACTAGACTAAGATTATGTTTTTTAACATTTTGTAAAGCAAACTCAATACATTTAGTTTTTGTAGCATTTAACATTAGATTATTAACATCAAACCAATGAAGAATATGCGATAAAGCACTATTCACTTCGTCATAGTTTATTTTGTTTCTGTCAACCTTAAATATTAAAGAGGTATCATCCGCGAAAAGTACAATATCACATAGGTTCTTCACATAAAAAGGCAGATCGTTAATATAAATAAGAAATAAAAGGAGACCAAGAATAGATCCTTGTGGAACGCCCATCTTTAGAGGAGATCCAGATGATTTTACATCATTTATACTAACCTTCTGGATTCTTCCGTTTAGGTATGAGGCAATAAGATCAAGGGCAGTATCCTGTATACCATAATGATATAGTTTTAATAAGAGAGTTTCATGGTCTACACAATCAAAGGCTTTGGATAAATCACAAAACACCCCAATAGCATTTTGTGACTTCTCCCATGCGCCATAAATGTGCTTGAGGAGTGCAGCACCCGCATCTGTAGTGGACTTGCCTTTGGTGAAACCATATTGCTCACTATGGAAACAATTGTTTATATTTAAGAAAATTGTGAGCTGATTGAACATTATCTTTTCAAATATTTTACTTAAAGATGGTAAAACAGAGATCGGTCTGTAATTTCCAGGCTCAGATCTATTTCCACTTTTGTAAAGCGGCACTATTTTACTAAATTTCATTAGATCAGGAAAAGTACCGGATTCTACACAATTGTTAAAAATTAAAGTAAGGTAAGGAGCAATGTTATGTATAATTGAATTAAGAACTTTAACAGACATGCCCCACAAGTTACCAGTTTTCTTTAAGTTAAGGCTTTTAAAAGTTTTGACAATTTCAACTGGTGACACATTCTTAAACACATTATCAGCGGCTACTTAAAATAGGTTGCTAAATATCTCCCTTTCGCCTTTTTGGGTTTTGAATTGCGCGTCTATGTACAAAGCGCTACAGAACTCTTATCGGGCAATACTATACATCATTTAAAAGGTCTTGACATAACCTACAAACCGACGCTATGCATGATTAGCTTGGATACTGCATTAGAGGAATGGTTTCAACGATTCAGAGCTGGTGAAAACGACACCATGGATAAGCCAGCCGGCGGAAGATCTGTGACGACGAATACTGATCAAATCCTGAAAAACATCGAGTTAGGCCGGCATGTGACATCTCGTGACATCACCTAGAAGACGGGAGTTAGTCATCAAACCATTTTAAACCATCTGCAGAAGGCTGGATACAGAAAAGCTTGATCTTTGGGTGCCGCGTGATTTGACGCAAAAAAACCTTTTGTACCGATACAACGCCTGTGATATGCTGCTGAAACGGAACGAACTCGATCCATTTTTGAAGCAGATGGTGACTGGCGACGAAAAATGGATCACATACGACAATATCAAACGAAAACGATCGTGGTTGAAGCGGCTCCGACGGTGGCCAAGCCCGGATTTATGGTCAGGAAGGTTTTGCTGTGTGTTTGGTGGGATTGGAAGGGAATCATCCACTATGAGCTGCTCCTACCGGAGCCGGGCCGGACGCTTAATTCTACCATTTACTGGATTGCTTGAAGCAGGCGATCGACCAGAAACATCCAGAATTCGCCAACAGGAAGGGTGTACAACACCGTGGAACACAAGTTCCACGAGGACAACGCCGGGCCACACACATCTTTGGTGACGTCAAAAGATACGGGAGCTCGGATGGGAGGTTTTATTGCATCCACTATATAGCCCGGACATAGCGCCAAGTGATTACCACCTGTCACTGTCCATGCAGAACGCATTTGGTGGTGTAAATTTGAAAAGAGGCCTCAAAAGAGGCTTGTGAAAAGTGATTGTCCGAGTTCTTCGCTAAACAGGAGGGGGGTTCAAAAGGGGGGAATTATGAAGTTGCCGTCTAGATCGTAACAGATTATCGGAGGAAACGGCGCATATTTGAACTAAATCTGATCACTGTAACACTTTTTATAAAGCATTGAATAAAGAGCAAAAATGCGGAAGTGAGATATTTGACCACCATGTATAATAAAATCAACAAATTAAAGCACATATAAAAGAATTAGAACTTGGATTCACAATTAGTCCTACATTGAAACTAAGAATTTTCTTTTTCTTCTTTTCTTTTTAAATACATATCTAAAGGCACATGCACGCACACCCACCCACTTACTCGATGATACTCGACGTGACAATTACACTTTGTTCATTAATTAATTATTTATAAGTCTTTTGTTTTTTGTTTTCTTTTTTTCCGCCTTTATATATTTGTAAGATTTAATAACTAATTAAATGATTCACGACATTAAAATTGTAAAAGGGCTAAGATGCTGGTGGCTGAGACTGTTTATTATAATTTAATATATAATTTTATTATAAAATATTATAATAATATAGAGTAAAGGCCCCTTAGAGAATATACAAATGTTTTACTGTGACGCATCAGCCGGGATCCATCTCTGGGTAACCACAGGTAGGTAGGTAGGTCAGATGGTCGCCGGTAAATGCGTAGGAACTATGGAATATGTGGAAATCTAAACTATGAATGGAATTTGGATATATTGACTACTAGGCTATTGATTGAGACTAACGGAGGTTCGCCTTTACAATAGTCTCAAATTGAATAGATGGCGGACGATGACTTGCCTCTCACTAGATTGGCCTCCACAAAGCGGCGTAATGCCCTTGGCGTGGTCGGCTAAGGGTGTGGAGAGGTGTGCACCGGTTTCACCATCACGAGGGACTCGTGAGCGGGTTTCCCCGCTATTATACAGATTGAGCACTTCCACCCTTTCGAGCATATAGATCTTGCGGTCCACTCTGCCGGCCAATAAAGGCAAGCGAGAGGCGGGGGATAGATTACAATTCCCCTCCGGAGGACTCAGGTCCGTGGTAGCGCCACTCCCCCAACAGCTCGCTACAAACTGACTTGCGGGTTCATTATTATTGCTTTTGTTTAAAGAACAGTTACTTTTTGTGCAGAAGACGTAACAACGTGATATTAGTGATTTCACGTCATTACAGAGTCATTAAGTGAAGTAATTAAAAGTAAAATATTTAAACAGTCTTAATATTATATTATTGTGAAACATCAAATGAAAGATAATCATATTTTTATATTTATTATTTTAAAGGCAAAATAATTATAAACAAAATATGGATAAACCTACTTTTAATATTGTAAGATTGCTTTAATAAATACAGTAGTAGTTGGCTCAATTAAATAATTAATAAGAAGAGGCTGTGGGTTATTCATAATACACTCACAACTAAAGATACAGTTATAATAATAATGTATTTTAGAGTTTTGATAAGAATAAGGAAATCTGCCTAATTCTATAATTAATTAAAAAAACTAACAACAATTACTTCAATTCAGACTGGTAAATCAACACAATTTGCATTTTCCGTAATAGATTCACTTGCCTTCACTGAATAATTTTATGTATATGGATATAAAATTATACTATCATATAGTACTTTCAATAATAATAAATAAATAAAACACTTGTATATGTATATATAATACAATTACAATAAAAAAGCCATCAAAAATAAATAATCCAGAAAATTATAATAAATAAATACAAATTAGGGTGGTGTAACTAAACGCCTATGACTGTCATGTATCTTCATATGTTCCTTCAAACTGTAACTTCTTGCGTACATTTTATTACAAATATTACAAAAATATGGCTTGTCTCGCGTATGTTTTAACATATGTTTTTTTAATCCATGATTAGTTATAAAGGCCATTTCGCATTCATTGCATTTTTTATTCTTATTTCCATGAGTTTGACGTATATGTGTTGCCAGATAATGTTTTATATTATACTCTCTGTTACATATCGGACATTTAAATGAATGAGTAATATTATGTTCCTCAGACATATGCTTTATCCTATCGTTATAATGCTTCATAGGTTTAAAACAAATTTGACACTTTACAACACGCTTAGAATGAGCACTTTCCATATGATTGGCCTTGGATATTTTAGTCTTCAGTACTTTTCCACATTCAGCGCATGGAAAAATTCCTTTTTCATGTATATGTTTGTGTACTTTTAATCTTTTTGAGTTAATAAAAGATTTTCCACATACATCACATATACAATTTGCATAATGTTCGTTTAGATGAGTTGTTAAAGTCCTAAAAACATGGAACTCCAATTTGCACAAATGACATGAGTAAGGGCTGGAGTTGACTTTATAGTCTGCTATACATTCTTTGTATATCACTTTATCATGTTCCTCTAATAAATGATTTTTCATTGTGTCTATGTCTTTTAAACTTAAATGGCAGTTTCTGCATTTTAAATTAGATATGTCTATTTGTAACGAGTGTGGATAGCGTTTAATTTTTTTTATCTCCTCCTCAATATTTATATGAGATTGTAAATTATGTTCCTTTAATGCATTAATTTCCATGAAATCTTTGGAACAGAAGAAACATTGAAACCAGCTTTTGTGGTGACGGAATGGACATGCAGTGGTTTCTTTTAGAACATTGTTACATGTCAAAATTATTTGTTTACGTTCAGATATTTGTTTCTGAAAATTTAGTTTACTTACGCCTAAAAAGAAAAAAATATAAACAATTATTTTTTTATGTGCAACATTGTGACATTTTATTCAAGCATCTAGATTGCAAAACAAGCATTACCTGAGGGTTTTAAGACACTATGCTTCTCAAAATTTGTGTTAAATAACAGAACATTTTATGATCTGTTATTTAACAAAGATCATTTTATTTAACAGACCAGGGAAATAAAAAAATATATATTAAAATCATTCCCCTAGGAGGAGAATCCAATACAAAAAAAAAGTAATAAATCAGCTTCACACTGTACCCCACACACAGCAGGGTAGGCAGAGGGAACCTAGTGTTAAAACACTCCATTCCCCACTTTCCAATGTAAATTACACATAGTGCCGCTGCGCAACACTGCCGCTGTGCCTCTACAATACATGGAAAACGCATTACAGTTAAGTGCAGTCCCAAAATAATGATACTCACCAATTCCATTTTTATTATAAAAACTATTATCATCATTATTCTCTACACTATTGTCAAACTTATTTGAATATTTTTTTTTACAATAATCATTTAATTTAGGTGCACTTTCATGTTTATGTTTTAATACTGCAATGGGTGTATCAGAATCATAATTATGATCTTCTGTTATTATGACATAATTTTTATGACGATTATCTTTTATATTTTCTTTTTTATATTTTTCATCTGTAATTAGAACAATGTTATTTGCTTATAAACATCTTAATACGAGGCATGGTTCATTAGAGCATAAAATAAATGGATAGCAGCAAATTGTAAATAGAATAGTTGTGGGTTTTCTATTTCTTTGCCTTGGTTAGACGAAGAATGTGTTGCATTTATTTAATATAAATTACTTCTAAATATTACCTATGATATGATCCCAATATTTTTTATATAAGTTTTCAGCTTTAATTACTTGTTTTTGAAAACTATAAATTTCACTAAGATGATTTGCACATGCTTTGCAGATATACTGGCTGGTATCTGAAGATTTCATATGAGAAAGCTGCAACAATTACTAATATATAATTTATCTACTGAGTAACACACAGTTTTTTTATCGTGTTCACAACAACATATGTGTTGTAAACACAAAAACATGGTTAGAGTAAACTTAATCATCAATATTATTATTTCTTAAAATTATATTCAAATCCACAAATTATCGAATTCTAATTCTATAGTGCATTTTTTAATTTAGCGAAAATAACATATATTATTCTTTTAAAAATTTGATAATAAAGGAGAACTGCAAATACTTTATTTATTATTATACTTACAGTTATGCCCAAAGAATCGTGTAGAATATTTATATAAGCTTCTGGACTTACATTACTTGAAAAATTATTTGTTTCAGTTAAATACAAGGTAGCGTTGGATGATAAGCAACATCTACATAGATCAGATTGAGATATCCAAGATATACTATTAAAATCCATTTTTATTACTCTCTATAAATATATTACTCTCTTATTAATATATTAGAAGAAAATATAAATAAAAATCCAGATTTATATCGCACACATAACACAATTGATTGATTGTAAAGCACAGTTTACTTCGCCAATGTTAATTGTATTTTACAATTAAAAATGATAATACAATTAAAAATAATCACAAAACAATGAGATAACTGACAGTTTCTAATAAAATGTCAAATGTATTTTTATTATTTACTTATTTCATTAAAAAAACTTATTAGGGTATATTAAATTTCTTTTAAATAAGTTTTAAGAAGAAAATTATATTTTCACAAATTTATTAAATAATATTTTTTTTCAAGAATAATCTGCATCTTATATGGCAAGTGTCAAAAACACTAGTCTATCAGTAAGTCTATTGTCTACGTACATTTGTATGATAGATTCTAGATCGCAAGGAACATTTAATAGAACATATCCTAAATCGCGCGCGAATTTTGCAACATAAATTATACTCAAAAAATAAAAACCCAGTGTATTTATAGTAAATAAAAATGCGTAATGTAGAAATAAAAGCTAAAGTACACGACTTGGAAGCCATTTGCCAAATAGCCGAAAGTTTAAGCGGTACGAAACCAGCAATTATTCAACAAGACGATACATTTTACGAAGTAAATACCGGTCGACTGAAACTAAGAGTTTATGCGGATGAATCAGCTACTCTTGTAAGATACCATCGAGATGACGGAAAAGGACCGAAGCTGTCTGATTATGATCTTTTACAATTTTCTGTAGATGAGAAAGATAAAGCTAGGTTATTGAATAATATGCTTATAAAATGTATGGGTATTCGTGGAAGAGTTGTGAAAGAACGGTTAGTAGATTTAATATCAAAACTAACAGTTATAATTAAAAAATAAATAATTATTATTTTATAAACTACATCTTTGCTTAAGTATTATATGCATTAAAACCACTATTCGCCTTATCACTCATTTGTAATCTTTATTATTTTTTTGAACTTAGAGCCTTTTAAATATATTTTTAACTTTCATTAGCCTATAGTCAGAAATATTCTTTGTAATTTTGTTATTAAAATTATATAAGGGGGTATAAATAGCAGAAATTCTTCCATGGTAAGAACAAACAACAGTGTTATGACACACATGATAACTCAATGTGACATAAGTTATAACTGAACTTAAAATCAGCTGTTGTTCCTGAGATTAGCGCATTCACACTAACAAATTCTTTTACTTAATTTTGTTTTGCAGAAAGCTATACATGGTGGGTCAAACTCGTGTCCACATTGATACTGTACTGGATCTTGGTTGTTTCATGGAGTTAGAAGTTGTGTTACGACCTGAACAGTCAACAGTGGAGGGTCAGGCGATAGCTAAGGATTTACAAGAAAAACTTGGTGTTAAAAATGAAGACTTAATAGACTGTGCCTATGTTGATTTGTTAGATAGAGAAATAAAAGAAGAAATGTAATGTGTAGGCCAGTTGTGGTGGTGGTTGTGAGTTTGATCCGCACTAGGAAATGAAATATTTAAATTCATATTCCCATTTCTTTGCTCTGATGTCAATGCACAGAGTGGCATTGAGTTCTGCCCCTCAACATGCAATGCCTACAGAATTCGGCGGAAAATGAGGAATGGAGTGTCTTAACACTAAGTTTGCTCTGCCTACTCTGCTGTGTGCGGGATACGGCATGAAGCTGTTTTGATTTAATGTTTTTTCTGTAAAATGAATCTAAATTACGTTTTAAATTGCATTAAATAATATAGCTTTATTGTAATTATAAGTATTTCTTTACTTAGAAGCGACTGTTTGAATCACATCTGAGATTTCCGTTTAAATCAGTTTTTTTTTTTTCAGTTTATAGACATTTATTCTCAATAAGACCTAAGCCACTTACTTGAGAACGATACTTTAACACAATAGTTAAATTGTCGTTGTCAATTGTTACACTTACATTTACAAATACAAGCTTATAATAATTTAAGATTAAGTTGCTGTGACAAAAATAGTAAATTTTGTACTTACTTAACACATTGTTAATAATTATCGCGAACATATTTAGCCAATTGAAATTTAAATGTGTTAAATGAGTTAACATTTTTTATAAGTGATGGTACTTTATTGTAAAATTGCGCTCCTTCGAAAGTTATCATTTTTTTACCGTAATTGGTCCTTGTTCTGGGCAGCACCAATAAACTAGCTCGGCATTCACGAATTGAGCGTCCACTAACATCTTGTATTTTAGTAAAGGATATATTACTATGTACGGTTTTATTAAGTATTTTTCGTATATAGATACAGATGTTGTAGACGTGCAGTTGGCGAATAATAAATGTTGGTTGCAAATTCTATTCTCACTTGTCCTATCATTTTATATTCATTTTTCTGCTTTGACAGGATAAAATGCTGCTTTGGTTGTTTCAATATTATATTTGGTTAGAAAAGCAGACTAGTGTACATTGACACTTATATATGGCTTACTGCCTGAAGACGTGTAAATCTGAAAAGGGTTGTAAACATAAATAAAATAAAATTAAGTTCAATTTATTTAATAGTCTAGCAAGTAATTTGTCCATACTATTTATATTGAACATAATACTTTAATATATTACATATTTTGTTATACTTCAACATCATTGTTATCTAGCTAAGATATATATAGATATTTTTTAATCAAAAGAATTTTGGCTTCATCTGAGAGGTGAGCAGCATTACAATACCCAATCTCCCGCCTCTTGTTTTCCTAAACGCTTCGTTCCGGACACATTCCATCAATACGTGGAAGACATCATCAACTGAGGCAGAATTGCAAACAAAAATGTATTGCCTGGTATGTGCCCAGAACGAAGCCTAAGCGCTGCAATTGACCTTTTCCTATTCAAGGCTTGATTATTGATCCATGGAGACTCCAAAGGATATGGTTGGATTGTTTTATACCAGATACTTTTCTCTAATGACCTTTTATCAAAATACTCTGTTCAAAACGTATAACACATTTGTTTGATTTTTGGTATAAAAATAGTGTAAAAAGAAAAACTGTTAATGGGAATTCCGTCAGATATTGCTTGCCTGGCTAAAAAATCAGCAATGTCATTGACTGACAATATTCTTTACCAAAGATCTTAATCTCAAGACATTATCCAATATAGTGTAGGCTATCGGAGTTCCTCGAAATGTCGAGGTACACCGAGCCAAATTTTGAAGTGAACTTTTAGAGTCTAAATTTTACTCCTCAGCCTCCATTATACACACACTGGAATCTATCTGGAATTTAAAAAAAAAATTAATAATTTATTTCAGATTACCATGCATATAGTGTTAGTAAACAACAATACAATTAAAACTATTATATTCACTATTATATTATATTCTACTTTATTTTATTTGGCCCGTCATGACTTCCATCCAATGTTTTTGGATACAACAATCTCGACGGGCCGTGATTGTCTCCAGAATGCTGTTGTGACCGACCCTCATGCGCCGCAGCAGGGACGATGCTTTCTTACGCTATTTAATGGTTAATTTTTGTTCGTAGTCATAATAGGAAGACCCCGATCCTTCCCTATCCATAGAACCATCTGTAAATATTTTGTATAGTTACTATATTCTGAGGTGATGAAATTACTAATTAAATTATTCAAATGTACAAAATTATATTGCCTTTTAGGTCTAGTCATGAAATTTACCTCGTATTTAATAAACGATTGAGTATCTAGTATCTATCTAGTATAGTATTTAGAAGTATTGTTAGATCTTATATTAATTACAGACAATATTATAGACATTATGTTCGTATACTTGGCAATACTTGTAGATTTAGTCTGTCATGTTGGTATTTAACTACTCCCATCTCTATCGGCGCCACTTCTTATGAAGTGTTCGATTCGTAAAGGCAGTCTAGGCTGAGGCGCAGCAGCGGACGCGCGAATAAAGCACTATTATAATTATACTTTTATTCTGAGCTCCTTTATACTATTAATTTTAAAATGTTTTAAATAACTGTGAACCAAAATTAATGCGGGCGTTTTCTTATTGAGCCAATATCTAGAAGTATTGAACAGTGAAACAAGCTTAGAAATTATATTTAGGCCACTATTGGTCTGACGAGATTTAATTTTAAGCCAGAATTTTCCAGCTAAGTAACGACGACGAAGGAATATTGGTTGTTAGGACAATTCACTTTCCATCACGTGACAGGGCGTCGTTTTAAGAAAACTGCCAATAATTCTCATGAATTGATTTTGTAATCTGTCTAATTTTCCTAGATGAATGTTTGCGCTATTATCATAAAAAAAACTTGCGTAATCAATATGACTTCTAATTAAGGAAATATATAATTGTCAAAATTGTAGAAAAATTTATTGTAGGCCAAATTGCTAATTTTTTAGAGAGTTATGATGTATTGCCAGATGCTCAACACGATTTTCGAAATGGGCGCAGCACTAACGGCCTTTGCTGATTACATAAACAGCAGTCTATACTCCGGTGAACAAATGGTATCGTTTTTTTTTTTCGAATGGACTTAATTGCTGTTGACCTGGATTAGTCTTAACAGCGTCACCGGGCGGGGAGGGGCGAGTGGAGCTCGCCCCTGAATATAAAAGTCGAGCTTTGATGGACACTCGTGAGGTATTGGCGATCGCAGGGGAGTGCCTTACGCACGCTAATCAGGGGGGGGTTCGACCATTTGGCCCCATCGTGCCGAGGCGCGGCCGTGCCGTGAGATAGGACTGGCCTCGCCGCCTCTTACGGCGGCGGAGAGTTTGACGTGAGACTGAGGAGTGAAACCTGCCTATATATTGGGCGTTTGCGGCTGTGATTGGATCGTCAGGGTCTAGAAGGACGCTGCGAGTGCGTCGAAGAAGCGGGTGTGGGTGGGAAGCGTACATAGACGCTTTGACAATGAGGGGGTTGGAGTGGGAATCTGCACGCTCGTAGTAGCGCTTGGCTAAGCGCTTGCAGAATTCCTTTAACGACTCTAGTTCGAAATCTTTATGAAGGTCAACGTTGCGTTTGCCTTGTAGGTAAATAGTCCAGACGGTCTCGTAACGCTTACTTAAGTCGAAAATTTTAATATTTATTAATTTAAGAAAACGATTTTGAATAAATATAGTACCAGGAGGATTGAGAAGAAGAATTGGATGGAAGTGGATGGTACCCAAAATCTTTAATAAATAAACATAAATAACCTAACGTTGAGTGATAACATCAGGAAACTAATTTTAAAGATAAAACTGAGGAATTTATTTTTAAAGAAATAAACTAGGGCATATAAGGGTTGTTAAGTGTTAGATTAATAATGTAATGAGCACTTCTTGCCTACAAACTCACGAGATTGGCATGATATTATGTATGTATTTACAATGTAAAAAAAAAAATTAAACCAACCAACCTTCGCTCTAGTGTCGAGGTAAACGCTCCACACGCAATTCAACACTGCCACTCTACACGCAATGCCTCCAGAAATCGGCAGAAAGTGGGGAACAGAGTGTTTTAACATTAGGTTCTCGTATCGTAATACAAAAAAAACCTCGCAAAAGATAAAATAAGTTCGTTTACATTTTCAATATACGTACTTATTTAGTAAGTAGCAAAAATACAATAATCCAGTCCCCAATTTTAAAAAACTACAATATCAAATGTCATCCATCTGACGCTTATCAGAGTTTTCGAATCTGTAATTTGCTTGATAATATTAATTTTAAGTTTATGGTTTATTGTGATGAATCTGAATTTTGAATTTATTTTGTTATTGTTATCAAATGAGAGCTTATTAATAACTGAAAACATGAAGAAATTATTATAATAAATGAAATTATGGTAAAAAAAATAAAAACAAAACACGGCGTTTTATAATTTTAACTTTAACTTCTTAGGATAATCATGGAAAGACGAAATAATGCTGTATACGGCCAATGTAGGTTCTGTTTAACACAGGGCTATCACAGAGATATTATGAAAGAATATTTTACGAATGGCACTCGTGAAGTGTATATTGATATATTTATGGAGTGCTTTGATATTTATGTAAGTAATTGTGTTGTTTTAGTTGCACATTGCATAGTTTACTTGTTGAAAATATTATATTATTTTTATTAAAGTATGTGTGACAGAATTATTAAATAATGTCGTATAAAAAATGTTTGTAGAAATATTTGACTTATTTTTAAATCTGTAATTCGCATGTCCACAGGCACTGCCCTGAACTTTTTATCCCTAACACCACGCTTACAAATCACCTACCCAGTAAATGCAAAGATTCTTATTATGTAAGTATATTTTTCCACAGCTGTCTACAAATAAGCAGCTAAGCACATTAATATGTGCTACCTGCATACAAAATCTCAGAGATGCAAATAAATTCCGCCTAATGGTTGTCAATGCAGAACAACAGCTACTTTCTAATATGCTGGATAAAGAAACTGTTTTCATTAATAGTAAGTACTCAAAGGCTACTATAAATATATGAGATTTTTTAATTTATCTTTTTATATGTAACTATAAGATAAAGTTTAGTTAGAAATATGGTTTTTTGAATTTTTATATTTAGCCCAGCTATTGATTGTAAAGCATGATTCATACAGTGAGTTATAAGAATTAGGTAATGTGACATAACATAGTCTATAGCTTTCTTTGATAACTGGATTTTTCAATACAAAAAAATGCTTTTTCTTTAGCTCCATTCTCTGGCTACCTGCTAGGGGTATAATAGTGTGAAGGAAAAAATACTTAGAAAGGTATATTTCAGCTATATGACTTCATGTATATGTTCAAGTATGTATTATAGTTGGAAATTTTTAATATAATAATATTTTCTTTTTTTTTTTAATGATATATAAAATGGGCTTTCAATAGACTTTATGAACTTTACTAAATGGTTCTTGAAGTCCATTGAAACAAAGTTATGGGTGGTAATCACTAGTTGTGCTATATTTATTAAATAAAATTATTTTGGTTACTTTCAGTGGGTGACATAGCTAGTGATTTGGAAATTAAACCTGAACAAGAAATGGAGGTAAAGTTGGAACCTGATGATAATAGTATGGACTATGATTTGGACTTTACTTCTTTTGATGGTGATGGTAAGATATATTATACAAATAAATAATATCTCACTTAATAATTATATGATATGATATTCACACATATTTATGTCATCTCATAACAATTGCCTGTCTCTGCTCCACTTAACATAAGAAGTACTTGCAAACTTTATTGCATTAATGTAAATATTTTCATATAATGTTTCACAGATTTTGAAATTTCACAGATTTAAAAGAAGATGACAAAATAGATAAAGTAGATGGAGAAGCAGAATTACTGGCCAGATTCCCCGTAACATACAAGTTACCTACTCGAAAGACTTTATACACTACATCCTGTAAAGGATTTGCTATACAATTGGATTTATTAAAAGGTATAAATTTGATTTTGAAAAGGAACCCTCTATAACTATGAAACTTAGCTATTCTATAAAATAGGTGGAAAATAAATGCAAAGTAAAACCAATCGTTTCTGAGGCCTTGTAATGTGGGAGATATTAAAAAAGAAATATAACTTTTTATATTTCACTTAAACTTTTTAACACTTTGAATTTACATCTGTGACTATGTATGTGATGTGCAGAACCACGTTTTTATATAATTAATTATTTATTCTTTTATTCTCACAGGTAAAGAGGTTTTCCCAAGAATGGTAGCGAAACTTCTGGAAGACGAAATTGAAGATGAATCTAGGAAGAAGGTTTATGTAACTGAAAAAATGGCTCAGATACAAAATACTACTATGCTAATAGAATATTCCAATATAACAGTGTTTAAAAGTAAAAATCGTGTTGGGTTCCCATGTTTTTACTGCAGAAGTTCCTACGAAGACTTCGATTTATTAAGAGATCACCAAATAAATGCCCACAAAAAGTCAGAAACTAGAAAAATTGTTGCTAGATATGGAACAGAATGCCTGGTTGTTTACGCCGATATAACGGATTTGAAATGCCTCATCTGTTATGTGGATATATCTAATTTGAATGAATTAAAAACACATTTAATCAAAATACACAAAAAGAAAATTCATCCACAATTCTCAGACAGAGTAATACCGTTTAAACTATGTAATAATAAACATCCCTATGAATGTCTGTCCTGTGGCTGTAACTTCGAAACTTTTGGTTCAATAGAAAGGCATATGAATGTTCATTATAGAAATTATGTCTGCAACCAATGCGGTACAGGATTCGTGACTAAATACAGATTAAAAGTTCACATAAAAAGTATGCACGTAGGTGGTAATTTTCCTTGTGAAGTATGCAAAAAAGTTTTCACTACTCATCAAAAACACAAAAATCATGTTGATACAGTTCATAAGATGCTCAAACGTTTTAAATGTCCAAAATGCCCCGAACGTTTTTCCGAATATTTTAGACGGCAAAAGCATTTAGTTGAAACTCACGGTTCTGCTCCTTTGAGATATAAATGTAACGTATGTGATAAGGCGTTCGATAGACGTTACACATTATCAAGGCATATGAAACGCGACCACCTTGAAGAAAGAGATTTTCAGTGCCAATTGTGTGCTTATAAGTGCTTCACGAATAACGAACTGAGGGTGCATATGATAAAACACAATGGAGAACGGATTCATGAGTGTTCTGTATGCAAGAAGTCGTATGCAAGAAAAAAAACGTTAAGAGAGCATATGAGGATTCATAATAACGATCGTCGATTTGCATGCGCTGTCTGTGGTCAAGCATTTGTACAGAAGTGTAGCTTGAAGGGTCATATTAAAACTCATCATTTAGATTATCATTTGCCGTGACTTCGTTGTTAATAAAAATTTAATATATTTTCACTTTTTTTTAATATAAGAAACTATTTATATAATTTGTTTTATAATATTTTTCGAAATATATTTTTAGCTCATGAACTAAAGAGAAACAAAATACCCAATTCTTGGCAGTTAGCGTAACAGTATATACTCGTATATATACACATCTCTAATGTATCATACTTGTATATACACACTTAACAGTTTGGGAATCAATGTTATGTTTTTATCACATAAAAATTGCTCAGTCGGTCTGCTTAAAACTTGACATGGCTGTAGCTCTTAGTGACGGGCTTCTACAGTAAAAAAACAGAACAATAAAATCTTTCGAGGCCGGTCGTGGCGCAATGGTACAAATTGTGCTGCGCAATCGATTGGTTGTGGGTTCGATCCCACTCGAGGAAAGAAAATATTTAATTATGTTTTCATTTCTTCGCTCTGGTGAAATCAGCCGTGTGGTCCCGGCTTAGAATAGGATCACCCTGGTACTATCGGTGTCGTAAGAGGCGACTAAACTACGTGTGGTAGAGTCACGTCGCCAGTAATGGCAACACGCAGACTCGACCGGATTAATATCACCCCCGGCATTTAAAACCGGCGTGAAGTAGTGGCTCTTGTCACTGCGTTTCGTATTAGGTAAGTCCGGGCCCCGGCGCCCAAAATCCTCCACCTTAAAAAGACCGGCAACGCACCTGTAGCTCCTCTGGTGTTGCATGGGGTCGTTTGCCTTGTCTTCTATAAAAAAAAATCTTTAATGGATCAAAACTGAATTCCCATAAACTTTTGCTTAAGAGTGCTTACGCGCGCTTGCCGATTTTCCTCCTCAAAATGAGATGAATCGCTTCATCATATAAAAACTACTAAGTCAATCAGCATGAAAAGTGGCATAGATGTAGAACTCGTTAATGGGATAAAACAGATCGAATTTATGTTGATTGGGCCAAAAGTTATGGTCATAAAACCAAATCTACCATTGATTTAAGCTTGACTGTACTATCGCGAGCTCGTCCGGCTTCATCATCACGGGTTTGATAGTGATTCGGTAACAACAATTGGTATGTCAACCATTGACTATCGAGTTTATAATGACGACCGCGCGGTAACCGTCATCAGTAGTTTTTGCTGCTAATTTCAATGGAAATATCGATTTATTTTGCTAAACATCTACTTACTTTAAGGTATTGCACGTATTTAAACACAGCGCATCAGTTGAATTTAGTAGCATAAAAAGGGGGTTCTCCCCCTCAGCTCAGCTCAACACCCGCAGCGCACGGTGGCGGATCCTAGTATATATAAAGACAGGATTATGGAATTGATTTATTATATATAATACAACACAAATAGCAAAGTTGTAGTCATCCTGAATACTTTGATTGAATATTCGAGATTATACATTACGTATATTCATTATGGTAATTGTATTAAAATAATTTTTTTTAGTATTAAATATAAAAGTATATTTAATTTTGTCACAATATTAACATAATAATTAACCAACGATTGCAAAAAATCAATATTATTTGACTTATACAATCCGTCGGACATCCCTATGGCATAGACAATAAATTTTAAAAAGTAACTAAATGTCTGAACGAAGCCATCCATCTGTAAATTGTGCTTGTGATGTTTCGAAGTTTGTGCAGATTTTTGACTTGTTTATTATCATCATAAAGCCATCATGAAAAATTAATTGTATAAAATGTCTGCAACGTTAACTTTAGAGAGTGATTTATGTCGATGTTGTCATTCCCAAGGCGGTTTCGATAATTTGGCGGCACCGCAAAGTTATTTGGAAGAAGTAGAAATATATTCTGATATGATAAAAGATTGTTTTAATGTCGAAGTAAGTAAAAAGTCTTATATTTGTTAAATCTTTAATAAATATGTACTTTAGCTATGTTCAAGTGACAACTTTAAAACTATTAATTGTCAAATAAACCGTGCAGTAAATTTTATATAAATTTTTAATTTATTTTAATTAGGAACAATATTGTATTGAATCACATCTTTGAGACATAAGTATTTTTGATATATAACTGTTATTTCAGATTATCATTTTGTAAAACATATTTTCTAATATTATTTTTCTTTTCACAATTAGTGTTATTTCCTAATTAATCCTTAAATGGTACTTGTACTTAGTTAGTTTTGATATAAACTTCATGTATATTAATAATTGCCTCCAATGAAGTGGGATATCACTTGACTTGACTGTTGTGGGTTCAATTCCTGCTTTCTTGTTCTAATTCTAAAGATCATCATCATGCAATATTTGAAATTCAAATATATAAAATTTTAGATAAGCATATATCAAAGTATCTATATTCATTCATGTACTTAAATTATTCAACAATTGGTTAAATGTTATTCTATTAATATTAATTAATAATATTTACTCATTCAAGAAAGCAAAGGAATTTTATTTTGTTTTTATTAATTCCATTTTGTTTATAGATCAATCCAGTCCCAGGGCCAATATGTGAGAGGACATATAAAATATGCAAGGCATGTATTAAGAAACTCAGAAGTGCTAATAATTTTAGGAAACAAGTAAAGAATTGTGAGGAGAGGTTCCTCGAAATGTATTATAAGAATAGGATAAAAGGTTAATTTACTAGCAATATGTTATCAATTATTATTATTGCTTTTTGTATGTCATGCTGCATCTTTCTCTGAGTTCTGGAGGAAAGAAAATTAAAAATATAAAAAAATTTATGCCCTTGAGTGGGAATCAAACCCACAACTGTTTTTGTTTACAGTTGCATGGTTGTGTTCTTATTTCATTTTTTAAAATTCAAATTCATGTAAACACTTGATGAATGTTGTCAAACAACTTTGTTGGCAGTATTATACTCCACATCAATGGCAGTTGTCAAAGAGGAATCACATGAGTTAGTTATTGATGAAACAGGTATGTTTTTATTAAAAGAATTGTATTTCAGAAGTATACAGAAATAAGACTACTCCTTTCATTTTCAATGTTAGTTACACAATGTTACCATATATAATTATATTTTTTGTATAAGCATGAGAAAGGATATATTTTTTTTGTGAAGTTAAGTTTATTAAAAATATTAAGAAAAATAAATAATAAATAATGATTTATTAATATAATAATATTAGCTTTATTTAATCAGCTTCACGCTATATCCCGCACACAGCAGGGTAGGCAGAGGGAACTTCGTGTTAAGACACTCTGTTCCCCACTTTCTGCCGAATTCAGGAGGCATTGCGTGTTGAGTGGCAGAACTAAACGCCGCTCATTGTCTCGACACCAGAGCGAGGAAATGGAAATATAAATGTTATTAAATATTTCACATCCTTGAGTGGGGATCGAACCCACAACCGTCGCGTTACAGCCACACCCTTGTGCCGCTGCGCTACGACGGCCTCTATTTATTAGTTTTATTATTTTAGCATTTGAGGAAGAATCATTACAAATAGATGATGATGATGACAGTGCAGAGGCTTATCATTTTAACAATGATGAAAAAGGTATTTATAATTAAATTTATCTTATCTAACTTATGTGAACTTATCATAGTATTAAATCTAGTATTTTCTTAAATAAATAATTTTAAATAATTTTAATACACAAATTTTTGTGTATTAAATGTGTTTCATAGAAATAAAAAAAACTTATATGAGAGATTTTGCAAAGAGTTTTATTTCACAGCTCAAAGTTAAACTAGAAAGAGCATAAATATTAAAAAATTATATCTTTATTGATTGTTTTTAACTTCAATACATACATTTTATTATATTTTCAGATAATTTAAATTCGAGTGAGGATGAATTGTGTATATTGAAGAAGAGAAATATTAATACAAGTACAAAAACTGATAAGAAATTAAAAAAGCCCGGACGACTGAGACGGACTGAAAAAGTCAAAGAATGTAAAAAAGAGAGACCTAAACGTAAGTGTATTTTTTTTTTTATTATTGTTTTATATTGTGGCCTAAGAAATAGCCATACCCTTTCTACATATATAAAAAAAATAGTGTATTGTTAATAAATTAACTAGAAAAATAAACATTTAAAATGTGTTAATTATAAATTATAAGAAGACAACAACTATGCTACAATGTATTTTTTCATCTATTTACAGCATAATATATAATATTTTTTTTTCAATGTAAGTCCCCCTGATTTAAGAGGGCCTGGTATTAATGCAAATATATGGATGGAGCCATTAATTTATAATAAAAAAATGAAACAAGTAACGCGGTTATTATAAGTTTTAAAATATTTAGCATTGGCAAGGAAGAAAGTTTTTTATTTTGCAAGTGTGATATTATATTAACATTAAAATTTTGGGAATCAATATTAAATAGGAATCTTATGATACAGAAGAAACCCGGATTGGATTATAAAATTTTATAGAGATTTAAAAGAAATTACATAAAATTCCAACATGGCAATTAAATAACACAAAATTGGGAAAAATAAAAGTTGTTCTTTTGTCACCAGGAATGAAATTTCGTCTCCAACCCGAAGATTATAGGAAAGACGGCGAGAGAGTAGTGTGCGGTCACTGCGAGAGAGTATACGACAAGATATGCTCACTAAGATTCCATATAAAGACGAAGCACTACAAAATACCGCAGTACAAGTGTCCATTTTGCGCGCAAGAATTTATGACGCTAGCCCCGTTCACGATACACAAGCTTGAACAGCATAATGTCGACGAAAGATTCAATTGTAACGCGTGTAAAGGAACTTTTAATACTAAAGTACAATTGAGAAAACATATCAACAATTTTCATATGTTGGGAGAGAAATATAAATGTGATTTGTGCGACTACGAGTCGTTCAGCTTCGAAGGAATGTACAAACACAAGTTTAAACATAAAACGTCTAAAGATTATCATTGTAAGTTCTGCCCGAAGTCGTTCTTGAGGAAAACGACGTTGGATTTACACGAAAGGATTCATACTGGCGACAGAAGGAAGATTTGTAGAGTGTGCAATCAGGCCTTTGTTCAGAAATCTAGTTTGAACTATCATATGGCTAAATACCATCCTGGTGTTAATTATTGAGTGTTTTTAAAGACTATGTATATATACACATACGTTTAGGAATCTATACTTGAAAATGAAAGCTCTTATCACTTTATTGTGTATCATGAAGAAAACCCACTACAAACTTGTAATTCATTCATGTAAATTTTATAAGTATACAAGTTTAACAAATTTAATTCTTTCGACTTAAAATCATGAGATTTGTACGGAACCGTCAGTCGGCGAGACCTACTCGTGCTCGACCGGATTTTAAAAAGAACGTTTTTTTTGTTCACTAAGTTAAATAATTTATTTTTTATCAACAAACACACATATATATATATATATATGTAATTATATTTTAATGAAAAATTGTAGTCTCTCGATTTGTTGTGTAATTATTTAAATATTTATATAATATTTTTTATGTGCACTGAAAAATCCTTTGTGAATATTTTATATAATTAATCATTTTTGATCTTAAAGTTCTTTACAAATATCTTTGAAAATGTAAATTATTATTCATGATATAAAAACATCACAATATGTTTATTCTTTTAGAACCATAAATTAATTAAATTTATTTTATATTTTGCATTTTTTTGGAAATAAATAATAAAAATAATGATTTATTACTAAAAAAAAATTCATATTCAGACGCGCACGCACATGTTTTAGTTGTTTTAGTTCGGTTAGATTTTAAAAGAAGATATCACAAAAGCTTTAAACTGTTTTAGAAATATTGAAAATAAATATATAGATATTGAATATAATTTATTATATTTTGTATTAATAAATATTATAATGGCTGGATATATATTTTTTTTTTTGCACACACATGTTAACGCGACGGTTGTATGCTCGATTCCCATTGCGGGGGATGAAATATTTAGGAGGGACAAGGGGGTGCCTTAACACTGGGTTCTCAGGTTCTCAAATTGATTGTTGATTCACTGGTTGGGGAACCGAACCCATTACAGTCTGCTCTCTAATTATAAAGATCACATTTACTCCCTCGAGATGGCATTGTAAGTATAACTTTATATCAGCTTCAGCTTCACGCTGTATCCCGTACATAGCACCCTGCTGTGTCTGGCAGACGGGACCTAGTGTTAAGACACTCCGCTCCGGAATTCTGGAGGCATTGCGTGTTGAGTGGCGGAACTCATCGCTGCGCTTTGCCTCGACACCAGAGCGAAGAAATAGAAATATGAATTGAATTAAATATATAATTTCCTCGAGTGAAGATCTTCCTTACAAGCAGTCGCGTTACAGTCACGCCTTGAGCTCCTGCGCTACGCTGGTCACATAACTTTATATAACATTAAAATATTACCTTTGATGTTTGGTGGTTTCTTTTTCTTTCCTAGAGATGTGTGATTTATTCCTATTGTTATCACTTAAATATTACAATTTAAGCTGAAAAGTTTTGATATGTAATATATGTGTATTTGATAAGATTTAATTTTTAGTTTTTAACTATATTTAACGGTCACGGTTATTACGGTAAATACTAATATAATATAAAATTTAAACACAATCTTTCACTTAATGTTATATATTCCATCTTAGAAGAACTAAATTTGTAACAATAAAAATTTGAGACAGTCAAGGGGTAGCGGCACAAGGTGAGAGTGTATCGCGGCGGTTGTTTGTTCGATCCCCATTCGAGGAAAGGAAATATTTATTTACGTTTATATTTCCATTTCTTCGTTCTGGTGTCGAGTTTTGGCACTCAACACGCAATGCCTCCAGAATTCTGCAAAAAGTAGGGAACAGGGTGTTTTAAAACTTGGTGCCCTCTGCCTATCCTGCTGTGTGCGGTAAGACAGCGTGAAGCTGATTTATTTATTTTTATTTTATAAATTTTTTCAGGTAGAAAATTCGAAGAGCACTACACATCAAAAGATATGAACGGCGCGTTGCATTTTATATGTAATAAATGCGCTAACTCTTATAAAACGGTCGCGGGTTTCAAACAACATTATAGGCACGTGCATTTGAAGCAGCGGCCCCGGCTGATAGGATGTTACTACTGTACTGAAAAGGTCATGGCACATATGAGGGCTAGCCATTTGGAGAAGGTCGGTAGATGAATTATAATTTTCAATTATTTCTTTCGCCTTTTCTGATAATGTTTTGATATTTTACATTGATGACATGTCATTCGTAATGCTTGTAGCAAACTTGCTGAAACAGGTATAAAGCCTTAAAGTTTCCGTGCGCATATACCCAACACCTACCGGTGGCGCATGTAATTCTTTAGAGTTTAGACGTGTCTGGCAACGGACAATGTCTTCTACTTATATTTAATAATACAACAAAGCGACCTTATCTCTTGAAGCGATTTGTTCCAAGCAACCTTTGGATGTTGGAGTTGTATAAATATTTTCAAAAATAAGTTTGAAAGCTATATAAATTTCTCATTAATATTTTCCGTATAAGTGTATAGTTTTATCACATTATGTATCTCTTTAACCTATATGATGCTTAAAAATAAAAAGAACTAAGTAAACATAAAAATTGTTTTTGTAGGTGCACGGTGTCCCAGCACCATCTTGTGGTGCTTGCGGCAAGAAATTCTCCTATCCTTTCCAAGTGTTACGCCATCAGAAAACCTTCCATATGGGCGAAAAGAAGTTTACTTGTAACATTTGCGCTAAAACGTTCGCGACTCGCGGTAACTTGGCGCAGCACGTAGTCAAGCATTCCTCCGAAAGACCTTTCAAATGTGATGCATGCGAAGAAACTTTTAAATGGAAGAAACATGTGCGGCGACATATTTTGACGCATATGAATAAGAAGAGTTAAAGACTCATATATAATCATTCTATATTTTTATTACATGACTTAAATAAGTTTTACATTTTTAAATATATTCTTGTAAATTAAAAAGATATAAAATATATAAATATTCTTCCGAAGGTGGGACAAGGATCCAAGCCATCGCTGGCTAGGGTTCCAGAGAGAGGAACCTCCTCACAATACGTGCTGTCTCAAGAAAAACTGCCTTCTGTATCCGGTTCTTGATCCAACAGCTAATTTATATATAATTATTATTATACTTTTAACTTATACACGTTGTATGAAAAGTCCCGAGGCTAATTAAGAAAAAAAACATTTTTTTGGCAAAATTCGACTTATTCTTCAACCTTTTTAGGATGATACAATCATTCCAACGTTTCTCCAACTTTTCTATGCCATTTTTATAGAACGTTTTATCGTTAGCCTCAAAATAGGCCTCAGTTTTGGCAATGACCTCCTCATTTGAGCCAAATCTCTTACTCGAAGCATCTTTTTAAGATCTGAAACAGCCAGTAGTCACTGGGAGCCAGATCTGGACTATACGGTGGGTGGGGAAGCAATTCGATGTGTAATTCGTTCAATTTGACCATCGTTTTCATCGAGTTGTGACGCGGTGAATTGTCTTTGTGAAAGAGGATTTTTTTCTTTTTTATGTGTGGCCGTTTTTCGGCGATTTCGGTCTTCAATCGCTCTAATAACGCACAGTAATAATCACGGTTGATTGTTTATACTTTTTCCAAATAGTCTATGAACAATATACCGTGTGTATCCCAAAATACAGAGGCCAAAACCTTTCCAGCGGACTGTTGTGTTGTGGTCGCTTCGGACGAGTTTCACCACGTGCACTCCACTCGTGCAGATGATTGCTATTTTGATTCAGGTGTGTAGTGGTGGATCCATGTTTCATCCATCGTCACATATCGACGCAAAATTCGGGTTTATTACGATTAAAAAGCTCCAAACACTGCTCAGAATCATCAATTCGTTGTTGTTTTTGCTCCGGTGTTAACAAACGCGGCACCCATTTCGAAAGAAGCGTTCTCATACCTAAATGCTCATGTAAAATATGATATACACGTTCCGTTGATATCTCTACGATGTCAGCTATCTCCAGATAGCGATAGTGATAGACCAGAGCGTTCAGCATCATTGGTGTCTGTACGGCTTGGTGTCCGTTTGAACTCGGCAAACCATCGTTCAACTGTTGCTTTCGATGGAGCAGAGTCCGGATTACCGGATATTTCAAGCCAAGCCAAGCTTTTGCTGTGACGGTATTTTTTCACATCAAAAAATAATGATAAATCAACACACGAAATTGCTTTGAAGCCATTTTTTTGAAAATACCAAAAGTTGCTTCACCAAACTTGCTGTAACTTGTGAACTAAACGTCCAATTGTCATGAAAATTTGACAGGCGTCGTTTGATGGTTGCCACTTTCTTAAAAATAATAGGAGGTGTCAGCCTCGGGCCTTTTCTATCCACCTATGTATATTTTATGGGCCGTTGTAGCGCAGCGGCACAGTATCTGATTTTAATTGCGACGGTTGTGGGTTCGATTTTCACTCGGAGAAAAGATTTTCTTTTTCTTTCTTCGTTCTGGTAACAAAATAAATCACGGTGTTGAGTTCTATCAAAAAACACACAATGTTTCGAAAATTGGGTGGTCGTGGGAAATTAGTGTTTTAACACTAACAGGTTTCCTCTGCTTACCCTTGGTTTTTCGCTGGAAAATGCATTTACCCAATAAACCGGTAAACAACCGGTTATATGGAAGTTGGTCGAAAGGTATTCCAGAGCAATGCTCAAAACTCGTCCCGGAGCCATTTTCTTGACCCTAAGTCTCCTGAGCGCCACATTCATATCTCCGTCAGTAATCCACTCCGTCATAGACTGCAGTAGTAAACCCTCGCTCTTGCAGGATTGTTGATGTTCACCTATAGGAAGCGTGTTTGTCTTATATCCATTATGATGACATAGCACGTTCCTCTTCGTCCTGACGGCCGCCGACTGTAAAGGAAGCTCTGGTCCAAGAGCCTATGATCCCTTGTCAGGCGATGGACGGCACTCCGCGCCACCCATTAGCTCCAGAGACCATCCGGACTCTTTCCGTCCGTGGATACCGTACATCCTCCGCCTATCTTGCTTCATGCTGCTTCTTGTCAAGAATGGTATATTAAAACGTAATTTTTTCAGTGAAAGTACGTTAATAAAATACATATTTTCACAAATAAAAAGAATGATTCATGATGAAGACTTATTTATTATATGTAGTATAAGTCATGTGTCTGTATATAAATCTGGTAGACTATAAAAATAAGTGGCTGCTGAAATAAGATTTAATTTAAATAATTTACTAAATTAGAATAGATGTTAGAAACCTATCACTAATTATTAAGATCTCGATAATAACGTTAATTTATGTGGTTGTGAGTCGGAGTTCTATACTAAGCTTGATGAATTTCGAAAATTGATTCTATATCAGTATCAAATTATCTTCTTGTATATTATGTACACATTGAAATCTTACAATACGGTCCGTACAGTACGGTCGAAGACTTGGCCATCCTGAACTTAGGTTTTTGTATTTACTTGGAGGAAAAGAATCAAAAGGAAAAAAACCTATAATTGAATCTGTGCAGCTAACTAACTACAGTTAACTTCGTGGTGGCGATTCCTCGACCATACTGTTTTTTTTCCTACTAGTTTTTTTTAGTTGTTAAAAAGTTTACTCATAGTATTTTTTTTCTTTTTTATGTTATCCAATAGACAACCTTTACCCTCTTTGGAATGGAAAAGTAGTTTCTTGTCCTTTCTGTTGATTATTTTAATGATGGGTAAATAATATATAAAGTATGTATACTCATTATATTATTATAAAATAATCATAGATATTAATAAAAAAATGTATAGATGTTTGTATTTATATATAGTAATGTTGAAACTAAGAAATGTGCTTCTTATTATTCTTAAGGAAATATTATATAAAGAAAATCTATCAGATACATATGATTGTCATTAATAAAAAATATAATAAAAAAAAATTATTATTTTTCTTATAATTAATTCATAAATAAATCAAAATAAGAAATATGCAGTAAGAACGTAGCATAAAGATACTCCGTTCTCCACATGCCCTCAGTTTAAAAAAGTATAAGGTGGAGAAATGCGTCACGCAATTTGCCAGTGTGTAAAAATTTAAATTCCCCGTCTGGGGATTGAACTGTCTATACGCACGTACTCTATGCCATTGCAACGAGATGGCCTCTTATAGCCTAACCTGTATTTGCAAAATAATTGAAACAACAATAAACATTTAATTAAGTGTAACAAAAAATTAATCTATCTTATAATCTATAACAAACACATACTAGAGCTAATGAGATTCTGCTTATGAATTTATATGTCAATAGTACATTTTATTTCGTAACTTAATTTATTATAGACACGGACTAAGAGATTAATAATATAAACTCTGCCTTTTTAAGTCGAGAAAAAATACAGATATTTTTAAAGTAATTATTATATACAATTACATCGTGAAGTTATCAATAAAAACACTATCTTAATCTACATATTTTTCATGCTAAGTCCGCCATTTTGTACAAATATCAAATTTGGCAATCAAGCGTGTACTTTTCGGGCATGTTCCTTTAAGGTCTTCAATCGTCCGTAAGTCTTGAGACATGATACACATTTGAATTCCCTCGAACCAGTATGTTTCACCATATGGCTTTCCAACTCTTTCTTAGCATAAAACTCCATCTCACAATGCTGACATTTGTGTGGTCTTTGCAAGAGATGCACTCTTGCTATATGCAGCCTCCAAGAATGTTTGCTTTCGAAATTCTTGTCACACGTTTGGCACTTGATTCCTGGACTCTTAACTCCATGAACTTTAACCAAATGCTCCTGTTTCTTCCAAACTTCTTTAAATCTCTCCATGCAGTAACCACATTTATGAGGCAATTTTATCCCGGCGTGTCTTGATCGATCATGCAATCGCTTTTTTCGCTCCGTATCGAAGGTTCTGGAACATATTTCGCAGGTGAACGTTCCTATTTTGTGGGCATCTCCGTGTCTTAGAAGGATGTTCTTATTAACGAAACCTGCGCCGCAGACTAGACATAAATAGTTACTATAATGAACATTCATGTGTTCTTGGAGAGCTTTAAAAGAGTTAAATACGTTCAAACATATAATACAGTTGAGTGGTCCGCTACCAAATTTAAAGGGTAATATGTGATCTTTAATGTCCGTATAAAGTTTTTTATCGTGATTAATTTGCAGATGGTTGACTACTTTCTGTACACTTTCCATGGTTTCTCCACAAATTTCGCATTTAAAGTCTGTGATATCCAGTTTAACGAAATAACCGTGCATGTCTTTGCCTCTCATAAAGGTAGATTTTTCTTCAGCGTTGTGAGATTGTTGGGTGTGTACTTTTAAATCTTTTGGGTCAGGAAACTGCTCAGAACAGAAGCAACAAGCATAGCCGATGCCTCCCTTACAGCGAATGGGCGTAGCATTCGTATTCAAAAGAATTTCTTTTATATTATTCTGGTGTTTTTCCACCTCTGATAAAATCATCATATTTAGCTTGTTTTCAACAGTTATTCGTATGGTTTTGCCTTTTCGGCCTTTTCTTCCCACATTTGTTGGAATTGTTAGTTTTTGGTCACCTACAACAAATAATTATTGTTATCCACCGTAGAGAAAAGATTCAAAATCTACTTACACAGATATTTACGGCGCAAAGAATCAATATGAAGATATTCCAAATATACATATATTCTAAATATACATAAATTCTTTATGTTTTGGTTTATACATGAATAGAATTGTAATATTTCTTGAAGATGCCTTTGTATTTTTTTCAATTTGTTTTTCCGTTTTTAATAATAATATATATCTAGCATCCGTCAAACAATAACTAAAACAAATTTAAAATAATACAAAACGACAAAAAAATAGAAAGAAATAATATGCTATGGAGCACCAAAATTAAAATAAATATTATAGAAAGATGGCGGAAGTGCCAGTTATATAGAAAGGAATAATGAAATACAGGCATGACGGATTGCCAGGAGGACCAATGCGCTCCTAACAATATAGACAAAGATGTTTCTCGTCGAATCCATAGGCGCCGTCGTCAGAAGACGATTATCGCACTGAGTCTTTGAAAGCTCATATCTCACTTGCAGTACATGGGTGATCCAAAATTATTTGCGTTAAAACGTCCTGATCTTATGTGGCTACTAATGGTTACCCAATCTTTTGGTAGTGATATAAAAATGGAATTTGGCGCCGATAAATGTGCGAGCATGCTTGAAGTGCGGGGGAATGTGAGAAGATCTGATAATATTTGCATTTCAGATTCTGTTTCCTTCAGAACCCTTAGTGAAGGTGAAACTTATAATTATCTTGGATTGTCTGAAGCATTGGGTATTGATTAGCAGAACATAAAGCAATTGGTGAAGGAGCAATGAGCAAAGCAATGTCAAGAAACTCCATAACCAAGAGGTACGCAGTCTTAGAGGATATTTTCTCAAGATTGACATGGATATGCACAAGGATGTGGACAAAGTTGACAAATGCCTTACTCCTATTTTCTTGGGCAAAGAGAACTAGCGTAGGCCTGTAGTACTTACGACTTCTGGTCGCATGGCTATATGGAAGAGCAAGGAGCTGCATGGTAGATTCCATAGAGCCCTAGTGAGCCCGGGCGTAGATACTACTTCCTCTTTATCTTGGTTACAGGTTCGGGGATCTTTTTGGGAAAATTTAAGGTTTTGTCTGTGTAATTATGGAAGAAGTTATCAAGGCACAGAACTACAAGAAACATATTATGAAAGATCGGCACTATAGACATTTACCGGACGTGTCATCGACCTAAGGAGTCTCTCAGCCATATTGTCTTTGGTTGTTCTCACCTTGCTAACGGTCAGTATTAGTAAAGACACAATCAAGTAGCCAAAAAATAAATACATCAGCAACTTACTGTTTAATATGATCTTGTGGAATTGGAGGTACCTTAATATAGGTACAATCCCACGTCTGTTTTTGAAAATAGCTCTGCTTTGCTTTACTGGGATCGGTCTGTTATTACTGACAGGTATATTGATGCCAATAGATCTGATATAGTATTAGTAGACAGAGCGGCGCGCCGCGCAGTGATTGTTGACGTTACTATCCCACATGGAGACAATCTCGAAAAAGATAAATTATTTAAATATTTGGACTAAGCCCGTGCCGATAGTGGTTTCAGTTAACGGTTTAATAGCGAAAAGCCTCGACTCTGCTAAAGTTCCAGATCGAATAATATTTCTAATAGTTTCAATTAATACTATGAATTAAAATTGTAGGGGTTCCTTGTGGGATTATGTGGATATATGTTGGGTATTATTTAGTCATCCATAAATTATGAAACTTAGTCATAATGTTAATGACAATGAAAGAGATATGTTTAAGTGACTTGTTCTAGTAAAAATATAAGGGAATAAACCTAAAAAAATATTTAAAAAAAATGAAATGAAAATAAAAGTTGATCCATTAATTATATTAGGGCCTAATAAAGTTTAAAATTCATTATGGAGTTTATTAGAAATAAAATTTCATAAAAAAAAATGACGATAAGGGAGAAATCAGAAGGATAGAGATAAATATTAATCCAATAAATGTTCCAAATCAATTAAATGGAAAGTTAAATAAATTTGGTGAAGGATCAAAAATTGAAAAAAGATTATTTATCATTTTCAAGTATTTTTTTTTACTCCAAGATTATTAATTTTTTTAAGTTTATTAGTTATTAATTTTATAGTTAAAAATAAAATACTTTATAATTATAAAACTAATAAAAATAGAAATAAAAAATAGTAATTAAATTATCCAATTAATATATTACATTTAGTAACAATTTAAATTAGCATTTTCGAGGCCGGTCGTGGCGCAGTGGTACAAAATATGCCGCTCAATCGATTGGTTGTGGGTTCGATTCCCACTCGAGGAAAGAAAATATTTATTTATGTTTTCATTTCTTCGCTCTGGTGAAGTCAGCTGTGTGGCCCCGGCTTAGAATAGGATCACCCTGGTACTGTGGGTGTCGTAAGAGGCGACTAAAGTACGTGTGGTAGAGTCAAGAAAGCAGTTTCACTTGAGACGGCGCGTATTGTAAAGAGGTTCCTCTCTCTGGAACTCTAGCTACCTAGTGTTATACTCTAGTGTTATTTTTAATTTATTTTTTTTTACTTAAATTAACTTAGTTTCACGCTTTATCTCTAGCGGGGTAGTCAAAGAGAACGGAGCGCCAAACGCTACGGTCTCTACATACCTCTTTCGCCTCGTCCACTGTCATCAACTTCTTCAAATTCTTCATTATATTATGCTCTCCGAGGAGATCCTCATACTTTTTACGTGACCTTCCTCTAGTATCATAGATACTGTGCTTTCGAAGGTCAACCGAGGTCTCCACTTACCTCTCACTATTCCATCATAAATCTCAACGTGACTTTACCACACGTACTTTAGTCGCCTCTTACGACACCGACAGTACCAGGGTGATCCTATTCTAAACCGGGATCACACGGTTAAATTAATTTATAAGAAGAAGTAGTAAAATTGGAAGAACAATAATAACAAAGAATGTTACGTAAGGCTTGGGAAGTCTAAACATGACGAAAATAACGTTACTTTCATTATTTATATGAAATGAAAAAAAAATGGCAATAAAACAATCAATTTAATGTCGATTTTATTTTTCATTTTTAGGTAATGAACCAAAATCTAAACAATTTCTTCGCCATGTTTGGATCTCATATGACTCTTCCAACTGCACTTTTGTACGAAAGCCTGACCACATCTACAACAGGCAAACCTGCGGTCATCTGCATGTATACGCATATGTTCTCTTAACGTAGTCTTTCTGCCGTAGCATTTGAAGCAAATATCACATCTGAACTCGCGCAGTCCTGTATGCTTCGCCATATGACGCTTTAATCCGCTAGCGCTAAAGAATCTCATATCACATTCCTCACATTGGTGTTTTTTTTCCATAAGGTGATCTTTTTTGGTGTGTCGTGCCAAAGCTCTCTGATTGATAAACGTGCGGTCACAAGCTTGGCACTTTATGACTACCGGTGGTGCTCCGTGCACTTTGACCATATGATCGATCTTTCTCCAGTAATCCATGAAACGTTCATCACATATCATACATTTGTTGCGTTTGTTGAACCCTAAATGAATCCGTCTCTGATGTTCCTTTAACCTCTCGTTATTGCCAAACACTTTATCGCACTCTTGACATTTGTATACACCATTATCATGTCTCCTGATGTGAGTGGCTAATAGGCGCTCCGTAATGAAGCCTCGGCTACACAGTGGGCATAAATGATATCCAAAATGAGTGTTCATATGCTCCTGTAGCAGTTTGAAGTTTAGGTATTCCGTGGAACAAATTGCGCATCTTAGTTCCGAAGTGTCGAATTTAAACGGTACTATAGTGTTATTTATGTCTGTGTGTATTGCTTTTTTATGCTCATCCTTCAAGTGATGCATCAAATCTTCCAATTTTGCTATACTTGTGCTGCAAAGAGAACAACTTAAGTGGGTTATGTCTAATTTAACGACGTGTTCAAACAATCTGGATGTCATGTACTGAATTAATCTGTCATTGTTATGTTCTACTAAAAAATGATTCTTAAGATCAGTCGGATTCTGAAACTGTTCGAGACAAAATGCACAGCCGTATCCAAGACTATCCTTCGACCTGATAGGATTGGCATTAGAAAAAAGTAAAATAGTCATAAGATTTTGTTGGTTTTTCCTGGCATCCGATAGTTTAGGCTCCTTGGTACCCCGAATGATCTTCAACTCGACTCGAGGTGATGATAAACGCCTTTCGATTTTAATGGTTCGTATACCTATAAAGAAAAATGTGTATTAGACAGACCTCTTTTATTATATTACCATAGCAAAAACGAGTTTTGTAAAATTTGCACTAGTATCGAAATATGGTACTTATTTAAGAATTTTCCAACGTTATATATGAGTCTATTGCATATTTATTTAAACGCCCGTACATAAATACTCTGGAAAAGGCTTTTCTTTATAAATTTAGCCCTGCAACTTACGCAAAATATAAATTTTCAAGTCGGAAAAAAAAAATTTATGTAAAAAAATAACATTTATTATTTATAAATACATTATTTACACATTATAGTTTCATATAAGAATTAAATTGTTATTGCACAGATTTTGCTATATCTCCATGCTTGGAACTTATATGACACTTCAGTGCAAAATTTTTATCAAATGACTGATCACAGTAAGCACATTTATAGAAACAGTCTTCTGGGTGTTGCCTTTTCACGTGTTCTTTTAATGTCTTTAATCTGCCGTACGATTTCTTGCAAACTTCACATTTGAACTCTCTCGTCCCCGTGTGTTTGACCATGTGGTCTGTTAACTCCCGCTTAGAAAAAAATGCCATATCGCATCTCGTGCAATCATGTTTCTTCTGCAGCAAATGATACTTTTTCATGTGCAGTAACCAAGTCTGCTGCAATGTAAATGACTTGTCGCAAGCTTGGCATTTAATTGTTGGTCCAACAACACCATGTACTTTCGCTAAGTGTTCGTTTTTGTGACAATTCTCCCTGAACCTCTCACTACAGTATCCACATTTATGGGGCATGTTGAAGCCATTATGGATTTTTCTTTCGTGCAATTTCTTCTTTCTAATAGTGTCAAAAACTAGGTTGCATTGTTCACAAGCAAAGGTACCAGTTTTATGGCCCTCATTGTGACATAATAGAAGATGGCGGTTAACAAATCCAGCGTCACAGACTTTGCAAATATAATTTCGGTAATGTGTATGCATGTGTTCTTGGAGAGCTTTAAATTTGTTGAAAATGTTCTGACACATGAAGCACTTCAAATATTCTTTGTCAAATTTGAAAGGCAAAATATGGTTAGGTATCTCTGTGCTGATATTCTTATAATGAGCGTCTTTTAAGTGCTCCAAAATGTTCTCTAGAGTATCCAGGCTTGATCCACATAGATTACATTCTAGTCCAGTAATATCTAATTTAACTAAGTACCCGTACATATCCCGGCCTTTCATAAATATTGCTTTCGTCTTATCATCATGATCTTTTATCGTATGTTTCTTTAAGTCTGCAGGATCAGGAAACTGACTGGAACAAAAACAACACGCATAACCAATGCCACCTCGACACCTAATCGGCGTAGCGTTCGACCAAAGAATAACTTCCCTTATATTGTTTCTATGTTTTTCCAAATGTTCTCCTTGCCTAGCTTTAGGAACTATATCTTCTTTATTTATACCAACAATTTCATCCTCTTGAGAGGTGTCCAATGATGTTTTGGATGTTTTGTGAGATTTACCTACAAAGAAAATCTATATTATTTTCACTGAATTTAAACGCAAATACGAACTCTTTTAAAAGTTACATCACTTATTATCATGCATAAATAAAAGCAAATTGATAAACTGGTTTTGATTTATTATTAGTATACAGGTTTTTAATTTTTATATGTTGAATAAAAAACAAATTTTCTACCTTATCTCAATATTTGATAAAAAAATACAATAAATTTTAAACAGCATTTTACGCATTTGAATTGTCTATCATCTATACCATCTCATACAAGGTTCATGTTATAGGTCTTGAAACAAGTATGACATTTATACTGCCTGCCCCGTTTGCCGTATCAACTAATTCCATGGTTGGAAGGAGTCTTTCCCCGCTTTTTCTATATAAATTTGGTCACTTTACTAAATTATGTCGCTTTATATCAATCATTTATTTTAATAGATAAGTCTGAGATTTTTGGTAAGTGAATTATCATCACGCTGCTTAATTAGAACTTTCGTTTTTTCGACGATTATTTTTTAATTCGTTATGCGGCCGCAATACTTACGAATCGGTTTTGTGAATGTGTGCGATAATGTCGCTTTGGTTTGATAACTGATATGATTCACAGTTCATTAGAACCCTTAAAACATATTTCTTTAGATTTTCAGATGCTTCCACCTACGAAGTAAACTAGTTTGATATTCAGAATATTTATTTTATAATGTGAATATTATATTTTTAGGCTCATAAATTATAACAACAAATAAACAATGAAAAGGTAAGAATTTAAAGATAAAATAATAACAATATAAATAATTTTATTTTCTTATAACTTACAATGAATCCTACTAAGTACAAAAAGCTGATATCTGTCAAAGGAATATGGTTAAATGAATGCGGTAGGCTTTTCTTGAACTGATGTATTTAGTATATATTATACGATACTCGTATACTTAATGGTAGTTGACATCTAAAGGCGAGACTTATCAAATTCAACCAGATTTAAGATTTTCAACTAATATGAATACATTTCAAATATCTCTTATTATGTATTATAAACTTTCAGAAACTCGACGTTTCGAAAAACCGAGGAGACGCATTCATCTGTACACCATTATTAGATATACAACAGGCTAGACCAGGGGTCGGCAATCTTTTGAGTCGGAACAGCCAAAAATGACAATTTAGAAAAGGTTAGTTTTTAAAGAGCCACAAATTTTTTTCTTGCCAACAATAAATAGTACTCGCATAACTAAGGTTTTTTGATAAAAAACCGAATCTATTTATTCATAAGAAAAAATATCTATATTTATTCATATATATAAGTAGTTTTTCACAACAAATTAGATAATATACATATTATTTAAGTAAAAAATTAAAACAATTAAACATTTACTTATAACACTAACTTGTAGTTCAATAACAAACAATTGAGCAAGCAAATTCAACGGGAGCGATGGCTTTGCATGGCTTTAGAAAGTTTGAATAAATTTGGCTCATAACTTGTTGTTTTAAGTTTCAAACACGATTCTAAATTTTCATTTGTTAATTGGCTTCTGACTTTACTTTTAATTATATTCATACAAGAGAACGCTTGCTCGCACGAATATGTCGATCCGAAGATAGTCAGCACTGTACACTCACTGTAGCAATCTGGAAGACTATTCCATGCGTCGAATATAAATAAGTGCCTCAACTCGCGGCATTTCTTCTAAAGCTGTCAGCTTTTGTTGCGTTACAAACATACATTTCTGGACCTCCAACTCTTCCAACTTACTTTCAACTCTGTAAATTTTCCACTCCACAAAGCTTTACTTTAAATCGATCAATTGCATTTCTAGAGATCCAGTATCAATTCCAAATGGCTCAATGTAGACTTCGTTACTACTTGTGTTGAGAGGATTTACTATGAATGCTAGAGTGGTTTTGTTGGTTTTGAATTGTTCAAATCTGTCAGCAATTCATCTTTAATTTTTTTATAACTGTGGTGAAGTAATTTGTGTCAACAGTTGCACTGGTTTTATCGCGATATTGCTTTGGTAATTGAAAATGAAATAATTTACCGCTCTGAATATCTTCTGCAAAAAGAATTAATTTTTCTTCAAACACAAAACAAACCAACTCTTCTACCAAAACATAGGCTGGGTTTCCCTGTCCTTGCAGTTCAGGTTCAGCTTATGTAATTTCGCTGTGATATCCACCATAAAGTAACATTTTTGCAACCATTTATCGTTCTCTAATTCAGGGTGATGAATGCCTTTTCCATTTAGGAATGTATTTATTTCATTCAAGCACAAAGCAAAACGTTTCAACACCTTACCTTTGGAAACGCATCGCACTTTATTGTGAAGGAGGTCGGAATTCTTTAAACTGTCGATGATAGAGTGCTTTTGACAAGCAACAGCATGTTAACAATCTTAATTCGGCCGGAAATGTTTGGCCACAAAGCGCTTTTTGCTCTGAAGAATTGTTGTTGCACCTTTATTTTTTCCTGTCATACTTCTGGCTCCATCAGTTGGTATTGAAACGATTTTATTTAAATCAATCTTATTGTTTTCAAGGCATTTTTGCGCGGCATTCGCTATATCTTCCCCTCTAGTGTTTCCCGAGAGCGGTACCAATCCGTTTTTTGGCTTCCACATTTGGCTTAACTAGAACTCGAACTGAACAGAACTGCCTGTTACAAAAGGGTAGAACTACTTATAATAGCTTAATCATTATAAAAAACATAATTTGTAAATGAGTACTTAGAATGCTAGTGTGGGAAAAGTAAACTAATGGTCTTACAAGAGGGAAGAGGGCTATCATTATAAAAACATAAGTTTAATAATTTTTAAATGTTTTTTTTTTTTATAAAATAAATAATATTTGCGTATGAAACTAAAGAGCCGCAGCTTCACATCCAAAGAGCCGCAGTTTGCCGACCCCTGGACTAGACAGAGGGAACCTAGTGTTAAGACACTCCGTTCTCAACTTTCCGCCGAATTCTGGAGGCATTGAAGACGCGTTTACAGTCACACTTTCTGCCCCAGCGATACGACTGGCCTCAATATTATATCATACTACCGCCAACGATTTTCTGGATGCATCGCATACAGCTTTGGATTCTTCTTGCTCTCTGGTGAGGTGGGTTCGAGACTTTAAATGTTTTTATAAGTATCAAATAATTTTCATCTTTTTGTGTTTAAAATAGTTCTCTAGCCTCTCATTTGCATTTGAAAAATGAGTTATTCATTATTGAGTGTAAAAGCGTAAACATCAGAACAAATAAGAATTAAACCTGCTCATCGTGTTTCGAATGCATATGTCGTCGCCAAGTGCACTTTTGCACAAAAGCCATCCCACAGTGTTCGCATTTGTAGCGTTTGTCGTTGTTATGTATTCGCATGTGTTCTCGTAATGTGTGCTTTCGCCCATACTTCTTGAAGCACACGGTGCATTGAAACGAACGAGTTTTCGTATGTGTCACCATATGTTCTGACAAGTTTCTCTTAGAAAAGAATTTCATTTCACACAACGTACAGCTGTGTTGATTCTCCATTAAATGGTGTCTTTTGATATGTTTTCGTAAAGAGTCTTTATTACAAAAGCTCTTTTCACAGGCTTGGCATTTAGCTGTTTCAGATCCAACGCCGTGAACGATTCTCAAATGCTCAGCTTTGGTTCGGTATCCCGCAAATTTCTGGTTGCAGTAGCCGCATCTATTTAATTTGTACGCGTGTACGTGAACGGTCCTAAAGTGTTGATTTCTTTTTTGAACATTGTTAAACAGTTTATCGCATCGATCACATTTGTATTCTCCCACAACGTGACACTTCTGGTGGTTAATGTACGATCTACGATTGAAGAACCCGGCACCACACATGTCACATATAAAGTTTCTACAGTGTTTATGCATGTGCTCTAGAAGCATCTTGAATTTAGTATACACGTTTGAGCATATAAAGCATTTCAGTTGTTCGCTACCAAATTTAAATGGTACCATATGGTTTTTTATATCTGTGTATATTTTCCTATCATGCACAGTTTTTAGGTGATTAATCAACTTTTCCAAATCCTCTATTTCTTTAGCGCAAATGTTACAATGCAATCCAGTGATGTCGACTTTGACGTAAAATTTCTGTAGATCTCTCTTTTGAAAGAAAGTAGGTTTACTTCCATTTCTGTGCAGTTGTATTGTGTGTTTTTTCAAATCGGCTGGATCTGGGAATTGTTCAGTGCAATAGCAGCACAAGTAGCCCAGATCACATTTGCCGTGTATAGGAGTTGTGTTAGAAAACTGGAGTATCTCTTTTATATTGTGATGATGTTTGGATAATTCTTTAATTGGTTTTAATTTAATTTTTTTAGATCCTATCGTTACTTTCGCTTTCTTTTTCAATATGCGTTCACTGTTTACTGTTATTTTTCGTTTTCCAGTTAATTTGCTAACATTCGTAAATTCTTCAAAATATACAGATTCGGTAGGATCACCTAAAAAGAGAAAGTTTTGTTACTGAACTTTTTACAACGTACGTGGGAGTAAAATGAGTTTTTTTATAAATTTGAAAATAGGAGATAGTTTAAAAATAAAATATAAACGCTTATAGTAAGACAAGAAACCTAATTATTTTATTTCTCTCTTTCTTGAAAATAACATATCGCCGCAACAGTAAAATTTTACTAGAAAAATAAAACGAACATGCGAATATGATAAATAAATATATTTTTAGGGTTTTTTGACTACATGAGGATTTATCCTACACGATCAGCAGCAGTAGGATCAGGTTCCTTTATAATTAAAAATGTATCCGTATTTTCTTTACAAGTTTTACTTCCTTCAGAATCCTTAGAATGTGTTCGCAAGTGTTTTTTTAAAGAAAACTTGCGTGCAAAAGACTTTGTACATATACTGCAATGATAGTCCTTCTCTCCAGTGTGCGTCCGTATATGTTTTTTTAAATTTTCACCACAAAAAAATTTCATATCACAAAGTTCACATTCATGATTTCTTTCCATGAGATGATCTTTTCTAACATGACGCCTAAACCGATTTTGATTGATAAAAGTCTTGTCGCACAGATCACATTTTAAGATAACTAAATTAACGCCATGAAATTTCGTTAAGTGCTCGTTTTTTTTGTGATAATCATCGAAATGTTCATTACAATATCCGCACTTTCTTGTCATATACAATCTTTTGTGTACTATGTTTATATGGGACTGTTTCTTCACTAGAGTGTTGAAAGTTTTTGTGCAGAAATCGCATGTGAAATCACCTAGTTTATGAATTCTCAAATGACTCCGCAGTATATCACGGTTGACAAAGCCAGCGCCGCATACGTCACACACGTAATTTCTATAATGTGTGTTCATGTGTTCAGTTAAATTTCTGAATTTCATAAATTTCTCAAAACATATGGCACATTTTAAATCATCATTTTCAAATTTAAATGGAACCATATGATTTTTGATGTCTATGTAAATGACACGTTGGTGCTCTTTGATAAGATGATTCATTAGTTCCTCTATCGTTGATATATCTAATCGACATATAGAACATTGTAAAGCTGTTATATCTAATTTAACTGTATAAATACGCATATCTTTGACAACTTTTATAATACTATCGTTATCATGTTTTGATATTGTATGGAGTTTGAGATCAGCAGCTTCCGGGTACTGTTCTGAACAAAAGTAACATCCGTAACCTATATCGCCTTTAACACGAATAGGCGTTGCATTAGAATATGTTATTACTTCTATAAAATTTTTTCGGTGTTTTTCTACTTCTTGCATAGACTTTTTGTCGGGTTTCTTTTTAGGAGTACGTCTCTTTTTTAGCGTGTTACGTTTGGTTTCTTTGACTTTTTTTGCTATGTCGTCAGGCTTTTCTTCAGATTTGTTGATTATGTCCTTTTGACCTACAAAGAAAAGTTTTCATTGTAGAACTATTTTTTTTATTAATAATCTTTTAATTGACTTCATTCAAATTAAATACATTAAATTTGAACTTTGACAATGAAAGGCAGAATTTCTTTTTGTGAGATACTAGACTAGAAGTACATCACTTCAGTATAAGAAAAATACAATTTAATATATATTAATAATTTAATATATATATAATAAAAAATTTTAAAGGCATAAATGGTTTCCTTTTGGTTATATTTTTTAAATATTTTATTATACTAAAAAAATATTAATGTCACTATTTAAATGAATTATGTATATATGTCAAGTTCTTGAAGATTTTTCTTATAGTTTAGCTTAAGTCGACCAGTTTACTCAATTATGTTATTTCCAAAGCGAGGCGTCGAGTTCTGCCATCCAAATTCAAACGGAAAGTACTTTGCCTCCTCTAAATCATAGATTTCATTTGGCGCTGTAAATATTTCATTACCATGTGCCAATAGCTTAAATTTTTTAAAATTGCTTTTCCAGTTCCTTTTCTCCATGCTCCATTATCCCATATTTCAGTACTTCTTCATCGATGTGCTTTATTCTTAGGCGTATCACTTACAAACAAACGATCGATTTACTGCTGAACTTGAATAACGTGTTCAGCTATTGTAATAAGTTATGGTCTTTCGCCATAATAATTATTAATCCGATTCAATGTATTTGACTAGATTCTTCAAAAGTCACCTTCTACATACTTTGCATAAGTTATATAATAGATTTAATTTGTAAAAATTATGAATGAATCTATAATATTAACATGTTAAAAAACTGTCTTTTTTTATTACATGTAACATATACAAGATCACAGTTTTAATAAAAAAAAACTTGACAATATATTGATTAGATTTCTTTGTTTGATTAAATTATGGAAATAAAAATATTTCAAATTTGAAGATAATTTATTCGGAAATATTTTACACGAATTTAACAAGAGAAGAAATATTCACAAGTATTTCATTTAATAATAGGACGTTGAATAAGTTCTCGTGTTTTTTTTAAATTAGTTTAAAATATAATGTAAGCAATGACATTACTCAAAGTATTGTCCATCATTAGAGACCACTTTCTCTCATCTCTGGTAGCAATTGAATCCCCCGTCGGAAAAATGACTCATCTTTCGAGGCAATCCAGGAATCAAGCCATTTTTAGGCTTTTTCAGAAGAATGGAAGCGCTGCTCGCTTAAACCGTGCGCCATCGACCGAGACATTTGGTAATCGGAGGGGGCTATGTCCGGTGAATACGACGGGTGGGGTAGAACTTCCCATTGAAGTGTTTCCAGGAAAGCTTTGACTGATTTTGCCACATGTGGACTGCCCACTAACTGTGGATTTGCCCACTATTTTTTCATTTTGGATTGTCGTAATGAAATCACTTTTCATCCCCAGTGACGATACGGTGCAGAAAACCTTTTCTCTTTTGCTGTTGAAGCAACAATTCACACATCAGAAAACGTCGTTCTACGCCTCTCGGCTTCAACTCATACGGCACCCAATGCCCTTGCTTTTGGGTTATTCCTAACGCTTTTAAACGTTTTGAAACTGTTGACGCATCTACTTGTAACGTTTTCCCGAGCTCTACTAACATCTGACATGGATCTTCTTCAAGCAATGCCTCCATTTCTTTGTCTTCAAAATTTGTCGGTGCTCTGCACGTTGTATTCGATAAAGCATTGTCACTATATGTCTCAACGAGAATTCTGTGTGCATCTGCTGCAGATTGTTTCTAAATAAAGCAGCGCAATAAAATTCCCCACAAAAACACTATATTTGGCACAAAAGTACACATTTTCACAAAGGGAAAATAAATATGTAGTTGACACTGTAGTAAACACTATTCTACTATAATTTGAGGTTACATATAGCACTACTTTGGTGATTCGTTACCGTACGAAATTATATGCACAGAAAGCCGCAACGCCATCTTTCAAAAAAACAGCGAGAACTTATTCAAGGCTGAGTGTTGTAAATAAAATAATATTAATCGTGTTTAAAAAAGGAATGCTGAAACAATTACATATATACGAGTATATAATTCAGACCTCGTTCTCACATTCTAATTAAAAGCTCGACACATAGCAATACTATTAAAACAATAACGATATAAAGATACAACAAACATTGCCTTTTAGGGAAATTCGATTGAATCTGAATATCGATTCGATGTGAATCAAAATCAATCAATACTTTCATCTACACCTACTTTATCAGAGCTATCCTTACAAACAAAAAGTGGAGGGTAGTTTACGGCACTTTGATCTTGTGTTTCTTTCGCATATGAGACTTCCAACTGTACTTCTGTATGAACGCGTTTTCACAATATTCACATTTGAACTTTCTCACATTGGCGTGAATTTTTAAATGTTCCCGCAGAGTGTTCTTCCTCGCGTACGCCTTTTGACAGATGTCGCACTGGTAGGTTCTTAGCGGGTTATGTTTCACCATGTGTTTGACGAGCTCCATCTTCGTGTAGAACTTCATCTCGCACTCGGCGCAAGCGTGCGTGCACTCCATGTGCGCGCGCCGCGTGTGTCCCCTGAGGCGGGCGCGAGTACTGAACACCTTGAGGCATATATCGCATTTCGCTGACATCGGTTCCGCCCCGTGTTCCTCAACCATATGGGAACGTTTCTTTGCGTAATTAGTAAACTTCTCCTGGCAATAGGGACACTTCTTTCTCTTATAATCCCCATCGTGCACGTATTTTTCATGATTGAGCTTTTTTCTATTCGTGTCAAAGATTTTTGGACATTGGCTGCAAGGGAAATCCCCTTTTTTATGTCTGTTGTTGTGATTTTGCAGTGTTCTCTTATTGACAAATGGAGCATTGCAAGTTTCGCATATGTAGTTCTGGTAGTGAACAGGCATATGCTCTTGTACTAATTTGAAGTGTTCAAAAGTTTTGGGGCACTGAACGCAATCGAAACTGTTATGTACAAATCTGAAAGGAAGTATATGATTTGGTATGTCCTTGTTCATAATTTTCCCGTGAATAGCAGATAAATGATCAAATAGAGCATCAAAGCTCTCGATATCGTTATGACATATAAGACAACGTAAGTCCGTAATATCTAGTTTCACCATGTACGAGTTCAGCCGTTGTCCTTCCATGAACGATGATTTGTCTATTTCGTCGTGCTCGTCTAGCACATGTTGCTTTAGTTCTGCCGGGAGGGGATATGTCTCTGGACACAGTGCGCATACATAGCTCGCACCATCGTGATACCTTATAGGCGTAGCGTTAGTGTTGAGAAGAATTGCACTGATATTCTGTAAATGTTTTTCCATTTCTAAAACTTTTTCTTTTTTGGTTTTTCTATCATTTCTTGGTAGTTTCGATTTATCCAATGGTTTAATTTCAATAGATAACGGCTCTATTTTAACGATTGTTTTCATTTTTTTCGTAATTCTCTTCTGACTTCTCTCATAATCGTCACAACCGTTGGACTCACTGTATACATTATATTCATTGTAGTCATTGAATTCATTGTCAGAAGTAGGTTCCTGTTTGATCGTTATCTCAATAAATCTTGATTCAGTCTCGTCACCTACAAAGAAAAGCACTAAGTTAAAATTTTCATCTTGAGCACTGCTATCGCTATATTCAAAAGTTCATGTTTTTCATATATCACGGTTAATATTGTCAATAAAATTTTTTGTAAAATTGTCAATATTTAAAAAGAAAACTTGATATATCATAAAAAAAATATATTTTATAAAAACAGTATAAATATTTACGCATTTGTTAAAATTATGCGATATGAACACTCTTAAGCCACTGAAATAGATTGAGCGATGGAGTTCTTAAGCAAAAAACAAAAATAACAATTGCTAGCATTTTATCTGTTCTAAAGAGATTACTCTTTTTGCGCCTTTGTTTCTTACATTTATTATTAATTAGTAAAATATAATGTCAATTTCTAGTATTAAATAAAATTCCATTTACACCAAAAGAGTTTATTACATTTCATACACAGAATATGAAATCTACAATTCCCTCATAAAACCACATTTATTATATCTAATAGAAATCTGGGGAAGTGCTACCAAAACACGATTATACAAACTACAAATTATACAAAATAAAATAATAAAAAATTTTATTCAATTTTGATTTTCGAACTTCAACTAAAAAAGTTTACCACGAAACTAACTTAATGAGTATAAAACAATTGTTATTTATAGTACCTGCATTTTCATACATAAAACTATTAATAAAAAACATCCATACCGAACTACAATTTAATAGTTGCAAAAAGGTTGGACGCCCCTGCACTCGACGCGCGAGTCTCATAGTTCTACTAGTCTAAAACTCGTACTAAGCTTGGTCAATCGGCGATAACATGCGACGGTGCTCGTCTTTACAACAAACTACCCTCAGAAATAAAAAATATCAACTCGATAAACGTAATATTTAAAAAGCAGCTATCTCGTTATATTAGATATAAAATACCTCTGTCTGAATATGTTGAGCGCGGGTGTCGTTGGTTTTGTTTTTCATGTTTTGTGCATAGTTTTATTCAATTTAAAGTACGATAAAGAATGTTTTTATGCATATTTACGTTTATGATTATGTGATGTATGTATGCATTTTCATGTAAGTGATGTAACGTCTTTTTGAGAATAAATGTCTTTAAACCTAATCTTAGCACTAATTCGGCTTGTTCACTACATTTGCAGGCATTGTTGTATTTTTTGAGATTCCATGATTTTTCTTCATATGTTTTCTTCTACTGTTTTGGGTTGCGTATGCTTTTCCACAGAGGTCACATTTAAATTTCCTTTCAGTTGTATGGGTTGCCATGTAGTGTCCCAGCATGTGACGTTTAATAAAGAAGCTCATACTACAGACAGAACATTCGTAGGGTCTCTCCTTAAGATGAACACTCCTCATATGCAACACTAAGTTCGATTTTAAATTAAATTTCCTGTCACACATATCACATTTTATACCTTCAACATTATGCACTTGCATCATATGTCTAGTTTTCTGATAATAATTTTTAAATCGCGCCTTACAAATTTGGCAAACGCTATCGCCAGCGATGCCTTTGTGTTCTGTATTGACGTGAGCCTTTTTCTTTGATTCAGCAGCAAAAATTTGACCACAATGTCGACATGTGAAACTAGATTTCTTCTTCCCGTGCGTTGTTTCATGCCGGTTCAGTCGGAAACTATTTACGAATCCCGCACCACAAATTGTACAAATGAAATTGCGGTAGTGCACATTCATGTGCTGCATCAACAGTTTCATGTTGTGAAATATTTCTCCACAGAGACAACAGTTCATTGTCTGTTCTCTTGTGAGTTTAAATGGTTGGAAGTAATCTGTGGTTCCTAAATAGTACTTCTTCTCATGCGCTTTTACCAAGTGTTCAGTTAAACTATTAATACTGTCCATATTTTGATCGCAAATTGTGCATTTTAGATCTACTATATCCAAAAAAGCTACAAAACTGCTAATGCCTGAGCCAGATTTATACGTTGGTTTTTCTTTGACATGATCGAAATGAGTGTGTTGTCTTAGAATATTGGGATCAGGATACGTTTTAAAGCAATAAGCGCAGATATATCCCGCATCATTTCTGTCCTTGAAGGGTGTAACATTCGAATATTTAAGCAGCGCGGTCAAGTTATGCCACTGTTTCTGCATCTCGCGTAATTGCTTTTCGCGGTAAACTACTTTACTTAAGACCTCACCCGCCCCGCTTTCCTCCTTAACTTTAGTCCCTTTTCGTTTTTTTCGGGCTCCGGTAAGGCCTATAAAAGAAAAATAATTTGTGACTGGCCGTTCACTTCAAATATATTGCAACTAAAATTTCGTTATAACATAAAAGCTCCAAAATTTTCTAATATTAATCGACCATGCATCACAACTTGATAGTATATATTCCTTTCCTTCCTCCAGTACTGCGTAAATTACTACTTAGATAATATATCAAATAAGAAAGTCAAATAAAAAACCTTCAATGATCGTAAAGCATTTTATTTTTCTTAAATTTCTTAATAGTAATAATATTATAATCATAAATTCATATTTCGAGATCGAAAAAAGAATTCATTGACGATGGCAATAATAAAAACTAAATAGTATAAAAATATCGGAAAAATCTACATAATGTGTATAAAGTCTAAGATAGAAAATAACAAAGTGATTACATTTAAGAATAACCAAAGTAGAATGTGACTTAGTCACCGACGACAACAAAATGAATAGTGGTTCACTTGGCAGTTTAATGCCGTACGTTGGTACTAAGAAGGCTTCTGGACCTCAAGACCCAACATTTTATTCAGAATTCAGCGTGGTACATATAATTGAATCAATAATACCACTTTTCCTTTACCGTTCTATTTAGACCGTTGTGTATTTTTTTTTACCTTGTAAGCAGTAAATATATAGCATTATATGATCTAAGTTATCTCTTCCAAATTTTAATAAAATGCGCTAATAGTGTCCATAATACTAAAAGTGTTACTCTGTGCTCACCCCCAAACGTGATAGCAGTTCGTAAACATTTATTTAATTTTTAACATTATTATTAGTAGTATATACTATATTACAGAATCTGTTGCTATTTTATTGTGGGGGCTAAATAAGAACTCTCTTCTCGTCTCTTGTAAGGAAAATTGCAAGTCATTTCCTCTTCAAAAATATTATTGTCTATGATTTAAAAATGCTCCAGTTAAATATTAATGAATGGATCTTAAATTTTTTCCATTTGCGCCTTCTTCTTATTTTCCGCCGCAATCTGTTTTAACGTCATTTCGCGGTTATCAATCAAATGTTTGACATCGTCAAACTCTTTGAATATGTCCAAGTCGTCTTGGTGAAGGCGAATGTGACTTTTCAGGCTGCTCTTTTGCATGAAAGTCTTTTTACAGACTTCACATTGAAATCTTTTATCATCTTCGTGGACTTTCATATGTTCTTTTAGCGTTCGTGTCCTAGAGAATGATTTGCCGCAAACATCACAGGCGCATACTTCAGCTCCTGTATGTCTCGTCATATGATCTACAAGACCGCGTTTAGAAAAGAATTTCGCATGACATTTATCACATAAATAACTCCTCTGTTGTAAATGGTGGTGTTTTATATGTCGGCTTAGTTCAAATTTTTTTTTGTAAGTCTTATTGCACGCATTACATGGATATACTACTGGCGCTTCGTTATGAACTTTGACCAAATGCTCGCTTCTTTCGTAGTAACTTACAAAAATTTCCGGACAATGTGGACATTTGTTCCTCAACCAGCCGCCCGTGTGCACACCCTTCTCATGATTCCTCTTTTTAGTTAAAGACGTATAAGATTTGTCACAATAATCGCAAGGAAAATGACCCTGATAATGTGTTTTACCGTGTTTCCTCAACGCTGCTATAGTAATATAGCCGGCACCACATTTTTTACAACAATAATTGCGGTAATGGCTGCTCATGTGCAGATATAGATTTTTAAACGAAATATGAACAACTGAACAGATAACACAAGTAAAATTATGACCATCGTCTAATTTGAACGGTAAAATAATATCTTTAATATTTTTATGTATTGTTTTATTGTGTGCTGTGACCAAATGTTCTTTTAAGTCATTCAAATCTTTCATGTTAGTGTTGCACACTGTGCACCTCAAGTCGGTTATATCTAATTTAATAGGGTTGTAACTTAATTTGTAATCTAGCATCGAGTTAATTTTATCCTTTTCAGTCTGGTGTGCTGTGTGGGCACGAAGATCGTCGATATTTTGAAAATGTTTCGCGCAGTATAGACAAGAGAAACCTCTCATAGTTTTATCCCTGAAGGGGCTGGCATTAGAATATTGCAGAATAGCTGATAGGTTCACTCTGTGTTCAATTCTTTCTGGGGTGGCGCTTACATCTGATTTCTTTTTCTTTTTCCTGCGCTTGGGCTCGTCGCTGTCCGTTCCTATAACAGAAACGAGCACATCTCAATTATCTTCATCCACTCTTCTTAAATAACGACCTTAGTCTTCGTGGACGTGCGAGCTCAGTTCTTGTACTTTTGTTTTAGGTATTAAAATGAGTAATATAATATCACTTAATTTGTTAAAACAAAACACTGTAAGTAATTATTTCTTTTATATAATCTATGTAAAAAAACCCTAACACATTTATTATACCTCATATAAATTTATTACTCTTTACATTGAAATATTTCTAATCATCAGTACGCATTAAAGTCCAAAACGACAAAACAAAGAACAAAATATTTTATAACGAAACCTAAAATTAGTTGTGTTAAATAACATATTCACATGTTGTCATACAAGGCTTATCAATCAGATTTCTATTTTTTTATTTGTGTTAAAGACTCCGTTTTCATATCGCTAATATATTTGAGTTAGTTCAAAAATGGTTTCTGTATAACTCGAGGGGTGTTTTTCTACAAAAAAAAAATAAAAAAATGGACAAGCGCGAGTCGGGCTTGCCAACCGAGGGTTCCGTAAAGAAATTGGAGGTCTTTAGTTTCTTCTGAAATTTATGCTTAGCTTAGCCAAAGCCCTTTCATCTAATACCTCACTTGAACTAGCTGCTTTAATAAGAAATTTTGCCTTTCTTTAAGACTATTATTTTTTAGGATTTAACCATAATGTATAGTTACAGATTTTTTCCTCAACAAGTCCTACCTCCAGATTCAAGCTGCCAAATTTCATAATTCTAGTTACACCGAAAGTACCCTATTCATTTTGATTCCCTTTATAGTGTCGAAATACGCGTGTTTTGCGATATAAACGGCCATATCTCTTTTTAAGTCAATGTAGAGATACGTTTTATTTTTAGGAAATCATGAGGTCATAGATTTGAGTATATGGTTTCAATGTCAATTTGATATCTCCAAGCGCTCCTGAGATAAAGGCTTTAGACACAGACAGACGAACAGACAACCAAGTGATGTTCTTCCTTTGGGGAAGAAGTCGTCGCTTTTAAGGAAAAAAGGAACCCTAAAAAAATAACCCTACAATTTTACTTTTCTAAAAAGTATAATATAAATATAGTTTTATAATAAATAATAATTTATCTTTATATGACAAGTATTTTAATAAATTAATATACTTAACTCATTTTTTCAACCAAATTGTTCCGTCTTTTTACTTTTACCATGTCCATATTTCTTAGTAGATTACAGAAATACTGATTCATATGTCATGTATCAAAGCTATTTATATTTGAACATGGGGATGAAGGCACTGGTTAAAGCTGGTTATAAAACACATTTTGTAAGTTTAAGTTACTTAAAATAAATCCATCAGTGGCTAAAGCAGTGGAAGCCTCAGCGCTCCTTTTACGTGAACAGCATATAGGATAAAATATTTCAAACCTATACCTTAAGATATCAATATCAAGATACCTCAAAAATTAGATTACTTGAGTAGGTTTTTGTTTTCATTTCACGATGTTTATCCAAACCTGGATTTCGTATGACGCAGTTAAGAATAGATACCAATAACGTAAACACTTACTACTACAAAAATACTACTAAAGGTTAAATAACTGAACTTTATCGCCAATACCTATATTACGACTCAATTTCTGTGGTTTCATTTAAAGTGGTGCTGATACTTACACTCTTTATATCGCACTAATAACGCAAAAATATGCAAATAAATTTTGCATTTGGCATTATATTCAAGTTTTCAGTTGTATGTATGGCATAAATTTAAACAATACCCCGACAATTCATATAAAAAAAGTTGAGAGTGTACACAACAAGTAAAAAAAACAAAGTGAACTATCATTATAATTATTAACAATTATTATAGAAAAAAGACAACATCGTGAAATTAAAACAAAAAAAATATATTGTATTATTCGAGTCGACTTTAACGTATGTTTTTTTAATAATAAGTTAATTAAGATGAGTTAATATGTTAAAATAGCTGAATGACTTTGATGATTACTTAAAATATACATAATAATTCAGTTTAAACCATTATACCATGAAATGTACTTACCTCATCCTAAAAAAACATCAATATATTAAGAAATCCATCTTCTTTCACATTTTGTACGTATTAAAAGTATTGAATTATATGAACGTCAGTAAATTTTCGAAGCGTCCGAAACAATATATATCAGTGAAACATTTAAAATGTCATAAATATAAGAAACATTATATAACAACATTATTTCTACAGAAAAATCGACACAGATAACAAAACATGACAGCATTACGAAATTTTAGATAATAGATTTTTTAAATTATTATATGATATAATAAAAAAAAACATAAATGATAAATTCACTTTAAATTTAATTTTAAAAAATATTTTCGTATTTTGAATGTATTATTAGTAATGGAATCTCTTTGGCTGTACTGAATGTAATTGTTTTTCAAGCAACCAAAATGAACGTACGTAAGGTAAAACTAAGAGTAGCACAAATGTGGTCGAAGTCTGGACACAGATAAAATCAGTGCTATCTTTGAGAAAGTGGAGCAAGATCGACATTGCTGAAGAACTCAATTGTGATCAAACCTAATGTAACGTAATAATTACGAACCACTTCTTAAACAGTTGATTATGGTTGATTATTGGTGATGAAAAATGGGTGACTTACACTATCAACAAGATGGCAACTAGTCATCGACCAAAACGGCACATAAATGTTACAAATAAATAAAAAATTATACCCAAAAAAATCTTTTCCTTTTTGTGAACAATACGAAAATACGTTTGCCCCAACCTATTATATTTTAGCTTATTATAGCATTTTCTTTTAATTTATAAATGTAAATGAATATTTTTTCTCTTCAAGCATCTATTGTTTCATAATGCCGTTGTTCACTGGATCTACTCAATATAAAAATAAAGAAAAAGACAACGGAAAAGCTTGCATATTTTTTATTCGTTTATTAAAAAATATGTTATGAAAAGTATATAAAATATGTTGCTCTATTTACATTATGTTTGGAAGGATATCATTTTTAAAATTCAATGACAAATATGGTAAATGACACATGGTAAAAGTAAAGCATGTAAATATGGCTTTGAGTTGAGATTTCTAAATAATGAGTGTATTCATTTTTTTACTGGCATTTTTAATGATTTCATTTGATCAAAATACATTAAATTGTTGTAAAAGAAAGTCTTCTACATGAATATAAAAATAACCAAAGCCCTCAAAAAATATGCCAAAGATAGCATATTTGGGATATGAAATTAAAAGAAAAATCGAAAGGAAATTACATTCGCACATAAACACATCTCCTTCATAGTAATTATTAAAAATGTAGATTTTTTCTTTTTTACATAAACCAAACATTTTAAAAGAAATCATAAATGGGTTGTTTTCATGACTAAATGCAGCTTATCCCTTGCTTTTAAATGTAGCAGATTGATTGATTGCTGTTGTGTTCAAGTGAGTATTTCTATTACATACCACACAACTTACATAACATTAAAAACTAACCAATAATTATAATTAAAAAAAATAGAAATTGTTGTGACAGTTGACAGTTCCCACGTGAACACAACGCCAATGTGTCTAATAAATAACATGTTACTTACGTCTAGCCGAGGGCTCTCCGTCTGCGGTCTTCGTTTTTTTAGTTCTGGAAGTGGATGCTTTGGCTTGACGTTTCTTTGGCTTTTCATCTACTTTCTCCATTTTCAATGGCATTTCGTAATCTGGAAAAGAAACAAATATTACATAAGTTCTCATTTTTTTATTATTTTTTAAATGGGTATATAGTAATCATAACGGTTGAGGATTCTGTTCCTACTGAGAGTAATAAATTATTTAATGTTTCATTTCTTCGCTCTGGTAACCAGACTATGTCTCGAGAATTCAGCGGTGCTTGTCTAAACACTAGGTTCTCTCTTCCTGCTTTGCTATATGCTGGCTGGTTGAGATGGTTGTAGTGTCTGAAAAACTTAACAGAAAAAATCAACAAAAGGCTCACCATTTGTAGAAAAATCGTCCGATATATTGTGATCTGACTGTTCCCCCTCATCTCGTATCGGTTCGATTTTGATGGGATTTGCTATAAAGTGAAGAATTAATTAATACCTTAGCAACAAAGTCAAATAATTATAAATAAGTTAAGTATACATTCGTTATAGACTGAGGATATTTGATTTTTGGAATACGGGCAACAACTTGTGGATGATACAGAAGAGCCAGCGTGATACGTGATAATGTACATGGTGACAGTAAGTGCCAGTCGTGGCGCAGGGGCACAAATTGTGACTGTAATCGCAACAGGTTGTAGGGTTGATACTCACTCGAGGGGATGAAATCTTTAATATTTCCATTTTCTTCGCTCTAATTGAGAAAGTGCGGCGTTGAATTCCGCCACTCAACACGCAAAAAATGACCCTATTAATAAATTCGCCGCCGCCATTATTTCGTGATAATCACGAATTGACGCGTCGCCTCGGTAAATAAACCAATTCACTTTCATATTGAATACAATAGTATTGACAGATTACTCGGACTTCAATATTTTTAAATTTGTAAAGTAGAATGTTTTTTTAATATTAAATCTTTTTCTGCAGATATAATAAATTTTTTTTGTCGATGGGAAATGCATTTACGCAGACCGCCCGCACGCATGGTAATCCGTACGGCAAGCGGTATTGTGGGACTCACCGGTGAATCCGATCCTACCCACTAAAACCCAGCGGAAACCCTCTCCACCAAAATGAGACGCCACAGGATCGCTCGCGCACACTACTACGACGCCTCGGCGGACGGCCCGCCTATTACGGGCCACCGTCGCTTTCAGGGTGCCCAGGGGTTTCTCCTAGGGTACCCGCAGTCTCGATGACTTGCAGGAGGATCACTCGCACCCTCCCGCAGTAGCTCCTCTAGGATATGGGGAGTAGAGAATGCGCATATCGCCTTCTTCTACCCCCTGGCCTACGGCGGCGGAGCGAGTCTGCATTCGAGCTGGACTCGCGCACCCGCTCCGCGGCCTTTTTCAGTGCAATTACTGTTTCACAGAAGGAGACCATAGCAGACCAGTTCCTCTCACTGTTCAGCATGGCCCCCACCACACTGGACAGTGAGAGGTCCCTACCCACTACAGCCATCAAGGCGTGGCGTTGTGAGGCCCAAGCGGGGCGGGACACCAAAACCCCCATTTGATCCAGCGCTATAGGTGTGGGCGGATCGACTCTTCCGTCGCTAGGCCTGCCGCTGGAGAACCCAGGTCCTCTCTCCTTCGCTGGATCAGGGCTTCATGCGCTCTCCTTTTGAACCGCGCGATATCCACTCGCGATGGATGCACGCCTCGCGACCGCTCACTTGCGCGGAATGAATATACTCTGGCAAGCACTTCCGCCTGCAACTCCCAAGGCGGATCGCTTGCCAAGAGAATTGCCGCCTTCCAGGACACCGTACGGTACCCCCGAATCGCTCTCACCGCTATGACCCGCTGCGCTTTCTGCAATTGGGTCTTATTACGAACGGTGAGAGAATCCGCCCACACAGGAGCACCATACAGAGCCTTGGATCTCAACACGCCGACAAAGTTGCCGGCATGGAGAATCCGGCCCTCCGACATTCGGCAGTAGCATATAATACTTGTCTCAACACTGTAGAGCAGCGGTTTACGACTTCCCTACATCGTTGCTGAAACAAGTCTTATAAACATTGCATGCAACAAGTAAAGGCTGTAGTTTCAAATTTTGTATTAAAACAAAAAAGTAAAACTAGTATGGTCCACGAAAACAAAGTCGCGGGCGACAAATAGTTGATTTATATAGATTTCTATAGAATAAAAGTTGCTATTATTGAATATTAATAATAGCAACTATTAGCATCTATCTTAAATTCTATTTTGTTTTACGCATTTGGTGCCCTAGCAGGACTGCCAAACGCTACAGAATCCGTTAACCTGTTGTGCAAATATATATGAATATTATTTCACAAAGTGATCTTAAAGATAACTGCTAAGTGATCGTACCCACAACCATTGCAATATATCATACAACTGAAGCTACAATAACATCAATTCCTTCAAATATATACTTTGAATATAAAGCAAATTTACTTACAAAAACATGGAAATGAAATAAATACATACATTTAAGTAAAATGCCTTGGACCTGTCTCTTGAAATGCTCCTCCGTCTGTAAAACTTGTCTTTTGAAATTACATGCATTACGTAAATGTGTTATGCAAACTTCACATATACCACCATTGCTATAATCCTCTGATACACTTAACTGTGAACAAAAAAATATTTTAAAAAATAATATTTCTTTTTAAATATATAGAAATCTAAATGTGGTGACATTTGAGCCCACACCTCTTGGAAACTGTCCAATTGCTTTGACCACTAAACCATATGTAAACATCAACCTTCATTGAAATTCTTATATCCTACTTACAACTCATTAATGTTGTTGACATGTGGTTTCCAATATATAGCAAAACAGCTGACCCCGCTCGGTTTTGCCCATTTGAACTATATGCAATATGAATATTTATTTCAGAGCATATAAGAAAAATAAGTTAATTATTTTAGTACAGTTATCTATGCTGTAAGTACATTGCAGTATATAAGTAAGTAAATCGTAATTTAAATCATTTGGTAATTTATTAATATTAAAAAAAAAGTATTTAGTTACTTCTTCACATCTACTTCACATCTATTTAGGTATGTGAATAAGGAGGCGCGCAGGGCATTTTTCCCGCGTAAATTCCGATCCAGCTAAAATTTCATTTTAGTAAACATGGTCCAGGCAAAATATACATACAATACATGTTACAGACAAAAAAATATATATTGTTAGTTTCTGCTTTCGTATTGTGTAAATAAGCATCTGCACTTGAAAAAACATGGTTCTTATAAATAGACCCTTGAATTTTATTGATATGTATGTTTAGGTAATATAATAATATAAAAAAATAAATCAAATAAGCAGAGTAGGCTGATGATGGAAGGAACCAAGCATTAAGACACTCCATTCCCCACTTTCCGTTGAAGTCTAGACTCAGAGTGGCATAGCTCAACGCCACACTTTGCCCCTACATGGAAGTGAAGAAATAGAAATATTAATTTAAATAAATATTTCTATTTCTCGGGTGGGTGTAAACCCACAACCAGTTTTGTATACAGTTGCACTTTGTGCCCCTCTGCCACAACTAGCCTCAGAAAATATATAAAATCTTTAAAAAGTTCCTAAAGATAATTGGTACTATAACAGAATAAACGAAATATTTCAACAAATTTTTCAAAAAAAAATATTGGTTATAGAACCAACCAATGTAAATTGACTTCATGTCTCTAAATCCTAAATCTAGAATCCTAAATCCTAAATCTAGAAATCTCAGTGTTTTTTATCATCTTAAAACCACTTTATTTTCTGTTGTCATAAAAACAATTGTTTCAAGTTCTATTACATTAATAAATGTGATTTAAAAGTTTTTCTGATTTGCCTTCAATGTACAGACACCAATCAGTTACATCTTTTTTCATATAATATAAATTTAATGTAAGCAACATTGTAAATTTTTATGTATGTTTGAAGAACTTTCTGCTATATTTGATGATTATATCAAAACAGAGAGAATAATAGCCAAGTTTAGTCGATTTATTTATTTAGTAATTAATTAAAACATTTCTAAAAGAATAATTTAAAAAATGCTAAAATAATAAGTGTAATAGATTAATTGACAGAGGTGTTATTTAAAATATCTAGAATAATATATTGATTCATAACATCAACAGGCCCTTTATATTCTTTGGGTTATTGATGAGTACTTAAAAACTGTAATAGAACTTGAAGAATTAAAGTTTTAAATAACAATAAGCTGTAGTATAATAACTACTTAAAAGATATAATATAAACATTCCATGTTGAATACATGGAATATTTACATTACATAAAAATTGCTAAATAAAATGGAAATGCTAGATAAAACATTAATATATCATTTACTCCATCATATAAATGTATATGTAAGAGTTTATATAACCTTATTAGTTACATTACATTGTTTTAAAATGAACAAAATTATGTCTTTAGGAGTGCGCGCAGATACTCTATCGATTAAATATATTTATTTTTTTCAATGTATTACAAAGTATAAATATTGAATAAAAATCTTATAAGAATTATTATTGAATCAAATAATACAAAAAGTATTATACTTACCGAAATAGAAAAACAATCCTTTAACATGTCGGCATAGACTTCTTCTTCGCCCATCCAATGATACGATGTTAAGAAGTCTTTGAAACTGCCCTCGGAAGCACAACATCGACATATGCCATTATTTAATAGAGGCTCCATTACTAAATACACTAAATTAACTCTTAGATTTATATAGAACTCAATAAAACAATATTGTACCAATAGACGCTACGCGATCGAAGCTCCGCCATTTTATAAAGGACAAGCGTGAAACGTCTAAAGGGAAAAACTACACTGCAACGTTTAAAGAAATACAGAAGCAAATTAATTATATAAATTCATTTTAATATTATAGTTATCTAATAGAGTCCATATTTTATTGTCTTATTCAACCTATTTTAGAATTTTGCTTTTAATGCGAAGTCATTGTTATATTACCGTAATCTACAGTTCCCGACGGGCAACTTCAGTTATGTAAAAAATCCTATATACCGATATAGGAACATAAACTTAAAGTTGGCCGTCGGCAACCCATGAGTTTTAAGCCGATAATTTATACAAGTGGATCGCCAGCTTTCTCACTGGGCGCAGTGACAAGGTCGTTGTCGACGATTTTTCTCTAAATATATGGCCGTGAACGCTCGCGTTCCCCACGGCTGCGTGCTGTCCTCTACGCTGTTTCTTATGCATATCAATGACTGGCAAATGACTGACTGGTAGAGGATTCTATCATTCATTGCTATGCAAATAATGATGAGAGCACAGTGGACGCTGTTGACTCCGGCTAAAACATAAAAAAAGTACAATACACTACAATAAAAAAAAACAAAAGCCTTGAATTTGTCTCTGATGCTTTGAATGTCAATTGTGAATTTCATTTGTCAACGTCAACTGTCAAGTCAAAGCAGAAATAGTTCCTAAGCTTTACTGTGATGGCACAGTGATTTTGTAATATAAATATGTATTACAATATAAACATTATCTTATAAATAAAAATTAACAATGAATATAAGTGCTACGTGTCGCTGTTGTTTAGCGCGTCCTCCGGATAAAGATCTTAAATCTGTATATACCTGTTTAGGTAAAACTGAAGTTTATGGAGACATGTTGAAGGAATGCTTCGAAATACATGTAAATAGTAACTAGTGTTTCTTTTATTTTATTAATATAACGAAATTCATTGTTCACTTGTACAAATTTTCTAAGAAACTAGTTTTATTTAATGATGGTAATTAACAATTTAACTATAATATATATTAAATTAAGGAATAATTAGCTACCTTGATTGTTTACTTGGTTTTAATGAAAAACCATGTCGTATATTCAGTTATTCAAATAATATAAGTACTTTATTAACATAACTGTCGTTCTTTTAAGTAACCCTACTGTTATATTTGTATTCTTGTATATTTCTTTATTTTTAGTTGGCATTAGAGTCTTGTGAATCGGAGAATGGTATATGTGAGGTATGCGTAGCTCGCCTCCGAGATGCCTGTGATTTTAAACATCAAGTGCAGAAATGTCAAAAGGAATTTCAATGCCAACTCTCTAATATGGATGAAATTAAAGGTAACAGTTTTTTACAAAAAAGTCCCTATGCTTATTTATAGTAAAACATTTTTTTAGCTTCACATCCTACACATAGCAGGGTAGGCAGGGCTATGCCGTTCTTTCCCTCATTACCAAAGTGAGGAAAGGAAAATATTATATATTTAATTTCCTTTATTGGAATGGAACCCTCAACAAAGTTGTTTACAATTACACTTGTATTTTTTTTTATTCTGTTACTTAAACTAGGCTCACGACTAAATATAATCCCAATGCCCACCCAATCCAATGGCTCAATCATCCTGCCAGACAGAGATGTACCTTTATTTAGTGACACCTCTGATGGGATCCCACATTGAAGTTAGTGAGAAAGCTACTGTCTTAACTACATATTAGTCTTATAGTCCCCAAAATTTCAACTTTGCAAAAATGATGTAGGTCCTGGAATCTTGAACTAAAGATTATTTTATTAACTATCACAAATACACTATTTACAATATTAATATATGATTGTGTTTGGCAAAAGGTACTAGGACTAGTTTTTGAGATATTAGCGATTTTGTGAATTGTTTGAAAAATACCATTTTATTTTTATTCTTTTGATCGATCATTGAATTATTAACGCCCTAGAAAACATATTCTTAATACAATTATTCATCAAAAACATTTATTAAGTAATTATAGAAGCTTTTAAGTGTTAGTACAGAGGATACAAGTTCAGGACGATGCTTTACCGACGTCATAAAATCATGTGGTAGCTGTCTAGCTCAGGCTTGGCGTGGGTAATGAAGAAGGGGTACAGCGCGTGCTCATTTCAAAAAATAAGAACTTATATAATATTAAAAATAAATAATAAAAGCTATAATTATTTTAAATAGAAGGCACCGGTGAAGCCATAATATCGCCTTACTTGCGATATCCCGGAACCTCTCACACATTACAGTTAAACCCTCGACGTGTTGCCAGACACACAAGTTAACTGGAGGCTTACTCTCAACGTGGCCAAAACACAGGCAGTCGTATTTGGGAATTATGTCAAGCTACCACTTCAAATGGCGATCCAAGGCCAGCAAGTCGGCTAGTCCAAGGAACTAAAAACTTGGGCATCTTACTGGACTGAAAGATAAAGATGGCTCCTCAAATATAGTAACCCAACGCAAAGGTGCAAGCCACTTACCTGTTGGAACCGATCCTGCGCCCTCACCTACTGCTGAGAACAAAGCTCTCCTTGTACAAGGCATACATCTCATCCTCATCCACTTCCGTGGGTTGGCTGCAAGAGATCTCTTATAGAGATAAGCCCGCCATTATAAAATATCTTTACAATTTTTTAACATTTCTGTGTATTTTTTTTATATGCAATAAAGAATATATTATTATTACTATAACGTCATGAGGCACATATTATAAATCCTGTATGTTGTTAGATAAGCTTTATATCAATCCGTCAAATCGCAGTATAAGAATATTTTTAAATCTGTTTCTTCGTAATCTTATCTAGTTTCAGGAACACCATACCTCGTAAGTTGTACCTTTTCAGTTTTACAGTCACAGATACTCGTAGACACAATTTTGTTGTCAGAACGTCATATGGGTTGTTTAAAATTCAAGCAAACCATGTTATAGTATAACCAGCCTCAATTTTACATATATTATTTAGAACAGTGTCTATTTTAAGGCATCTTGTAAGCAGTCGGAACAATCTGATGGTCCTATCACCATCCCAGATGTATCCTAGAAGTTTCTATAATTATATTGCAACTGGAACAATGCTTATGTAAAGCATCCCATTACTCTTAGACCTGAAATTAATGCGTGGTTACTAAAAGGGTCCACGATGGAAGGCTTGCCCGTTGCGACCCCTGCCAGGCCTTACGAGGGCTGCAACGTTCCATCTGTCACGTGGACCGAGAGTACGCACGTGTCGAGAGTGAGTACTGATAGAGCGTCCCCCCAAGGCGATGTGCACCAGTGCATCCCCGCTGGTGTGTCAAGTTGCGACGGATGCGGCGTTGAGGACCGCCACCCAACACGCCACGTTCGGAACGGCGGGAGGTGGAGGACGGAGCTACAAATACGCTACCTGGAATCTAAGAGGAAGCATGGAAGAAAAGATGAATGAATTATTAGATGTGATGGATGATAGAGATTTGGATGTCGTTTGTGTGGCTGAGACCAAGCGAAAGGACAATGACACGACCGATTTACCGGGCTGTCGGGTCGCTTTCTGGACGGCGTACCAGAGAACGATCGGGGCTGCCAAGGTGTAGGTGTATTATTGTCCTCTCGATTGGTTAGAGCAGCGTATGAATACAAGGCAATCGGGTTGATACCCGAGGCGGGTTTGTGTTCACTTCAAGCGGCGTATGGGCCAGTATCCTCAGTGCGATCGCATCAGGCGAACTCGAGGAGCAGTAGAAGTAACTGATGGCGAAATCAATATAAAAGAAGTTGACAGTGCAATACGAAGCCTGAAATGTGGTAAGTAGTCAGTGGGGGCTGATGGAGTTACTGCCGAGATGATTAAATATGATGGGCCACGCGTGTTGGACTTGTCCTGGTTTTGGTGCAATTTTTTCTGGAAATCAGAGGAGGTCCCAGACGAATGGCGAAGTGCAATTATCGTGCCTTTCTGTAAAGGCAAAAGTTCACAGATAGACTGCGCAAACTAAGCAAACAATAGGGCTATTTGTTTGATTAGCTTAGGTAGTAAAATTTATGCAAAAATTTTTGCGAGAAGAGTGCAAGAGAGATCTGAAAGGCTGTTGTGGGAGGCCGAAGGCTTTAAGAACTTTAAGAACGGACCCTTGCTGCAGGCTGTAAAGTCTTTTTCCAGAGTGATCTGTCTCTCCAAGAGAAAGTGTTAAAATTGTCTGAATGGCAATTCACTGCTGTACGCAGATGATACAGTACTTATTGCATCATAAGAATGCGGGTTGCAGGCATTGGTCACTACTCTGAAAAAAGGGTGTGAAAATTATGGGTGCTTAGCCTGAATGCGAGCAAGACAACGTTTCTGGTATTTGAAAGAAATGAAGAGAGGACGGAATGCAATGTCAGTGTGACTGGTAAGATATTACAACAAGCAAATGAAGTGGTATACTTTGTAGATGTAATATACGAGATGGATATGGAAAGGTGTATTGCTGCTGGTAACAGGGTTAACAGAGCCTTAGCTGCATTGACGAGCGAGATTGTCACGGTAAGAATGAAGAAGAACATGCTCAGGTGGTTTGGGCACATTGAACGAAGAAGTGATGAAAGAATGGCAAAAAAGATTTATGGTGGAAAAGTGAGTGGTAACAGACGTATGGGGAGACCTCGGTTAACCTTCGAAAATACAGCATCAAAGATACTGGAGGAAGGTCCCGTAAAAACCATGAGGACCCCCCGGAGGGCTATGAATAGGTTGATGACAGTGGACGAGGTGAAAGAGGTTTGTAGAGACCTTAGCGTTTGGCATTCCGTTTTCTCTGAATACCCCGCCAGGAATAAAGCGTGAAGTTAAGTTTTGTCTGTCTTTAATAAAACTGCAGTTATACAAGACGTGGGTTTAGGGACCCTGGGATCTTGGACTAGAATTTATAAAATAAATATTTTTGTATTTGAATTGTAATTTATTTTCCAGATGAAGGCCTGATCAAAGTAAAAGAAGAATATTCCGATGGAGATGAGAATGAAATATACTTTTTAGGTAAATAATCTCTTTTTAAAAATTATATAAGAAATTTAAGATAAATATTTCTTACCATTATGTTGATAGTCCCCGATCTTAATTATTTTCATTTCCTCACTATGGCCAAACAAAGCACAGCTTGGGGTATGGTAGTGTGTCTGAATCAGGATAGAAAACAAAGGACAGACGGACCTTATTTTATATATATATATATATATAATTTATACGGAAATCCCTGTTCCGTAAAATATATATATTTTACGGAACAGGGATATATTGATGAGCATAGTCCTTGAATATGGATGCCACAGTCACCACAACAACCTTCACATTTGGTAGCTCTCATAAGAGTGTATATAATTACACTAGTGCTGCTTATTATTCAAATTGCCGAGCAAGAGCCACAGCATGTTTAACGAGATTCGATTTAAGGATTTGTGCTTACTTTTAATTATTTACTTCGTGAGTGAACAATGCGCAAAAATTCAAAAAGCCTAACACCAATACGACAGCAACACATCAGCCCTACTGTAATAGTCTGTATAGTCAACTCCCCACCTACTCATATGTAAAATATTATATCAGTCAATAAGTTATAGTTACAAGTTTTGCTTACTTTTAGACATTACTCTAATATATTTTATGAAAAACATCAGGACTAAAAGAGGATTTTGAAGAACTAAAGGAAGAAGACGAAATAGCGGAAATTCTTGGATTCGATGACGTCACACTTGAACAGAAGGGAGTCAAGAAGAAAAATGGAAAAAAGCGGGAGCTTCTTTTGGATAAGTCCAGTAAAGGTATTCTTTAGCTTTACGCTGTATCCCCCATGCGGTAGGGTGCGGTAGGGTGTGCACAGTACCAGAGTACGGAACTCAAGGTATTCCATCCAAGTAACACTCTGGCACTGTGCTTCAGTGTCTTGACGGTAAATTAAATATATTTAATAACAAAAATTATTTTAAACTTCATCTTGGGGCAACAATTTTTTATTTATTTACATTATAAACATTTGATTTTCAGATCACAAATCAAAAAACCGAATGAAATCATCTATAAAACTGTCACTATCAACGTTCTCCCAATTAAAAAAATCACTGCCCGATATTAGAATTGTGAGTGAAAACAAAAAACACAGTTTAAACGTAGAGAACATTTTGAAATATTCGAATTGTACGCCATTTTTTAATAAAACCCTCTCGGGTATAATCTGTGCGTATTGTAAAGTGACTTTTCCGAATCCCGCCGACTTACGTCATCATACATTAGAAGTACATAAAAAAGATGAACTAAACTATAATAAACGTCTCGACAAAAGCAATTTATCAATAAAAATGGACATAACAGACTTAAAATGCAATATTTGCGAAATCAAATGCGATACTATATCGAATCTAAAGAAACATTTGACAAACGAACACGACATAAAATTCTTTCCGGATATTAATGATTATATAATGGAATTTAAGTTGACTGAGGCTGAATTACTCAATTGTGCGTTATGTCATTCCACTTTCGAGACTTTTAAAATGCTTTTGCAGCACATGAACGGCCATTACCGCAATTACATATGTGAAGTTTGCGACATGGGCTTCATTAATAAACACAGATTAAAAAGTCATCAGAGAACTCACGAAATTGGTACTTACAAATGCGCCTTTTGCGATAAAGTTTTCTCCACACGTATCAGAAAGACGTGTCATGAGAAATATACGCATAACACTAACGCTAGATACACAACGAATTGTCCGCATTGTGAATTGTCGTTCACTAGCTATTATCAAAGGAATAGACATATGTTTAAAGAGCATAATATTGCCGCAGCCACTTATAAATGCAATGTATGTGACAAGTCATTCATATTAAAATCGAAGTTAACATCGCATATTAAAAAAGTACATTTAATGGAACGTAATCACATTTGTTCGGAATGTGGACAAGGTTTCTTTGTAAAGCAGTCGCTAGACGAGCATATGGTAAAGCACAACGGCCAGAGAGTATTCAAATGCACAGTATGCCAAAAGGCATATGCAAGGAAGAAAACTCTAAGAGAGCATATGCGGATACATAATAATGATAGGCGGTTCAAATGCGGTGTTTGTGGCTTAGCATTTGTACAAAAGTGCAGTCTGAAAAGCCATATGTTGTCTAACCATGGAGTTACGTTGGCGGAGTATGAACATGCGAGGAGTGACGTATTAAGTCCATAGTATTAATAAAAATGTCGAGTTGTGAACAAAAATATATTGTAAAGTTAAGAAAAAAGGCAATTTATTAACTAATTTCTAACATTGAAATGGAATATCTTAATATGTACGTACTCTCCAGTTATCCGGATTTTTAGATATAAACAAAAATTATAAACAAATTTATGTGGCTTTCATAATAAAGAAAGAAGCAGCAGAACTTGAACAAACCGTCTAAAAATTTTGTGGCAGCTTAAATATTTTATTGTGAAACAAAGATTTCTTAAATAAAAAATAGGAATGTTAATCTCAGATGTATATATGTATATAAATGTATTTTATTATGTAACTACATATTTTGGCTTTAAAATATTTTGTCTTATAAATTTACTACTATATAGGTAGAAAAATTTTAATATAGAGATCACAAGAGATATATTTCATATAGCATTTCCTCTGCATACTCTGCTATATCAATTATATTTACGAATTGAGTGGCTGGGAACCCTCGCGAACCTGGTGCCCGGCATTTTTAAAGTAACGGAGCTGCTCTGCATGCCGGGCATCAAAATAGAGTCCTGGAGAGGCAAGCAGGGACCTGCGCAATGCCACCGATGCCAGGGCTTTCGGCACTCATCACACGGGTGCCATCGGCGACTAGTGTGCGTGAGGTGTGGAAAGGAGCACGTCGCCCCCGACTGTCCGAGGCCCCTGGCCGCTACCTACGCCAACTGCGGAGGACCATACTCCGCAAACCACTCTGCGTGCGCACAACGCAAACGCGAGGCGCGTAACTAGCGGGCAGGCACGGTGGCCCTGTCCCAAGAAAGCAAGAGGCCCAGCGCTGCAGCCTCCCGTGTGGTCACCAACATGGTGGAAGCAGAGAGCGAGGCTACCAGCCTCATGGCCCCCGGCAACTCACCCACTGACAAGACTGGTGGACGCCGGACGTGGAAGAAAAGAGGAGGGACAAGGACCCGCATGCAAGAACAAGCAAAAGGGCCCCTCCCCGCCGCCAACAAGAAGATTCCTGCAACGACCCCTGAAGCAACTCGCGCCTCCGCCACCAAAGCCCCAACCCAAGCTTCTACTCCGGGGCAATCCAAAGCGAGCATCACCATTGACAGGACCATAGGTACTCTTCAAGAGGTACTTTTCATCTTAAGAGAGGGCAGTGACCCTGCCGAGTGTCTCCTAGAGGCAATGAAGAGCCTTCTCTCCTCAACTTAGAATAATATATTGGAATGCCCGGAGCCTGCGGCGGTAGTTACCCGTCCTCCGGCACTTGCTCCGTCAACACGACGTAGATGTTGTATTGATCAATGAAATGTGCCTGCATTCCTCGGTGTCAATTAACATCTCGGGATATCGCTGATAAACTCGAGAGGATTGCTGGTAGCGGTCTGCCGGGGCATTGTTTTTTGACCGCTACCCAGCCACGACACCCAGTCGTTCTAGTCTCTGGGTGTCGAAATCCTACATGATGCCAAGCCCTTAAGGATCTTCGCTGTGTATCGCCCCTGCGCCAACAATTTAGACGTAGACGAAGTGCGCCGCATCCTCCATGTCTCGCCGGCGATCGCTGCGGGCGACTGGAACGCTCATCATCCGGCATGGGGATGCCGGGAGTCACTTGTTCCGCGACGCGCAACAGCACGACTATGAGGTCCAGAGCCTAGATAAGCCAACACATTATTCGGAAGTCGTTACACGCCCCTATCACTATCGACCTCGCGGTACACAAGGGGCTTGTCACCATCGACCGCCTGGAGACCGCCATAGTCACCAATATCCAGGCTGTCATGGAGGCTGCCATACTACCTCCTGGCAAGCGAGGCTTGCCACACAATAGATCGCCGCGGTCATCGTAAAAAAGAGGGAAACACGGAATGGCAGGCCACCAGGGACCCTGCGATCAAAAGTCGCATGAACAGGCAAGTGTAGCGCATCCGATCTGCGCTTGAGAATCGTGAAGCGACCAGTTGGGAACGCCGCATCACGAACGCTAGCACCGATGCCTGCTCCCTTCAGCAATTGAGCAGACCCCTATACCATCCAGATGGCTTCCTCTGGTTCACCCCGGAGGAGAGAGGCGAGATTCTGGCGGACCACATAGCATCCCGTTTCTGGCTTAACCCCGACCGGCACGCGGAGATAGAGGCCGAGTTAGAGGCCCTCCTCGCGTCACAGACGGCTCGTCCGCCTCCACCGCCGCCAGTTTTCACTCCAGCGGCGGTGAGAGAGGCGATCCGGGGGCTTAAGGTGAAGAAAGCCCCCTTAAGGTGAAGAAAGGCTTAGACGGAATACCTAATTCAGTCCTTCGCCATTCCGATTCCAGGACAACTTCAATGACCAGGCTCTTCAGCGCGATTCTTCACCTGGGCTACTTCCTCCAGGCGTGGAAGGAGAGCTTAGTTGTAATGATACCGAAGTCGGGTAAGGTCAACCACACACCAGATGGCTATCGCCCAATAACGCTTCTCTCATCCATAGCCAAAATTTTTGAGAAGCTCTACCTGCCGCTTCTGCCGCACATCCAACCGCGGCCAGAACAGTTGGGCTACCGCTGTAGCCATTCGACTACACTGCAGGCCGCGCGAGTGATCCATTTCGCCGCAACGGCAGCCAATAAGGAGAGTGCAGTAGCAGCCTTCTTGGATGTTGCCAGCGCATTTGAACGCGTCTGGTACACAGGCGTGCTCCTTAAGATTCTTCGGGCGGGTGTCCACCACCACGCAGCTTTGGTCCTCGCTGACTTCCTCAACGGCAGGACCTTCCGCGTCAGTGTGGAGAGTGTTTCTTCCCACAACTCCATAATTTTTGAAGACTACAACAACAGGACCTGGTTTCGATAAGACGGCGCGACATCTCTTACATCCAATGAGTTCTTAGCAGTTGTAAGCCAAATGTGTACTGGAAAACTGATATCACGTCGAGGGGACATTCCGTGGCCCCCTCGGAGCCCAGATCTCACTGGATTTAGAGCCGCGATTATGCTAATAAACCGACGACAATTGCCCAGCTCAAGAAAATTTGCGAGGAAATGTCCGCTATCCCACGCGCGATGTGCTAGCGAGTTTTTACGAATTTGAGGTTCTGATTCGAGGAGTTTACGTTTGGACATCTCATTGATGTTTTAAAAAAATCCCATGTGTTTACTTTATTATAAATAAAGATTATCTTCCCTAAACCTTGTAGTTTTTTTAAAATCCGCATAACATAATGGCCCACCAGTTACTTTGTAATTAAAAATATTAAAGGATTGTTTATGATTATAACAATTTTTCAACGCTCCTTTTACGGCAACAGCATATAGGGTAAAATATTTTAAACCTATAGAAATTAATCACGATACCTCAACAGTTTAGAATATAGAATTTTTTTATTTCACGGTGTTTATACAAACGTGTATTTCGTGTGACGCAGTTACGTATAGACACCAATAACGTAAATACTCAATATGTAGTATTACATACTACTAAAGGTTAAACAACTTTGAACTTTACCGCCAATACCTACGACTCGATTTCGGAATGAGGCGTGTAAGGCGTTATCGTTTTGCTCGATTGGTTTGTGTGCGTGCGTCGTTCTTGACCAAAGTCGTTTTATTTTACACCAATACTTTTTAATTATGTTTTAATAAAAAAAAATCTAATTGTAGTTTTTATTTGAATGGTCAAAAAAACTCCCCTTAAAGCCGCTGCCAGTATCAGCATATTGGGCCTTAATGCTTCGAGTGACTGCCAGTATCGCGATCATCTGGAAAGGAAGGCCAAGTTGGCCTCGAAGAAACTGGGGGTTATTAGCAGAGTGAGACGGTACTTCACGTCATAAGCTCAAATATCATCCACTCCACCTGGATACGTGGCACTCCACTACTGTATGGTTTCGTAGGAACTTCCTTCCACGCGCCACGGAACTGCTGAATGGCCTACCCGCGGCGGTTTTTCCAGGTCGATACGACATGGGTACCTTCAAAAAACGTGTCTATCTCCATTTTAAAGGCCAGCAACGCACCTGTCGCTCCTCTGGTGTTACACGGGGTCGTGAGCAGCGGTGATTACTTACCATCCGATGACCCGAACGCTCGTTTGCCTTGTCCTTTTCCATAAAAAAAAAAGAATACCATAGTTAACATATAGAACGTTTTTAAATCGCATGCGCGTGATAAAAAATCAATTCGCTCAGCTCAACCCGCCGTGCAAAGGCGGCCCTAGTATTTATTTTGGTCGAAAAAAAATCACTTTCATTTTTGGTAATATTTTTTTTTCCACTCGTATTAGGCTTTTATAGAGTTATTAAAACTGTGGTTTCATATAAAGTGGTGCTGACAAAAATACTCTGTATAGTTTTTTTTTGCTAACACGTTAATTATTTTTGTTAATATTGTAATAAATAATTTATTTAAATCATTGTGTTTTAATCTTATAAATCTTCATCAAAATCTGAAATATCTTTAAAAATGAATATAAAAATTACTACAATTTTCATAATATGTATGTATTGTATAGTGATGCACAATTTTTCGAAAAGCAATAAAAATGTTGTAAGTCTAAAGTATAAGTCTCTAGAGGTAAATTTCTATATGTGACGCCGCCACTGACCTGACCTGGCCTGACGACATTAGGTTCCGCTACGAGGATATCATTGAAAAAAAAAAACTATTAATAAAAGTGTCATATATAATATTTTATTCTATAACAGTTATTATAATACATTTAAAGTACAAATAAAAAAATGTGTACAATAAATATTTTTTCTGTTACTGTGTTCTTTAAACCTTAAATGTTTACAATTAATGAGACTATACTCTATTCGGGAAGACATGAGATAAAAGGTAAACACATCAAAAATAGTTTGTTAACATGTCACGGTTGATTCAGAATTTTTTTTATTACCAATTATGTTCATTTTCCGGTGTCACTCACAACAGACGTACCGAAGTCAATCGCGAATAAAAATATTTAAAAATTGTGTCTAAGTCCGTGCAAAGAACATAACTCTCGATTATAAATACTGAACAAGTTGCGGGAAGTGCAAGTGGATAAAAATTACACACGATAAGTAGCTGCAAAGTGAAATATCTAATGTGAAAACTTTCACTAGCATAACCTAAAAACTGTAATTGGAAGTGTCACCATCGGAGTGAAGTTATATGCAAGTGAAAACCAAAGACAATTGACAGACATTGCTACCATCCTCACCAACGTAATTCGATACACGAAGTGTTGTGAACTCCGCCAATTTTTAACGTTAACGCGCCAAATTTGAAAGTAGTTTGGTACAATACCGGAATTGTACATCGAGAAATGGATACTCAAATGCAAACACTACTGGAAAAAATCCAAGAACAAATGGAGAGGCAAACAATATCAATCACAGAGTCCGTCACTCGAAACATTACACAACAAATAGATGAGAATTTTAAAAGATTGGAGGAGCAAAACCAACAACTACGTGTTGAAGTTTCAGAGTTGAAAGGAAAAATTTGTGTATTAGAGACACTGAAAAAAAAGAATAATTTACTATTCTTCGGAATAAATGAGGGGAGCGAGGACGATACGAATGTAGTCAAATTTATTACAAATAAAATCAACACAGACCTCTCATTAGATATCAAGGAGCAGGAAATTGATAAAGCCTATAGGATTGGAAACAAGAAAGGCAATGGATGCCGTCCTATACTTATAACCTTCGTATCTAATTGGAGACAAAACTCAATACTAAAAAATAAAAGCAAACTTTCGCAAGGTATTTACGTGAAAATTGATTTTACAAAAGAAATGTTAGAGATCAGAAAATCTTTGCAGCCTAAAGTGGTCGAAGAAAGAAAAAAGGGCAATATTGCTTACATTCGGGGCGGTAAAGTGGTGATAAGAGGACAAACAGACTTCAACCGTGAAAAGAGGTAGAGAGAAACCTCTACTTCCCCTAACCTGAATTCCAACTCACAAAAACAATCAATAGCTACAACAGGCCACAAAAAAATTGCTACAAAGAACGCATTTGATCTTTTGTCTCGTCCCAGAAGAAACTCTTTGAAAGAAACCAGAATTTCTAGCAATTAAAAACCAACAACCGGAAAAACAACAACAACAGTAACAAAAACAACTCAGTAAACATAGAAAATACAAAATCACCCCCAAGCCGGTTGGTCCCCGTGGGGGGAAGAGACCAAAACCCTTCAGTTAAGACAAAGGAAGAAAAGAATAAATATATCAAAATTGGAACATTAAATGTTAGATCCCTAGGATCAGAAAAAAGTTACATAGAATTGGTGTACTCACTGAAAACGGAATAGTAGCAACTGCCGGAAAGAATGGATGAGCAAAGCAAAGAATAGAGAGACTTGGAGCAAACTGGAGAAGGCCTATACCCAGACTGGGGTTCCAATAACAAAATAAAAATGATACACGTAGTTTTTAAGAAATAACATGTTTTTTTAAGGTTGTTGGAAACAATAAAGGCTTATTATTATTATTATTATTATGTTCATTAATAAATTCAGAAATACAGTTCGGGGAGGGTAAAATAAATGCAAAACTATGTATGTCACGTTTGAATGCCGTCGATGTAATTGCATTCATTTATACTATAGAAAAGTTACACATTTTTTATATATAAATGCTGCGTTCAGTGACAAATAACTACATTTATTATTTTGAAATTAATTAAGATCAAGTTATAAGCATTAATTCATAAACATACTATTTAAATTTATGGATATTGATGAAGTTATTTTTATAATTATATTTTCAGATTTTATAAAATGTATATATATTTCTTAAAAAGAAGTAAATGTCTTAAAAGACACGAATACGAAAAGAAGTACGTAAAAAGAAACGAATATAATAAATAAAAAATAAAGATGTTTTTTTAAACTTAAAGATGGGAACTTTAAAATTTAAATATTGTATAAACGGGATGAACAGCACCCGGTTTTACGGTGTCAATACTACTAAATTATTTTTTTCATATTCAATAATATTTTTTTAATATTTTAATAATATATATATAATATATATACAGTAATAAGTGAATAATATAATATTCATTATATTATATCAAATCAGCTTCATGCTGTATTCTGCCCACAACAGGCTACGCCTAGGGAACCTAGTGTTAAGACACTGCGTTCCCCACTTTCAGCTAAATTCGGGAGGCATTGTTGAGTCAACTTCGCGGAACTCAACGCCGCTTTTTTCCTCGAAATCAGAGCGAAGAATTGAAAATATAAATATTAATAAATATTTCATGTCCTCGAGTGGGGATCGAACTCACAACCGTCGCATTTCAGTCACATCTTGTGCCCCTGCGCCACGAGTGGCCTCAATGTGCAGGATACAGTGTGAAGCTGATTTGATTTATATTTTCAGATTCAGGTTTCGTAGCTAAAGTAGATAAATAGGGGGATATTATTTGTTTTTAATAATTACAAATTAATGATATATAAAGGACTTGATTAGTTCCAGGCGTTCTTGTTCATATAAAAAAATTTTTTTTTTATTGCACTGTTTATTGCGTGCGACTGTAAGCGCGATGGTTTGAGTCTCACTTGAGGCCATAAAATAGCTAATACTCCCTATGATAATGAGACAAAGCGCGGTGTTGAACTCCGCCACCTTAAGAATTCGGCGGAAAGCGGGGAAAAGGAAAGTGTCTTAATGGAAAAGTTGTCTTAATAATATACTATATTCCTATCCTCCCTCTGGCTACCTTACCTTACGTGTCTATCTAAAGAAAGTGCAATATGCCTATTTTTATTGCTTCATGTTGTATTCTGCATTGTTTTTCATTTTCGACACTCGTGTTAAATGACGGAATTTAACGTCACAATTTACGAGTACGAGAGCGGAGAAATGAAAATAATTTTAGTCAAGTCACAACCATTGCATGTACAGTCAGTTGCTATGCCATTGCGATATCACGCTGCAATATGCTTAAATACTTTATACATAACTATAAATATGATACAATAAAAAAAATAGATAAAGAAGAATAAAATAAAATCAAAATATCATCACATAAAAAGTCAATCCTCTATAAAATGTCAGTTTCTTAAAGTATTGATGTTTATTTAAATGTTATTAGAAAGACTGAATTGATATTTTGATGGTTTTTAACACTTACAACTTCTTCTTCCAAAAAAAAAAAAAACAAATACACAAATTTAAATAATAGTTGTCAACAAATTTCAAGAAACACTTATATCGCTCGCTGCCATACTGATTCCGTGGTGCGACAACAAGTGACTTTTCAAACTACACTTTTGCACAAACGCCGTCGCACACACTTCACACTTGAACCGCCTGTCGTTGTTATGTATCCGCATGTGCTCCCTCAAAGTGTACTTCCTTGCATACGCTTTGTGGCACACTTCACACGCATACTTCTTTTCGCCGCTGTGCTTTATCATGTGAGCTTTTAAAGCTTTTTTCGAGAAAAATCTATAACCACACTCTGTGCACTGACAATTTTTTTCCATTAAATGATTTTTCTTTATATGACACATTAATAAAGACTTCAGTATATAACCTTTGTTACACACATTACATTTGTATTGAGCTTCGGAATTATGCACTTTGACTAAATGTTGGTTCCTTTGATAATAACTCCTAAACGGTGTATCACAGAAGGGACAGTTGCTTATACTTCTTGCCCCCAAATGTTTAGTTTTCTCATGATATTGCTTTTTGGTGCGACTCGAGAATATTTTGTCGCATAAGTCACACTTAAAGCTGCCCTCTTGGTGAGTCGCTTGATGGGCATTTAAAGATCTTTTGGTAGCAAATGAAGTCTCACATTTGGTGCAATTATAATTGCTGTAATGCTTGTTCATGTGTTGTTTAAGCATCTTGAACGTCTCGTAGGTCGAAGGGCACATTGCACAGTCGTAGACCTCGCCTTTCTTAAGCTTAAATTGCATCAAATGATCTTTTATGTCCCTGTGAAATATTTTACTATGTGAAACAGTTAGATGGTCTTTCAATTGATTCAAGTTATCCATTTTACCATTACATATTGAACACGAGAGGTCAGTTATATCTAACTTCACACTGTATTCGGTCATGTCGAAGGAAGATTTAAAGTCTAAACGTTCTATTTCATGATTTTTTTCAGTATGGGTCCTTAAATCCATGGGGTCTGGGTACGTGGCTTCGCAGTACCCACAAATGAAACCCAATAAGGATTTATTCTTGAATGGTATTGCATTGGAGCATTCCAGAATGGTGATTAAATTCTCTTTGTGCTTTTTTTTATCGTGAGCTGTCCTTCTTGTCCATGACAAGTTGATTTTTTGTATCGATATTTTGCGATTTTTTATTATTTTCATTGTTTTTGAGTTAGTGCGTTTTAAGTCTGGAATATTGCAAGCATCTGGAATATTAGATATAGGAGGTAGAAATAGCCTAAATATTAAATTCAATTTAAATTCCCTGCTGCAATAAAATTAATTTCGGCTACTCAAAATGCCAAACATAAAAAAAATACATACCTATTGAAGAAAATTTTGTAACTAAACTTTGAATTTCATAATTGTCTTCAGATTCTTTCTTTGATTTACTTCTTACTTTCGCCATTTTCTTTTCAATAGGTACGAGTGATTCGTGTTTTACTATAAAGAAATAAATAAATTTGATTATAATTTACACATATCCATTCCATTCCAGGGTTCCATTTTAAAGCGGGGAAACTTAATATTTTCATTTCCTCACTGGCGTTGAAGCAAAGTGCGGTGTTGAGTTCCGACCCTCAATGTGTGTTCAGAATTCCGCGGAAAGTTTGACATAGAAGTGTCAAACAAACACTAGATTTCCAAATTCCCTCTGCCTAGCCTAATAATATAAGCGCGATAGAGAGAATGAAGTTAAAAAATAAAAGAACAAAATATATATTAATTTTACTTAGTATGTAAACTAAAGATTATATATTATAAAATATGCAAATTAAAAATAAAATTAACTCTTAACTTATTGATAGAAGTCTTGAAGGCTTATTGTGATCTTGAATCCTTAGATTATTTATTATTTGTTAACGCTTTATTGTTCCTTTATTACTTATTAGTATCAAAATTTCTTCTGTATTTTCGGAAATAATTAATAAGAGGTATCTCCACAGAAATTATCAGATCATCTTCACGCTGTGTCCCGCACACAGCAGGGTAGCCAGAGGGAACCTTTCGCCACTAAACCCGCAATGCCTCGAAAAATTCGACGAAAAGTGGGCAATGGGGTATTTTATCACTAGCTTCTCTTTGCCTACCCTGCTCTAAGCGGGGTATAGCGTGAAGCTGATTTCATTGATTTTAATTAAGTCTATTTATTTAAGAGTCCTTAGGCCAGTCGTGGCACAGGGGCACAAAGTGTGGTTGTGGCTTCAATCCTCACTCTAGGAAATGAAATATTTATTCAATTTACTTTTTTATTTATTTGCTCTGGCGTCAAGGTAAAGCGCGGCGTTGAGTTCCGCCACTCAACACGCAATGCCTTTAGAATTCAGCGGAAAGTGGGGAATGGAGTGTCTTAACACTAGGTTCCCTCTGCCTGCCCTACAGTGTGCAGGATATTGCATGAAGCTAATTTATTTTTATTATAGTTTAATTTCGTCAGTCTAGTTATTAGTTGATTTTTTAAAAGTTGAGTGTAAACAAGAAAAATAAACTCACATGTATCAGCTAAGAAATAATTATCTGAATCATTTTCATCACTATCTGGGAATGATTCTTCCTTCACAATTGGTTTTGCTGAAAAAAAGACTTATCTTCATGCACACAAGGTAGACATGGAGAACATAGTGTACAGACATTCTTTTGTAGGCCTAGGGAACCATACGGTAAGATACTCCATCAAATCAAATTTGTTTCATCTAATCAAAAAAGTCGTGTATGTAAAATGCCCCATACACTATCCAATTTCTAAGACATTATACTATCAAAATGTAACACTTTTATTATCTATTTAGTGTTATATTTCTTATTAGAGTTAATTTATTTTTAATTTTAGTGTTAATTTTATTTACAAATAATAAAAGATTGTTCATAAAAAAGGTTTTTTTTCTTTAATATTATTTATTAATATGTTCATGGCTTTGCTCTGGTACCAATGCAAATACATGGTGAATGGAGTTCCACCACTCAACAAGCAATGCCTTGAAATTTGGGTTAGAGGAGAATGCAGTAACTTAACACTATGTTCCCTCTGCTTACCTTAGTATATGGATACAATGTAAAGCTGAAAAAAAACGATAAGTGAATTACTTTGAATTTGGTGGAAGTTGGAAAATGAAAGTGTCTTAATGACAATGAAGTCTCTAAACAATAGGATCCTAGGTTCCACCTGTCTACGCTGCTATATGTATATTGCATTATGCTTAAACAAATCAAGTGCCCTTATTACATACAGTAGTGGTGAATGAAATGTTCTCTTGGGGGATGAACTATTCCTCCCCATACTAAGTTAGTGTTAGTGTGTTGTGGTGGAGAGTTTGACCACTCAACATGTCTAGAATTTGAACACCTGTCTGTCATATTGAAACTAGGTTCCCTCTGTCTAACCTAGAATAGGTGGAATACAGCTGACTAAAAAATACATAAATTACTTTCTAATTCATCTCCAGCAAGTTGTTTCAGGAACATTTGTTCAGAATGTAGCACTCTCTTTTTAAAATCAAGAGAATCCCGCAGAATTTTCACACATATGTCACATATGAAATTACTTTCATATTTGTGGCTTAACTGGAAAAGAAAAACATGTAAATTAATATCTCGTTCATATTTTAATATTTAAGTTTAGTTGTATGACCTGTCACCTTTAAAATATTTAATAACATGTAAAAAACAAGGCAATATTGGCGCAAGGGCAGTGTGACTGTAAAACCGACTGGTTGTGGGTTCAAGCCCCACTTGAAGATGTGAAATATTTATTTAAATTTATATTCCATTTCTTCGCCCTGGCGCGGCGTTGAGTTCTGCCACTCAACACGCAATTACTCCGCATTTACTCTAGAACTTCGGCAGAAAGTGGGACACAGAGTGTCTTAACATTAGGTTCTCTTTGCCCATCCTGTAGTGTACGGAATACAGCGTGAAGCTAAAAAAATGTAACAAACAATATGAAAATTTACTATTTTGAATTTCCATATTTTTTTATTTGAAATGAAATATTACAATACTGTATATATATCTCGATAAAAAAGATTGTTAAGTATAATGCTAGTTTAGGATTTTCAATGAATATTTTAAGAAGAATAAGTTTTATAATACGTACAATTATATTGAAACATTCTTGTAACATATCAGAATATATTTCATTTTTTTTCATGTAATTATATTTAACATTCAAATCTTTATTACCGCCGTTCGATAAACAACAACGGCACATCTTAGCACTATCCATTTTATATAACTAGATATTGTAAGTTTCATACAAAATAAACTTGAAACGAAGTGAATATTCTTCTCAATCGACAAAATAAGATTTAAGAATTAGGTGTCATAATTTTTTTTCTAAAATTCGTCAGTAGTGCCAACATTAGATATTTGAATATATAAGTCACAGCGTATAGAAAGATTGAAAAGCAATGACTTTTATCTTAAAATAAACGATGAAATTTACATAAAAATATTTTAAGAAGTGAAAATTTTCACTTTTTTTTATATTTTATAGTTTTATATTCTTTGAGATATTCGAAGTTATGAAGCCTAAATGAGAAGTACCGTTTAAATTGATACAAAATATGTACGGTAATTATATATAATATACTTATATAGCTTTTATTGTTATAATAAATTTACAATTGGTTAGGTTAGCCATACACACATAATATTATTGTCAATATAATATTGGCAATATAGGGCCCCACTTATTACACAATATTATTGACAATATTTTGTGGTAAAATTTGACGCATTTGAATTATATACTAAGGTTCCCTCTGCTTACCCTGCTGTGTGCGGCATATAGCGTGAAGCTAATTTTACCAATAGAGGATGATTAAAAATTATGTTTTTTTAATATCGAGCAGCTTTATTAACAGACTATTTTTCTTTATAGTGATATGCGATAAAGAAAAATAGTCTGTTAATTTAATGGATACATTCCATAGATAATATTTTCTACCCTGGATAAGTTTCCCATGTATTAATAAATAGAGTAGTAATATCAACATTATTTTCGCTATTTACAATGTTTTCGTCTTCTATCTTGAATAAAAAGCATAAGCGTCCGCCTCTTTTTTTTTTATGGGAGAGGACAAGGCAAACGAGCGTTCGGGTCACCTGATGGTAAGTAATCACCGCCGCCCACGACCCCATGCAACACCAGAGGAGCTACAGGTGCGTTGCCGGCCTTTAAGGTGGAGGATGTTGGGCGCCGGGGCCCGGCATTACCTAATGCGAAATGCAGTTGCAAGAGCCACTACTTCACGCCGGTTTTAAATGCCGGGGGTGGTATTAATCCGGTCGAGTCTGCCCATGCGTGTTGCCATTACTGGCGACGTGACTCTACCACACGTAGTTTAGTCGCCTCTTACGACACCGACAGTACCAGGGTGATCCTATTCTAAGCCGGGACCACACGCCTCTTTCGAAGTCTTTTAACAAAAATATTGCCGCGCGCCCGCACCCGACAATATTATTGACAATATCCCTGCCTCCCGATAGTGTCGTGGCAAAAACAGAATTTCTAGAAATCTACAATAATATTGACAAACCAGACGCTCACACAATATTATTGATAATACCTACTTTATTTACAATATTATTGTACGTATGTGGCCAGGCTTACAGTTGGCACTTGCCAGTTGACAGTATTGTATTACACCGAGCAAAGTAAAATGGCGTACCTTCTTAATGGAAATCGATGCTGAGCATCATTGGACATCATTGCGTTTTCAAACATTATTTAAAAGTATTTCGTTGTGCTAACAATGCTCTAAATATACAAAGTAAACATGGAGTTTGATAAAATTATGGTGAAGGAGAGCCCGGGGCTTTGCCGGTGCTGTCTATCCGAAGGTTGTTACAAAGACTTGGGTACTGAATATGTTTGGATGGGTGAGACCGAAATTTATGCCGATATGCTGCTAGAATGTTTTGATATTAGTGTAAGTAGCCTTATTGATTACCATCCTTTATATATAATTATTATTTAATTTAGGTTTATGTAATATGCAGATAACAGTATTTAAGTTATGTTTACATAATAAAAACTTGTTATAGGAATTTATTTAATTTATCTGTTATTTTTTTTGTTAATTAAATATTGTCTATTGCTATAATTTTAACCGTGTGAAGGAAATAATAAGAAAAAAAAAAGAATAATAAGAAGCTTAGAATAGGATCACCCTGGTACTGTCGGTGTCGTAAGTGGGGACTAAAGTACGTGTGGTGGAGTCACGTCGCCAGTAACGGCAACACGCATGGGCTGACTCGACCGGATTAATACCACCCCCGGCATTTAAAACCGGCGTGAAGTAGTGGCTCTTGTCACTGCGTTTCGCATTAGGTAATGCCGGGCCCCGGCGCCCAACATCCTCCACCTTAAAAGCCGGCAACGCACCTGTAGCTCCTCTGGTGTTGCATGGGGTCGTGGGCAGCGGTGATCACTTACCATCAGGAGATCCGAACGCTCATTTGCCTTGTCCTCTCCCATAAAAAAAAATATAAGTAAAAAACAATCTTACAATTTGTGTTAAATTATTCTTTGTGTTATATTAATTTTTTGTAAAAAGTATTAGATACTTTTTACAAAAAATTAATATGAATCAAATTCTGTTTTGATTCATTGGATATCTGTGAGCTTTAATACCCTTTTGGGAAAATGATCATATTGAATTGATAATTTATTTTCTTTTTTTTTTACTAACCCTCTGTGTTATGTATTTTATGTATATATAATATTAATTTAATTTTTTTTATAGGTATAAAATTTTTAACTGGATCTTTTTTTAAACATGCATTCTCCTATTGTGTAACATTATCTTTTTTTTACTGTACAACCTCTTTCATGTCTTCTCCATACAACACAACATTGACAAAGTGATATGTGCTCAACTGACACGCTCAGAACACCATTATTAAAGAACCATGCCATACTATTTCCTTTCTTCTGGTTAATAGTGTTAGGTACTGCTAGTATACAAACACTGCTTTGCTCGGTGTATGTGGGAGATTTGTCAATTTAAAAAATGAAATTATCAGAAATTCTTACAGATATCACAACACATAGAAGGGCCAAATGGTCCAAACCGTTTCATTTGTGAAGTCTGCATTACTCGTCTTCGAGATGCCTGCAACTTTAAAAAACAAGTGCTGGAATCTGAAAAAAAGTTCATTGATATGCTTGGCAGGGGGGAATTTAAGTCAAAAGGTTAGTTGTTTTTTTAGCTTAAACCTAAAGTAAAGACTGCTCTATTCTCTCCTTTCTGCATAAATTTATGACATTATAATAATATAACTTAAGCTGTATTGTTTTATCTGAATAAAAAAAAACAATAATTAATTCTATGAAATGGACATTAAATCCAAAAATATCACTCTTAAATTTGCTGGCCCATATTGGCTCTAACATTAGTAGGTTTTAGATTAGGTAAGTTTCAGAATAATATGTAAAAAAAATTGATTTTTACAAGTTTACTTACATTTTACTTGGGCATGCAAGAAATATAAAGTAGATAACATTTTTTAATTTTTTGGTCTATTTTAGAGACATAACATAAGTGATTTAAAACTGCTTTATCATAACAAGCCAAATGGCATGGATTACTCCAAATGGGAATTGAACTCATAATTATTCTGTTTACAATAAAACAAAAAAATATATTTTTTAATATAAAATTTGTCTTAATAAACTATAATAATAATTGCTCACATTTAGGAGTGGAAAGCTAAAAGCTATTTAGAAATAACTAACTGTTAATAAATATATAAAATAAGCATAAAAATGTGTTAGATCAGTTGTAGAAACATCTCAGAACTGTGATTTAAAATTAAAAATGATCAAATCAAATCAGCTTCATGCTGTATCTCGCAGACATAAGGGTAAGTAGAGGGAACCTCATGGTAAGAGACTGTTTCCCATTTTCCAATGAATTCTGCAGGCATTGCATGTTGAGTGGTGGAACTCAATGTCGCGCTTTGCCTCAAGACCAGACCGAAGAAATGAATATTTAAATAAGTATTTCCTTTCATCTTGTGAAGATTGAAACTACTAGTCAATTTAGCAGCACATTTTGTGCCCCTGCGTTAAGACTGTCGAAATTAAAAATTATGAATGAATATTTTTGTATACTTTTATTATATGATATCTCAATTGTTATTTTCAGTGATAGCATATCAAGATCAAATGAAAGCTGAGGAAGTTCATGGTATGAACGCAGAAATAGAATTCCTTGAGGACGATATTGATTATGATGGTTAGTTTTATTAATAAAATAAATAAAATATATTTTTTTCAGATTGATATCCGTATTGTGTTAGTAACAATTTTGGTTATATATTAAGTTATTGTTTCGTGTTTTCTTTTTTAAAATATTTATGTTTAGTTTTTGTTATTTATAACAATAGATAAAATTAAAAAATCTTCTATTTATAATTTGATATTATATTTATTTTGTAAATAAAGTAATAGGTCAGAAGAACAGTTTTTTTGTATTTTTCATACAAAGGAAAATATTTCTTTTAGGTTTAATTTGTTATTTATTTATTATACATATGTGCTGTTTTGATCGATGACTTGTGGTCATCTTATGGGTAGTGTCATGATCCCATTCGTGTAGAAATTTTTGATTAAAAAAATCTGACAGATGCTTTATGCCTCCTAAAGCGTTCTGTATTGACCAAAACTGATGGAAATCTTATGGAGCAAGGTCAGGGCTATACGGAGAATGTCATCAACACATCCCAGCCAAGCTCTCTCAATTTTTGCTGACTGGCTAAAGATGAGTGCGGTCTGGCGTTGTCATGGTGGAATACCACGCTTGTCAAGTGTCCCAAACGTTAAGATTTTTCTTGTACTAAGACTTTCGTAAATGACGTAAAACTGTTTGATGATTAACATCCAGTTCAGCAGTGTCGTAGCTACTAACATGTCGATCTTGTTTCCCTGTCTCAAAGATGGTGATTTCATCTGTGAACTAGTGTTTTATTTTTATTTATTGCATCTGCAGAATGTTACATTTAATGCTATTAAAACCAGCCAGTTACATGCAGTACAGCCAAACATGTTTAATTACTAATGATAATACCCATATTCCCCCGACCTATTATTTAGGACCTATAGATATTTTCTGAAGGGGGTTTGACCTTTAATTTTTAGCAGATGTTTGTGTATGTTTTTTCAGTTCATTTGTTAAATTTCTATGGTGGGCACAAAACTATTCTAAAGTGGGCGCGGACCACTTGGTCCATCTCTTTTCTCATTTTTTCTTTCTTTTCTTCATTCTCTCTTGACTGAGCCTCCATTTAACAAGCAATTAAAGATATATCTACATTGTGATTAATTGCATGTAATAGTTATATGATAAAAAAATTGTTTACAGTGACTTGTTCAATCCTAGTTCTGAATACTCTCCATCAAACTTCTGACAAACAATTTTGATATAAGTATAATATTAATTTTTATTTCAGTTTTTATGCTTACCATTTTATTTAAGGCCGTCGCGACGTGTAGCACGGCGTCTGACTGTAAACGCGATGGTCTTTGATTCGATTCTCACTCGGAGAAATAAATTATCATAACCTGAAATGCATTCAATCCGCAAAATAGAGTCGTCTTAGCATTACATGCCTATTTTGCTGAGGCAAAATTGAAAATGTTATTTAGTATTTTCAAACTAATATTTCTGTGATTTTTTTTAGATGGACCAGGCAATGACATTACGGAACCAAGTATATCTGAAGACATAACGGTAGAGACTTTACCAATTAAAGGCAAAAAGGGAAGACCCCGTAAAAATGCAGTCAAAGTGGAAAAGAAAAAAACTAAAATCGAGAACAAAACTAAGGCCAAAATTGTTAGAGGTATGTATTCATTTTAAATTTTTTATCTTGTATTGAAGATTTGAATGAGTGAAGGTGAATAATAGTGCGGTAGAAAAAAAATTAGGAAAAATAATAACTATTTTTCTTAAGAAACAGAATCAAGATATTTAACTTTTAAGATACAGAATAGTAAACCTCCTTTTTACAACGTAAAATTTTAATATAATTTTAAATATCGCATTTTTAAGATGTTTAATTGTGTATATGCACTACAAATATTAATGCTTAAAATTATTAAAAATATTTAAAAAAAAATTGTAATACCTTCATACATTCATTTCTTCTTTGATCTGTGGTAAAGTTATAAAAAGGTATAAAATTATTAATATTCTGTATTTAATAATCTCGTCAAAATTTTGTATTGTGTTTAATTTTTTTGCAATATTTAAAAAAATATTTACTTTATTACAGATATTTTTTTCTTTTTAGAAATTATTACAATTGATTTACAAATGTTGCTGTTGTCTTTTTTTTAATGAGGTATTGATTGTTTAATGTAACTATGCAGCAATGTAACATTAAGTTAATTTTTTTTATAGAATTATTTAAATTCCAATTATGACCTTTACTATAGACAACAGGAAGATGACGTACAAATTGAAATTTTGTTTATATTACTAAATATTGACCGAAGTGTGAGAAAAATGTGATTGATCACAACCATCAATATTAACATTAAAATATATTTTAGATAAACACTAAGAAATTTTATTTTTATTCTAGTAACTTTGTTGAATTATTTATGAAAATAAAGAATAATCTTGTATACCAATAATTAAACTAACACTACCTAAAAAACAGATGAAGGCTTTTTTAAATTAAAATTATAATAAAAAGAAAATAAACATTAATGATGACATTTAGAGCAAGTAGTATCAATCCACTAATAAATAAATCGGCATTATTGAAATTAAATAGTCCTACTTTTAGATTTGTTCTAAGTTCCTAATGCATTATTTTGATAAATATCAATAAAAATATTGACATTTATGTTATATTTGGTTGAAATTTGAGAAGGAAACAGCTCGTATGGCATCCAAAATCGACTATTGTATATCGGAATGGAAAGAAACCGCGTGAAATAAGAAGATACAAGGCAAATATTGATTAAATTTAAATTTTTAGGTGATAAACGCCTAAAGCTGGCGCCAGAGGTCGCGAGTAAGTCCTCGATATCCACGAGGAAACGAAATCGTCTTATAAAAAGAAACGCCATAATCATTCTAGAAACTTCTACAGTTGTTCCATTTAAATGGCACAGACATAACTATCTTTGCTTCTTCTGCCACAAATCGTTTAAAACTTTAGAGCCATTAAAAGAACACACAAAGGTCGATCATAAAGATTCTAGTATTAAATCTGCCGTTTTATACTTAAAAGGAGACGAAAAAGTTAAAATAGACATTTCGACAGCAATATGTCGGATTTGCGACGAAAATTTCGACGAAATAAACGACATGGTAGATCATTTAAAGAGTAAACATGAGAAAGTTTTTACGGACTCAGATTATGGTGTCATCCCATACAAGTTGCAAAATGATGAATATAAATGTGCTATTTGTGCCAAGGAGTTTGAGTATTTTATTAATTTGAATCAGCACATGAATGAACATTTCGGTCATTATGTGTGTGAATTGTGTGGAAAGTCGTTTTTGAGTCAGGATAGACTAAGGTGCCATTCACTCTGCCACGCTCGTTTTAAATGTCAATTATGTTCAGAAATCTTCATCTCTTTAACACAAAAGAACAATCACGAAACAAAAGTTCATAATAAAAAACACACGGTTAAGTGCCTTTTTTGTCCGGATACGTTTCAAAATTACACATTGCGTAAACGCCATCATCACGACATTCACAATTTAGAAATATCTTTAATAAACTGTCCCGTTTGCGGGAAAACTTTTCACATTTTAAGTAAAATGGTCGCTCATTTGAAGGAAGTGCATGTTAGGGAAAAGAATTTCGCTTGTACTATTTGCGATCAAAAGTTTTATTCTCGTACCCACGTACAAAAACATATGATAAAGCACGAAGGTGAAAGGATTTACCAGTGTGAAGTGTGTAAAAAGTCGTATGCGAGGAAGCAGACGTTGCGTGATCATTTGCGGATACATAGCGATGACAGGCGTTGACAGACTCGATCGCGCGTCTTTTAGTCTTCATTCAAGCGCTCCAGCTAGCTAGATAAGATCGTATGGGTGACGAAAGTTTAGGTGGTAATCGAGTTTCTAATTATCATTTGTATGCCCTTTGATGGTCAAATAATGTATTTTGATAAATAATACGGATTGCCGTCGACGTATCAACCGTCATTCACTACAAATATAATTGAATGTTTAGTAAATATATTTAAATAGATGAACATATAAGTTTGAACATACTACTTTCTAAGCTTTTTTTTTCATCACATTTATAGATGCTATGCATATCAATGACCAAGTATACAGGTTGGAAGTGTAAGCAACACTTTAATTTCTTTTTTAATTAATTAATTTATTTATTTTTCACAATTTAAATACATGTATAATCTTGCCAAACTCGTGAGCTTGTAGGCAAGAAGCGATTACATTTTTAACCTAAACTAATACTAAACTATTGTACTGACAATTATAATTTGAAATATCTTACAATTAAAATTTAAAAAAAAAGAAAAAAAATCTAAAAACAAGTAAACACTTATGTCTTGCATCCCTTATACTAGTAATTATTAAACTATATCAAATACATTCAAAATAAAAATATGAAAAAGAATTTAAAAATAAGCAACAACACTTAATAACTATTACCAGTCTTGTACTATTAATATTCTATAATATAAAATACATAAACTAAAAATATAAATACAAATACTAACAGCAAGTAAATACTCAATGATTAAAACAAAAAAAACAAAAAACATTTTAAGAAAAAAAAACTTATTTTATGCCTTGTCTACTTCTTTAAGAAAGAAATCTCTCAGTTTTAGCTTTAAAATTGGTTTACTGATGTCATCACTCAATGTGAGGCTATTTATATTATTAAAGATTTTGGGTAGCATACACCTTGTTGTTCTCTTTCGATAATAATTTTTTTCACAGTTGGCTCAATAAATTCTTTTTTTCCGACCCTCCTAGTACTATATTTATTATCAATCGTTTCCTTATATTTATTATTATTATTAAAATTTTCGACGCATATTAAGTAGTTTACTTTAGTGCCTACTGGTAAAATTCCACAAACTAAAAATAATTTTTCATACTCTCCTCGACATTTCTCTTTTATTTTTTTACTAACCAAAAATTTGATTAAACGTATTTGCAGTTGCTTTATATCCCATAAATAAGTTATGAATGTGCGCCCATTACTATGAAGGCAGTCATAAGTATGCCCTACTATTTCGAGATCTTCCTTAGTAATCGTTTTTGATTTTTTGTTATACGGCGAGTGTATATACATGCATTTCGTTTTGACAAAATTTATAATTTTACCGTTATCATGTGCCCATTTAGTGATGTTTTCAAAATCTGTTTGTATGTAGTTTTGTACAACAGATATATCTTTTGAGGCATATGTCAAACACATATCATCCGCATACATGTACACCCGACACTTGTTTACAACGTTAGATACGCTATTTACGTGCATCAGGTATCCCACCGGTCCATAGACTGATCCAGTCGGAACATCTAGATTCACGTCCATTTCTTCACCGGTTACACCAGCAACAACAGTCTGTATCTTTCTATTACTTAGGTAATTTTTGAACCATTTATTCGTACGACCGCGTATCCCGCATTCATCCATCGCCTTAAGCTAAGTATCGTGGTCCAATGTGTCAAAAGCCCTTTTATAGTCAATACAAACCGTTATCACGTGCACAAATGAAACCACCCTTTTAAGTTCTCTATAAAAGCCTTATATAATTGAGAATTTAAAAAAATATATATTTAAAAAATAAACAAAAAAGTTATTTTTTCAAACAAAACAAATAATAAAATTATCGTTTTAAAACAAAACGCCATTTGTAAAATATGGCATAAATACGCAAACTAAGCGTTAGTAGTTAGTATTGCGTCACGCGAAATACAGGTATGGATAAAAATCGTGAAATGAAAAAAATCCTATATTTAAATTGTTGAGGTATCTCGATTAATTTATTTAGGTATTGGTTTGAAATATTATAACATATATGTTGTTTCCATAAAATGATCGTTGTGCCTTTCCTGTATAAGGATACATGGATAAATACCGAATATTTATGCATTTAAATATCTTAAATTATATTTAATATTCAATTTACGCAAAATTTTATATATTGTAACATCTACTTTAGAAATATACTACTTATATAGGAAACTGTGATGTAACGAACTTTAAATGTACCCTGCATATAACATTAGCAAGACGCTATTTTATATCATTTTTTAAATAGATTTTTTTTCTTAATGGTTAAGGGTACATTTACAGTTGAAAATTTCTTTTCAGATATAACACTTCGGAAACTAAAAGGCAGTGAATCGTCATCGATGCGTAGAAGGAAAAACCTTCAATTGCTCTTCAACAATACGACGGTTATACCGTTTAAATGGAGAGGCAAATATCTTTGCTTCTATTGCAGTAAAGATATTTCACTATATTCGGAACTTAGAAAACATACTGAGTCCCACGGTAATTGTTCTACCAAAGATCATTCGTTGAAAGTTCTCAAAGGTGGACAGAATATGGAAATTAAAATCGATATATCAAAGCTTAGCTGCGAAATTTGTAATGAAGGGTTTACGGTTTTGGAGGAAATTTTGTCTCATTTGCTTTTTAAGCATAAATTGGAGTTCGATAGAGAAGTGGATATGGCTATAGAAGAGTATAGGCTGGTGGACTTAAGTTGTTTGCTTTGTGATGAAAAATTTACTTATTTTGGCTATTTAGTGTCCCATGTAAATAATAATCATCCGAAAAACTGTTTGATATGTGATAAATGTAATCAAAAGTTTAATAAAAAGCGTGATCTCTTCTCTCATATTAAAAATTATCACAGGGAGGGTGGTTATAGATGTGAGATTTGTCCTCAGACCTTTAGTTCTCTTAATATACTGCGGAAACATAGAAGTAACAGACACCTTACAAGATGCGGCATTTGCCATTTACGGTTACCTTCTGCGGTATTGAAACAAAAACACATGGAAGTAGAACATCCTGATAATGGTTCACTCCAGTGTGAGATATGTTTCAAAGACTTTCACACAAAACAAGGTCTCAAAATGCATTTACGTAAATGCAAAGGGGATATTTTCAATATAGCAATTAAGAAAGAAGAGTGCGAAGCAATGGACCTCGATTATAACTATGAAAGCGTGAAAAGACCAAGTGTCAAACAAATTCGTGAGAATATTGTCATAGTTATAAATATGTCCACAGCGATACCTTTTAATTTCTATAAAAACAAATTTAATTGTTTCTACTGTTCCAAGGATTTCCCAGATTCGGATTCGATGAGAGAACACACAGTTTTAGAGCATCCTGTATGTGATGTAAAGGAAAAATGTATCAAAAAATGTCGAGAATCCGTCGCCTGTGTTAAAATCGATATTTCATCACTAGCATGTAAAATTTGTTTTGAATCAATGACTGATCTCGATACTCTTTTGGACCATCTCATATTAAGACACAGTGCCAATTACGATAAGTCAATAACAACTTGTTTGCAACCGTACAAACTAATCAAAGATCACATGGAGTGTCCAAACTGCCCTACGGAAGTATTTCGTTTCTTTGGAACATTATTAAAACATATGAATAATAAGCACACTAATAATAATATTATCTGTGTATATTGCGGTCAGACGTTCAGAAGAGATCAAAACTTACGTGTTCATATATGGAGACATCATAGAGACGGTAGATTTAAATGTAATATATGTGGTGCAGAATGTAATATACCGTCGAGGTTGTATATGCACATGGCGAAAGCACATGGTGTCAAGGCGGCCAAGTGTCCCAAGTGTCCGGAAAGCTTCGCCACGCAGTATTTAAGACAGAAGCATTTAATCGAAGCACACGACTCAGGCCACAAATGTTCCTACTGTGGCAAACTTTTCACTAGAAACTCCTTTATGCGAGATCATATAAGACGAACGCATCTGAAGGAGAAGAATGTGGAATGTTCTATTTGTAATATGAAGTTCTTTAATAATATTCTGTTAAGGAGACATATGGTTAAACACAGTGGCGAGAAAAATTATCACTGCGACGTTTGTGGTGAAAGATTTTACTGGCGGAAAAGTTTGCGTACGCATATGGCGCGGCATAGTAAACTAATCAATGCTGTATAGGTGGCATACGAAAAAATATACCTCTATTATATATATATATAATAGAGGCCGTCGTGGCGCAGTGGTCAAGGGTGCCGCCCGTAAACGCGACAGTTGTGGGCTCGATTCCCACTCGAAGAAGTGAAATATTTCTTTACATTTATATTTACATTTTTCTTCGCTTTGGTGTCGAGGCAAAGCGCGGCGTTGAGTTCTGCCACTCAACATGCAATGCCGAGGTTCCCTCTGCCTACCCTACTGTGTGCGGGATACAGCGTGAAGCTGAAAAAAAAATATATATGTTATTATATCAATTATAAAAAAAAATCAATATTTTTCTTAATAATTGTATCACAAATAAGTTTCCCATCATTCTAAATACAAGATAAATATCCGAACATACAGTATAGCATTTTGTTTTCAGATTGTAAAATGCAATCGGACGAATGCTCTACTGCACTATCGGCGTCGCAGCGTCAATGTCTTCAAACATTATTTGACACTACCACTATCATTCCTTTTGAATTAAACAATGGTCTCGCTTGTTTTTTTTGTGCAAAACCGGTATCTCAATATGATGATCTCAAAAAACATTCAAAGTCTCATGAAATATCCGTTATAAGACAAGTTTTCAACACATTTCATTCAAAAATATTAAAGGTAGATGTATCTGATAGTAATTGCGAAATTTGTAATATACAATCACATAAGGATTATAATGGCCTAATAAATCACTTATCATCCTCTCATAATTTAAAAGATGATATAAGTTTTGTTCAATGTTTTGATTTAAAAAGACTGCAATGTTTGGAATGTAGTCAGTTTTTTACAGAGTTATCTAAATTGGAAATACACATAAAAATTAAACATGACAATAACAAAAGTTCTGTACACGTTGTGCGTAAATTAGATTCAGGGCCAGTTATAAACAAATCGACAAAATGCCACTTTTCTTGCCCTAAATGTTCCAAAATATTAACTTCTAAGTTAGGTTTTAAAATACACTTAACTAACTGTGGTGTAAAAAAAGAACCGCGGTTATTTAAAGAAAGAAATACTAGAACATTAAAAATTAGGCAAAATATAGCGTCTGTTATTAAAATGTCCACTGCTGTTCCTTTCAAATTCTTCAAAAATAGGTTTCGCTGTTTTTATTGTTCTAAAGATTTCACAGATTTTGATAATTTAAAAGATCATAATGTCAATGATCATCCTAATTTTAGTGAACATTGTAGAGCTATGAAAATGATTAAAGGTAGAGATGTTAATGTTAAAATAGACATTTCAAATCTCACGTGCAAACTTTGTTTTGAAAGTGCACTTGAATTGAATGACCTCATAAATCATCTAATTGTAAATCATGAAATAAATTATGATAAATCCGTACATTGCCTGCAATCTTATAGGATTGTAAAAGATAATATTCCCTGTCCGATTTGTCCACATACGGCGTTTAGGTATTTTAAAAAAGTTTTAGAACATATGAATGAGTTTCATTCGGATAACAATATTGTTTGCGCTCAATGCGGATTAACATTTAGGGGCCACCCTAATTACCGCGCTCATATGTCCCGCTATCACAGAACTAAAGCTTGTAAATGTCCCGACTGTAACGTGGAATTTTGGAATTTGGAAAAACTTGCTCGTCACAGAGCTAATATACATGGTACAAAGAAATATAAGTGCACACAATGCGAAGAGAAATTTATCACTCAGCATTTAATGCGTAAACATCAAGTTCTCGTGCATGGCTTTGGACATAAATGTCCCTATTGTGGAAAAATATTCACACGCAATTCTCACATGAAAAATCACGTAAGACGTCTTCATTTGAAAGAGAAAAATGTCGAGTGTACTGTTTGTCGGGAGAAGTTCTTTGATAGAGCACTCTTAAATGTTCACATGGTAAAACATGTGGGTGAACGAAACTTTCATTGCGATGTTTGTGGCAAGAAATTTTTGTGGAAGAAGAATTTGCGCGGCCATATGTCTTCACATGAACGAAATAGCTGAATATCTTTCGTAGAATAGATCAAAATTGGCGTAAAAGTAACCTCATTCTTATGTCTTAATATGTTTAGGCTAATTGAGCGTTTATACGTCTTTAAACTTAAACCACGTACTCACGTTTTACAACCCGGAAAATTTATTTTCAGATATAATACCATCAAAGAGGCCTAATACTAATACATTGAGGCGGCGAAATCTTCTTATTTTATTCAACAACACATCTATAATTCCTTTTAAGTATCGAGGGAAATGTAGGTGCTTTTATTGCGGAGAGGAATTGCCCGTGTATGCTGATTTACGTAAACACACTAAAGCCCACGGTCCATGCTACGAAGACGATCGTGCTATACGATTAGTTAAAACTGATGACGCAGAAGTAAAAGTTGATATATCAAATATTATTTGTGAGATATGCAACGAACCTTTTACTACTTGTGACGAAATAATATCGCATTTGATTACAAAACACTCATTTTCTTACGACAAAGACGTCAAACTTACAATAATGACATACCATCTCATAGATTTGCAGTGTCTTTCATGCGATCAAAAGTTTAATCAAGTCAATGAATTAGTCGCACATGTTAATTATAAACATCCAATTCAAAGTCTAAATTGTCAAATTTGTCATGAAAAATTTATCAGAAAACCGCATTTAGATGCTCATATGAGACTAAAACATAAGGATAACTACAAATGTCTAAAATGCTCACAAATGTTTCTATCTCACTCTTCTCTTCAGGAACATAAAACTAAATCGCATGTTGCTGTTTGTAACATTTGTTTTCTGAAATTCTCTTGTCAAAAGAAAAGATTAAAGCATATGAAGTTAGAGCACGCGAATGAACACCTTAAATGTGGTTTCTGTCTTAAATCTATGAACACAAAGTTAGGATTTTTAAGACACGCCGCTAAATGTACAGAACACGGAATGAATGGAGACGATACGTACATAATAGACGATGACGATGACAAGAAACCAGCTGTAATCCAAATCAGAAATAATATTGCCTGCATACTTAACATGTCTACAGCTATACCTTTTAAATATTTTATGAATAGATTTAGATGTTTCTTTTGTCCTAAAGATTTCACGGATTGTGAAGAGCTTAAAGAACATACAGTAATAGAACATCCCGTTTGTGATATTGATTTTAAATGTATGAGACTACGAAACAGGCAGGAGGGGTGTGTTAAGATTGACATATCAACGCTTTCTTGCAAAATGTGCCATAAAAATATATCGAATTTAGAATCTTTAATTGATCACTTGATAGCTGAGCACAAAGTGTTTTACAATAAATCCATAGACAGTAATATGCAATGTTACAAGTTAATAAGAGATAATTATCCCTGTCCAATTTGTGAGGAGGTTTATACACACTTCAGTACGCTATTGAGGCATATGGGCCAAGTCCATACGGAGAATAAGAATATTTGTATGCACTGTGGAAAATCGTTTCGAAATTTGCCCAATTTAAGAGTACACATTTCTAACCATCATAAAACAACGGGCGCGTATAAATGTAATCGATGTGACCAAAAATTTTCCTCAAACAAGTATTTACAAACGCATTTGGGTCGCTGTCACGCAATCAAAGTGTTTGAATGTCCCAAGTGTAAAGAAAAATTCACATCAAAGTACACAATGCAAAGGCACATGATTAATATGCACAGTTCGGGACATAAGTGCGTCTACTGCTCTAAACTTTTCACCTCCAATTGTTTTATGTTGGATCACGTGAAACGCACTCATTTGAAAGAAAAAAATGTCAAGTGTCCTATCTGCTACGAGAATTTTTTTGATATTCAATGTTTAAAAACTCATATGGTTAAGCACAACGGTGAGAGAAACTTTCATTGTGATGCTTGTGGTAAAAAGTTTTTATGGAAAAAAAATTTAAGAAGTCACGTGGCTTTACATATAAAAAATAATTATAATACTCATATTTAGTAAAATAATAGGAGATTTATGTACATATTATGAAATATGTTTCTTCATCAATCATCTATCTTAAACTAGGAAAGCTTAATGAGAACATATTCCGGCGATTAAAGTACGGAAATTTTTAAGTCTGATATTTATCGTGAAAATTATATGAAGCGCGTAAATAAATAAGGAGCTTTTAATTTTCTTTAAATACAAAAGTCTGAAACAAGAATAAATTTATTTTCAGATGAAAACATCCCATTCAAACTTCATAGTGCCAATAAATTAAGAAGGTTAAATCTTAAAACATTATTCAACAATACCACATTATTACCATTTAAATGGCGTGGTAAATACATATGTTTTTACTGTGAGGAAACCCCAAAAAGTTAATAAAGGCGGCGGATGTTGAAGTGAACGTCTAATATACTACGTTAGCTGTGTGAAAAAGTCATTTGCGGACTTGGAAACAATCATAAATCACCTAGTTACAATACATCATTTACTTTATAATAACAATGTAAAGCTATCGATAGTTCCGTATCGGTTATTCGATTTAAAATGCCTTTGGTGCGACGAACAATTCACTTATCTCGGTAAATTAATAAGTCATGTTAACATTAGACATCCTAGTAAAATATACTTGTGGTTTTTGTCATTATTCTACTATAGATAAGAAATCTTTTGTTATACATGTAAAAGAATGCACAGAAAGCATTAAGATGCCCTCACACATCATGGCATGCATTTTTAACATGTCTACAGCGATGCTTTCATGAGTGTGAGGATCTCAAACAACACACACTATCAGAGCATCCGTTGTGTGATACAAAATTAAAGTGTATGAAATTACGCCACAGAAAAGATGGTTTAATCAAAGTGGACATTCAACGCTGTCCTGCAAAATATGTTTTCAAAAGTCACAAGATTTAAATGCATTCATACATCATTTGAATTTTGAACATGAAATACAGTGTGATAGTTCTGGTACTGTTAACTTCCAGGCATACAAATTAATAAAGGATAATTTCCCATGTCCATTTTGTGTAGAAGTATTTCGTTATTTTCGATCATTATTATACCACGTCGGTAAAAGTCATTCAGATAATGAAAATATATGTGTACATTGTGGACTAGCTTTCCGAAATTCACCCAATTTACGAACACATATAACTCGACACCATAAATTGGCCAGTTTTAAATGCTCGGAATGCGATATGCAATTTTTTACTGATAATTACTTGCAAACACATTTAGGTCGAGCACACGGCGCAAAAATAGTGAAGTGCCACGAATGTAAAGAAAGATTCAAATCTACCTACGAAATGCAACGGCATAAGATAAAAACACACGGTTCTGGACACGAATGTTCTTGTTGTCACAAATTATTCACTGGGAAGTCTGCAGTTAACAATCACATACGTAGGACTCATTTAAAAGAGAAAAATGTCGAATGTACAGTATGCCATGAACGATTCTTTAATTTACAGAGCCTAAAACAACATATGATCAAACATTATGGCGAGAGGAATTACCACTGTGATGTATGCGGGAAAAAGTTTTTATGGAAGAAAAATTTACAGGGACATATTTCTTCGCATACAAAGTCATCTGAAAATCATATAATATTACAATAATATAAAACAAACTAATTTGCAACTAACTTAACGAAAGAATAAATAAAATCTTAAAAGGAAGATTCTTAGCAAGAAAACTTTATTTACAGATGAAGTCCCGTACGACGTCTGCCCTTCTGAGCGCAGACGAAAAAACTTGCAAATACTGTTCAACAACACAACAATAATACCTTTTAAATGGCGGGGGAGGTATATTTGCTTTTATTGCGGTCAAAATTATATTGAATACCAATCGTTCAGAAAACATACGAAAGCTCATGGGTTTTGTAGTACAAGTGATTATGCTTTGAAACTTATTAAAGGAGGTCATATAGAAGTTAAGATAGACGTTTCAGAGATAGCATGTGATATTTGTTACGAGCCGTTAACTAGTTTAAATGAGGTTGTAGATCATTTGACGAACAAACACGAGATGGAATACGATAAAAGTATAGATATACCTATACAGGAGTATCAGCTTTCAGATTGTCGATGTCGAATATGTGGTCAAGAATTTACTTATTTTGGCTACTTAATACAACATACTAATATAGCTCATCCCCAAAATACCTTCATTTGTGATAATTGTGGTGAAAAATTTAACAAAAAACGAGATCTGGCCATTCATATACGCTATCACCAAGACGGTGGATATCCTTGTGACGAGTGCTCGGAATTTTTTGAGTCCTACACACTTTTAAGTAAACATAAGAACAATTTTCACTTTAGAAGATGCAAAATATGTGATTTACGCTTTCCGTCCTACACTCTTTTAAGAAGACATATAAAATGTGATCATTCTGATGACAACTGTCCGTATTGCTCAAAAAAATGTCAAACTTCTCAAGGACTTAAACAGCACATTACGAAATGCAGTAAAAAATGTGATGTAAAAGTAAAACAAGCCTTCGATGAAGAAACAATGCAACCTACCAAGAAAAAAAATGTTAACCAAATAAGAAAAAATATATTATGTGTTCTGAACATGTCTACTGCAGTACCATTTAAGTTCTTTACGAAATATACTTGCTTTTACTGTTCTAAAAGTTATGTGGAATTCGAAGACCTCAAACAACATGCAATAGCGTCGCATCCAACTTGTGATCTGAAAGAAAAATGTATGAAAAATTGTAAAGGGGAAAGGATATCGGTTAAAATAGACATATCTTCATTATCGTGTAGACTGTGCTTTGAATCGATAGATAATATAGACTCTTTAATAGACCATCTTATAACTAAGCATGGCGCTGAATACGACAAAACAACAACCGGGTGTTTCGAATCGTTCAAAATTATCAAAGATAATATTCCTTGCCCAATATGTTCTAGTGTGTTTAGATATTTCGGCTCTCTACTAAGACATATCAACTCTGAACATAGTAATAATAACAGAATTTGTGATTTTTGCGGTCGCAGCTTCAAAAACGTGGCAAATTTAAAGGTGCATATAACTTATGCGCATACTGGTTCGTGCGAGTGTGACGTTTGCGGCGTAAAGTATAAAAATCAATGGTGCTTAGGTCGACACAAAGCGAAATCTCACAACGCTAAAGATTTCCAATGTACGCAGTGTTCTGAGCGGTTCCAATCACAATATCATAAACAAAAACATCTAATTAAAGTTCATGACATAGGTCATAAATGTTCGTACTGTGGAAAAATGTTCACGCGAAATTCTTTTATGAAAGATCACATACGTAGGACTCACTTGAAAGAGAAAAATGTGCCTTGTACAGTTTGCAATGAAAAGTTTTTTGATAATTATCTATTAAGGCTTCATATGGTAAAGCATAAAGGCGAAAGGAAGTTCAGTTGTGAGATATGTGGTAAAGCGTTTTTGAGGCGCAGTAATTTGAGCGCCCACACAGATATGCATAAAAAATATGGCCATGTTTAATCTGTATGTAATCCTAATTATTTGTCTCTATGGCTTAAGATTAAGTGATATTCGTTTGTAGAAATATTGTTTTATATAGGCTGATTATGTCCATAAGAACACATTTATTTATAAGTATCGTTTTGTTCTAATTGCAGATATATTGAGGTATAAATTAGTTTTAATTTATATTGATTTATTTTAGTTAAGACTTGCCATTATCTGATAAGTTTTAAAGCGTATATACGATACAAAAAATATATAATTATTGCTTTATTCTGTTATTTTTAAGAATTTAATAATTTCGTAATATTATAGTAAATAATAAATATATGTAGTATTGTTGTATTCACATAAGGAACATACTCGAATTGATTAATCCCTCGTATTATAAGTGATATAAAATAAATATAATTGTAAAGTAAAGTTTTTTCTCATTATTCCTACCACCTATACTAACTACGTAGTAAGACCTTTTAATAGAAATTAATGCATTCTACTAATATAGCATATGATAAGCTACTCATACTCATACTAAATAAATATTACTAATGTCAAAGGACAAAACATGTCAAAGAACAATATATCAGGAAATATGACTAAATGAAATTTGCAAGAGTGACGTTTAGTATAGAAATATATAAACCGCACATTTCTTTGCAGGTTCAAAATTGTGTACAGTGGAGGACAAATATAAGAAAAGTGAAATGGTGCGCAAACTGTTACTTAAACGACGTAATGTCGAATATGTTTTGCAATATAGCAATGTTACTCCGTTCATGTGGTACAAGGGCAGGTATAGGTGTTTCTATTGCGCCGAACCCATGAAAGATCCAGTCCTCTTACGGGAACACACGGCTAATGACCATCAATTTGCAAATTTAGAACTTGTCGTCCATGATCGCACTAAAAATAATAGAAACAAAGACGCAGCTGTGAAAATTGACGTAACCGACATATCTTGTAAATTGTGCCCTAAATCAGTTACAAATCTAGAACAATTGATAAACCATTTGATAATAGGTCATGATGCTGAATATGATGTTAGCGTGCCGAACTGTTTCCTTCCCTTCAAATTAGACAAAGGACAACCGACCTGTCCCATTTGTAATATGAAATTCGTTTTCTTTGAATATCTACTCCGCCATGCTAATAAACACCATTTGGCTCACGATTATATTTGTGACGTATGCGGAACGAGTTTTCAAGGCGAGAATCATTTGAAAATGCATAATAGGTACTATCATAGAGAAGGAGGATATACATGCGACATATGTGGGATAAGCTTAACTACGTTGTCAAAAAAGACACTCCACGAAAAAAATGTGCATATGCTTAATCTATCTACTTGTCCACATTGCCCTGAAACATTTAAAAGCCCATATTTCAAAAAGTTACACTTGGCTAACATTCACGGCGTTGAGGAATTAAAAATCAAATGTCCATATTGTCCAAAAGTGTATCCTCAAGAGAGTATAATGTCTCGGCATATGAGGAGAGTTCATTTAAGAGAGAAAAATGTTGAATGCCAAGTCTGTGGTGACAAATTCTTTGAACCATATGATGTGAAGCTGCATATGTTAAAACATAATGGTGATAAAAAGTTCATCTGCTCATTTTGTGGGAAAAAGTTTTCTAAAAAGGGTAACTTGAATTTACACGCGTGTGTCCATACTGAAAAAAAATATGTATGTTCTTTGTGCGACAAGGACTTTAGCCATCGCCATAATCTGAGGCAGCATATCAAGACTTGGCATCCCGAAAATACGGTTGAACAAGATATGAGTGTCACCGATGCAATCGATGGTAGTGAACTAATTCAAATGGAAATTTGTTAGTGAATTGGAAAATGTAGAATATGTTAATTGGTTTTATAGAGCTGTGATCTTACAAATTAAAATATCAAATATTAAACTTATACAGAACTACCTTTATCTATTAAAATATCAAGTTATGTAAATATCATGTACTATGACTTATTTTTTAAAACTAAATCAATTTTATATAAAAATATTTTTATTATGTAATATTTCTATTTGCCACGTAAAATCATCATTATATATTTATAATTATTATAAGAAAGAAAACATTTTTTTAAGAAAAGATCGTAAATGAAAAATGTATTTACAGGGATAAGAACAAAGAAATACCAAGAGTCCTGTCTAGAACGTTTAACTATTCTACGAAGAAATATAATAATGCTACTGTATTATGGAAATGTGGTGCCCTTCTTCTGGAATACAAGATGCTTCAGATGCTTCTATTGTCATAAACAAATAAAGGATTGTGATTCTCTCAAGGAACACACGAACGTTAGTCACAAGTCCGTAGACTTACAATCATTTGTATCACAAAGAATTATAACCAAAGATGTTCCAATAAAAATAGACATTAAAAATCTGTCGTGTAAGCTCTGCAACGTTCCATTATCATCCATTGAAGATCTAAAAACTCACATAGTAACTGTGCATGAAGAAGAATATGATAACTCAGTGGGAGTTTGTGTATTTCCATTTATATTAACGAAAACTATTCTTGAATGCACCCTGTGTGACGATAAATTTAACAATTATACGTCTCTGATGGGCCATATGTATAAGAAGCATATCGCCCATCCTTATATGTGCCAAATATGCGGTCTCAGCTTCATAGATCAAATTAGATTGAAACGACACTTTAGTAACAGCCACATTGGGTACAGATGTAAAACTTGCGGGAAAATTCTAGATGCTTTCCATAAACTTGAAAAGCATAAGCAAAGGGTTCATGGCATCCAGAGGACAGTCAAATGTAACCTGTGTAGCTCAACTTTGGATAATCAGTACCAAATGAAGGTGCACATGGGAAAGATACATAATGTGGAAAAATACAGAATAAAATGTGATTACTGTTCTAAAATATGCACCACAAAAGGAGCGATGCTATTACACATTCAGTCCTTGCATTCGGATATTAGATTTGAATGCGATCTTTGTGGTTATAAGACAGGTATCAAATGGATGATTAAATTACACAAACGTAAGCATTTTGGGGAGAAAAACTATGTATGTAGCTTGTGCGAAAAGCGTTTTGGAAGATCGAGTAACCTACGAGCTCACATGAAAGTGCACACCGGTAACTTTGGCAGAGTATGTCGCTCATGTCGCCATGGATTTGTGGATGCCGAAAGTTTGGAGAAACATGTAAAAGAAACTCATTATTACAGTCAATATGATTGACGGCAGAATTGAGAAAATTCAGCTTTACCTTATTTACCATTCTTTATATTAGTGATAGGTTAGATAATTCATCTAACGTAATCCCCGTTAGCGTAACCTAAGACCGGCAGACAAGTTATGTCTGATATTTCTGATAGTTAAAGTTATTATAGAATATATCTTGTCGTATAACCACAAATTTGTAATTTGGTGTTTATATGTACATATCAACTACCTTAGTATTTTGTTTTAACTATGCAATTTTGATCTCATTTCGTTTTTTCTTAAGTCTTGTATTATTTTAAGTCTTATTTTCTTGTTATTTAAAATTTTATTAAAAGGTTCCTTTTTCATAAACTTCGTATGGTTTTATTTGTTTTAATTTAGTTATTTTTTAGTGTTACGTGTTTTATAACTCAAACAAGGTAAATACTAAATATATATAAGGAATGGATATTTGTGATATTCTAATATTATATTTATTCTTATTATTACATATATAAAACTTATAGAAATGCAAAAGGACACGTCTTTTTTTTAGTAAGATTATACTTTATGTGAAACTGCATGATGCCTGGCTGCCTCTAGAGAATGCTTCGAAAAAGATTAAAACAAGCACGTTTTCCTTGCAGGGGAACCTAGGGGTGGCCAGTACGCGGTCGATGATACAATGCCTCACGTGGAATTGATTCCGGCACAAGTGATTAAATCTGCACTATCAGCTAAGGATAAAAGAAAGATAATGAGGAACAATGTCCTCCAAGTGTTAATTAACTCAACAGTAATGCCGTTCCGATGGTTGAAAAGTTCCTATAGATGTTTCTATTGCTACGATATATTCCAAGAGTCTTCAGATTTGAAGAATCATCAGCACACCCACATAGGTGACGACATTAAGGAGCAAGCTATGAATAATTATTGGGAGTCTGTAGTTTACGTAGACATTTCAAACCTGTCCTGTAAATTATGTCTGGATGGTTTGTCAGATTTATATGATTTAATAGATCATTTAATGCTTAAACATGGTGTAGTATACAATAAGGATATAGGAATTTGTATGGTTGCCTTCAAACTAGACAATTTTTCCGTCAATTGTTTGGCTTGTGGAGCCAGTTTTTATACTTTCGGGCCTCTGTTACATCATACTAATAAAGATCACAAAGGAACTTCGGCGATTTTATGCGATATTTGTGGGCAGCATTTCAAAGATGGCAATTTACTACGGACTCATGTTAAAACAGTGCACGAAAATACTGGACTGCTTTGTACAGAGTGTGGAGAAAAATTTGAAACACGATCGAAATTGAAGACCCATCAGAAAAATCAGCATGATTTGGACAAAAAATACAAATGTCTAGTATGTGCTCAAACGTTTCAAAGTCATTATAAACGATCGAGGCATATGGCCACTGAACACAAGAATAGGCAGGAGATAAAGTGCTTGCATTGTCCGAAGACTTTTGTGTTTCGGAGCATGATGATGACCCATTTAAGAGATACTCATTTAAAAGTGAGGAACCACGTGTGCGGAGTTTGCGGCTGGAAGGCTTTTAACAGCAATCGCTTGAAAAACCACATGTACAAGCACAGTGGGGAGAAGAATTTTAAGTGTGACGCGTGTGACAAAGCGTTCACTACTAAGAAGATTATGAGAGCTCATTTTATAAGAATGCATAAAGCTACCCAACCACCGGTAATGCCGTACGAACATCCGTACTCTGTTCATTAGGAGGGGAAGGGGGTCTTATAGCACCTATATCTCTCAATTATAGCACTAATATTTCGAGAACAATACGGTGGCGGTACAGATAATGTACTGTTTGTATAGTAGAAAAATATAAAACGCGTAATTTTTATTATTAATAATAAAAATCTGCGATAGTATTTTAAAACTAGTATACCTACTCTAGTTCGTCGCCATAAATCTACGCCATATTAATAATACAGTGTTATGATACTCCTTTTTTATTTTTCTCCCTCTCTTTTTAATTTTTTATACACACACATATTTGAACATGTAAGTTTAATTAATTATGAATAGATACTAAATACTCAAATTGATATTTGCCATCATAAATTCAGTGAGCACAAAAATAAATAATGTGACGAAGAAATGACGACTAAGAACTTTTACTTTCAGGCAAGAGCCGAAACTCAAAATGCAGTTTACATTCAAAAATAATTGCACCTTCGGACAGTGAGGATGATTTACCAATAAAAGATCTAAAATCAAAACTATCTACAAATAACAAGTTACTGATTATGAGAAATAATGTTGTACAGGTGGTGTTAAAATCTACAGTGATGCCTTTTAGATGGCTGAGAAGTTCTTACAGATGCTTTTATTGTTATGAAGTCTTTAGAGATCCAAGAGAACTCAAGTCTCACCAAATCAATCACAATGCTGAGGATGACATACGCAAAGCAATGGAGAATTATTGGGAGCCAGAAGTCTACATTGACGTTTCGAACATATCTTGTAAAATCTGTTCGGAATCTATAACAGAGTTGTATCAGCTAGTTGACCATCTAATAGTTAAACATAGTATAAATTTTAATAAGGATATTGGGATAGGAATGTATGCATTCAAATTAGATGATTTCTCAGTGAGATGTGCAGTTTGTGATCAAAAATTTAGCACTTTTGGCCATTTGCTGGTACACACAAACAAGACTCATAAAGGCTGGTCAGGGGTACTGTGTGATATTTGCGGTCAACACTTTCGAAATGCTAAAAATTTAAGGCAGCATAACAGGAACGATCACGCCACTGAACCCGTTACTTGCATACACTGTGGCTTAAGAATTATTAGCAAGAACAAATTAAGAACTCACATGCAAAATTTTCATAATCACAAATACAAATGCTACGCGTGCTCAGATTTGTTTGAGACGCACTACAGACGATCTCAACACATGATGTTGGTTCACAAGAGTAGAGAAATCGTACACTGTACTTACTGTCCAAGAACGTTCGTTTATCGAAGTTCTATGATGAGGCACGTCAGGGAGACTCATTTACAAGAAAGGACAGCTATTTGCACTGTTTGTGGATGGCGATCCTTTGCCCAATATGATCTTCAAAAGCACATGATGAAGCACAGTAATGAGAGAAATTTTAAATGTCCTTCGTGTGATAAAGCTTTCAAAACAAGAAAGACTATGAGACAGCATTACAATAATATACACTTAAAAACTAAAACGCAAAATGATGATAATAATATTAAGGCAAATGAAACATGTTTTGCAAAATAAAAGATATATTTCATTTTATACTTCGTTATAGTGAGTGCCCACGTGGCACACTCGAAAACTCCTTTGGAAGTGAACCTGCACCACTGAACTGCACCACATTATGATGATTATGATGACCAGATGATATTGACACAATGATCACTGTATCATCATTGTCACGTCAGAGAAGCACATAGAGATTGTATCCAAAGGTGATCTTATCATTGTTGATGAAACATTCAATATTAATAGTGTCGTATTTATAAACCGCCCTCAGGTCTGAGATCGATCTCTGACTTGAGGGCGGTTTATACTATAAACTGTATACATATTAATACTTATTTGTTGGTTCACTGAATTTGCGTTGAGAAAGTAACCTTTAATTTAGTTTTTTGTAAGTTTGTATTATATAGCGCAATTTTAATTATTGCTATTATTGATGACGAATGATGTGTTCTCCTATAATCAGTTGAACATAATATAAGTATATCCTAAGAATGTAAACCAATATGTACGACAGTTGGAAATCCGTATAAATAAAATAAATAAACAAAAAGCTCACGCATTTTTGTATTATATATATATATATAAACCGTGTAAAAAAGACATTGGTCATAAGCAAAAATAGGTGATTGGTTCCTAATTTCTAAAACATATTATCTATTAAGGGGCCGTTTCGGAATCGCGCCGCCCGAAGTTTAGATTTTTTGATTTTTTTTCTACACTTATCTATAAGCATTGTCATAAATTCGAATACTTCATCCGCAGGTTACATTCGTTGGCTAGCTGTGTGATTTTTTTCGACGTTGTAGAGCATCGTTTTCTATATAATTTTATGATAATCCCGACCCCTGATTGCCAGAATGGCCCCTTAAAATAAACAAGTATTCATGTTTATTTGACATATTCTTTTAGGGATACATAAAATATTAAAAAATATAAATAACGGAATAAATATAAAATATTTTTTGGCTTACCTTTTATCTTAATGCGTTAAAATTAATGTAACGTTGGAAAAACGAATTTGTCAATAATTTTTTTTTACCAAACACGTCTGATTGCATTGAGAATTCACAAAATATTAACACATTTCAATTGCTCTGACCGGTGAATTTGCTTGTATGCATAAAAAGGGAATTTTCCTAAATTTGTGATATGAACATATTTCTCAGAAATTAAATTTTACGAAAGAAAATTGCTAAATGGAATTAAATCGTGTAAAAAAATTATTTATTTTTTTTCAAACACAAATATTTAATTTTTTGTAAAAAAAGAATATATATGTATATATTTCAACTTGTTGATATTTAAAAACATGAATCAACTCTGATATTGTTGTAAACATGGCGGTTGGATATTAAGTTCTACTCCACGGTGGTAAAGATTAAGTTATTTGGTTTTATAAATAAATAGTTTGCGAACCCATTTGAACAAACACACCATTGACAGTGCGATCTTTATCTAAATTATGGAGATCTACGGACACATTTGAAAAATGTCCACGGAGTGAGATATGTTTATATCTCGTTCCGCCTAAATTGCTATAAATTCTTTATCTCTCACTACAAAAGATCACATGGCCGATATTCAGAATAGGAGGGACAGAATTAAATATCTTTCCTGTTCTAAAAGTTTTTTCTTCCACAGTATTATAAGGAGAGATATTAAGCGGGAACATTTGAAGCAAAACGTAAGTGATGTCATTGGGTGGGCCTTCGGGAAGTATAGGTTAGAATATGTGATAAAGCTTTCAAAACTAAGAAGATAAACAGAAAACGCAACATGATAATATTTGTTAATGATAATATTAACTAATTAAATGTTTTTTGCAAAATAAAAGTTAAATTTTTCTATATGTCGTTTATTTCTGTAACATTTGTTTTAGACTTAAAACATCCTTGTGGTATCGGTGAAACCTCTTTTGCCGTTAAAATATTAACATAGTATAAGTGTTAACAAAGTAAGCAGTTAAAAGTAAAACAGAAGTAAAGAAGATATTTTACTTTCAGGCGGAAAAGACCATAAAGAATCAGTGAGAGTTACAAGAAAAAGTCTTGGTACGAAAAAAATACAGATAGCCAAACAAGATTGTACATTAGATTTTTTTAAAAGAAACACAGCACATGTTCTAGAAAATTCAACTGTGATGCCGTTTATATGGCTACGGACTTGTTTTAGATGTTTTTATTGTTACGAGATGTTTGACGATCATTCTACTTTGAAGTCCCACCAGAAAAGCCACACACTTACTGATATATACGATACTATGAACAAATTTCACGAAAATTTAGTTATCATAGACGTTTCAGAGATATCCTGCAAAATATGCCACATGGTAATGGGTGATATATTTCAGCTAGTTCATCATTTATTAGTGACTCATCGAATAAACTACAACGAAGACATTGGTGTGAATATGGCCCCTGTGAATCTAAACGATGGTATAAAGTGTGTGTTCTGCTCTATGGTATTTAAAACCGTAACTCATTTGCTTTTGCACATAAACAGATATCACAAAAATTGTTTAAAATCAAAGTGCAATAAATGCGGTGTCCAATTTAAAAGCTACGATGATTTCTGCGTACATGTTAAAAAAGATCTGGCAGAAGATAATTTAAAATGTTCACAGTGCGACCTTTACCTAAATTATGGAGTCCTACGGACACATATGAGAGATGTTCATGGAATGAGATATAAATGCCTAAGTTGCTTTGAATTCTTCCCCTCTCACTATAAAAGGTCGAATCACATGGCTGATATTCATAATAGAAGAGACAGAATTAAATGTTCTCACTGCTCTAGAAGTTTTATATTCCAAAGTATTCTAATGAGACACGTCAGGGAGAATCATTTGAAGCAGAAGAACATTGTATGTGAGATCTGTGGATGGAGGACCTATGGAAAGCATGAGTTAGATAACCACATGGCCAAACATGATACTGTTAGACAGGTCCGATGTCAATTATGTGATAAGTCGTTCAAAACAACTAAGTATATGAAAAAACATTATTTAAAAGCCCACAAATAGTACGTCTAGGAACTACGTTCTATTAATCGCATTAAATAAACCTACCTAATCTATAACATAATAGAAAAATAAATAACTAACTATGTACACGCATATCTTCGGAATTCCTATCCTCCTTCGGAAATCCTGCATTTAAATAAAACTTTTTCATACGAAGGTGGTCTTATAAGTTTTCCACCTAACAAAAATACAACATAGTCTCCTTGTAAGTATACAGTATACTACTCTTTTCTATTCTAGTTTTACATAAATAAATAAAGTACCGTAACCTGTGCCAACAGAAGAGCGTTGGAAATGTTCATTCCAACACATTTTCTTCCACAGTGATGTGACGCCCTAAAACTGTAATTCACCTTTTATTAACGAATGCTATTTGATTTTGAAGACTGTAAAATATGAATAGCGGCTTAAACAGCGGGCAAACAGTAGGCAGTTGCATAAAATTTGATGGACGGACAATTTTATGCATAGACAACTATTTTAATGCATATAAATAACTTTGAACCTTGTCGATTTTTACACACGCTTTATATTTACTTTTTAAAAGTAATCTTTTTTCAGGAAGCTTAGTCAGTCATATTAATCTTGCAATTTGAAATACAGACTATAATGATTTAAAAAATTGTTATAACAATATTTTATAAAAGTAAGACATTCAGGATTTTTAAGAAAACCTTTTCATTTTTCAATATCCTTGACATTAAGATTTCTTGGCATTGTTCATATATATGTCTAAAATTAAACTTAAATGTTAATGTTATGAATAAAGTGAAAAAAAAGCAGTCTGACTAAAAGTCAGGATATTTTATTTGGTAGACTTCACCTTTGAATAGATTTTGCTCGTGTAATTATTGTTCTTTTTATTTTTGATCACTTTCAATTTCTTTTGTTATTAAAATTTATGGAGTGGCCACGTTCCTATCATAAATACCTTTTCATTTTTTCCCAGTTCCCATATATAAGGATAGAGATAAGGGAAACATATTGTTGAGGTAAGATAAATGCACCAAAATGCCAAATGTTTTTCAAACGTGATGACAGGTTCTTTTTACATATCTATTTGAAATAGCATTTTCATTTATATGCTCATTTGTATTCAAATCTCAAATTTATCGAATGCCGTATAATTTGCTAGTTACAGATCTTATTTTCACACTTTCAATGGTGTCGTAATATCCTGCTAATATTTTTGAATTCTTAATTTCAGACCAAGAGATCATAGATCAAGTATCGGAAAGAGACCGGAAGTTATATATTACAAGGTTAATAACAATTATTATAGAATATTCTACAGCCATACCATTTAGATGGTTCTCGAACAAGTTTATGTGCTTCTACTGTTGCTGCTCTTTTATTGACAGTTCAAAGTTAAAAGAGCACACTCAAGAAGAGCACAGTGAAGTGAAACTTACTAATGTCCTGAGAACTGTCACTACTCATACGAAATTGAAGCTGGATATCTCTGAAATTTCTTGCAAGAAGTGTCCGAAACCAGTGTCGACCCTAGAAGAGTTCCTAACCCATGTTTCAGAGTGTCATAGTGTAACCTTCAATAGTAGTATTGTAGATTGCCTTGTTGCTTTTAAGTTGTCTGACGATAGCATGCGTTGCCTTGATTGTGGACAGAATTTTCGATTCTTTGGACCATTACTCAAGCACGCTCACAAATCTCACGTGAAAGCTAAGACGTTTTTATGTGAAATTTGCGGGAAAGGATTCGTCAGGAAGGGACATTTGAATAGACACGTAAAAACGGCTCATTCCAGAAGCCATTCCATTTCTAAGAAGCTACAATGTCCCAAATGTCCTGAAGTGTTACGCAGTAGCTATCTCAGAAAACAGCACCTTGCTATCGTCCATGATGTCAAAAGTTTCCAATTCTCATGCGACATGTGCACCAAAATGTTTCTAACAAAAAGTAGGTTGGTAGAACATCAACTGAGAGTGCATTTAAAGGAAAAATCTATAACGTGTGAAGTTTGCGGTTTTAAAGTTTTTGATAAAGGTATGTTAAAACGACATATGGTAAAACACGACGACTCTCGGCCATACCAGTGTGACATCTGCAACAAAGCGTTTCAAAGAAAGAAAACCTTGGACTTTCACCGGCGTATACACACCAATGACAGGCGTTACGTTTGCAAACACTGCGGGAAAGCATTTGTTCAAGTGACAAGCCTAAAGTTACATACACGAGTGCATCATAACAGTGCAGCAAAATAGAAGCGTTGTGGAAGTGTAGCATAGCGTTATGCATTGTCACGCAAAAATCGAAATGAATCTCTACAGAGACTCCACGCCGGGAGAAAAATAGACATGTCATATCATATATAAATCAATCATCTATAACTTTTTTGGGGCAAAGCGTGTTATGTGGCGGCGTGGGACTCAACGCCGGGTGTGAAGAATTGTAAATATTACGAAATAATAGTTCATTCCCTCAAACAGAGACCAAACTCACAACTGTCGCGTTGCAGTCACATCATAACAAGCCATTGTTCCCCAGCGGTACGACGGCCTCAAAAAAAAAGTTAAAGAAAAAATATTTCGTACACCAGGTAATAAAACCATATGTTGCACATTTAATTTTATTTTATTATAAATTATGTACACCTTATATAACTAGAAATAACAAAAAAAAAACAATAAATTATGAGTTTTAACAAACTTTCAATAACATCAAATCTATAAAAAATTATATAACCGTTTAAATGATTTTTAATTCACCATATGTCACACAAATAAAAATAAATCACAAAAATTATATATATCTATATATATCTATTTTTTACAATACATAAATTGATTTAAATAAAATGAAATATATATATAATTGCTGTATATAATTATATCTTTGTACTAGTGAAAAAAAGAATTGAAAAATAATTAAATACGTAAGTTTTTAGTTAATTTCTTTTTACAATATACATTTACTTTTAAAGTAATTAATCATGATATATTACCGAAATGATTCTTTATAATACGGTAATGGCGATTACCGTATTACCAAGTATTACCAAGTTGTATTGCGTATAAAATGTGATATACTCTCAGTAGAGCAGCGAATTTACCTCGCGCCCGGGATAAAATACTTTTTCAGCGACTCCCAGACGAGCCCATATAATATGTAAAATAACTTAAATATATATTTTTTTTTATGGGAGAGGACAAGGCAAACAAACGTTCGGATCACCTGATGGTAAGTGATCACCGCCGCCCACGACCCTATGCAACACCAGAGGAGCTGCAGCTGCGTTGCCGGCCTTTAAGGTGATGGGTGTTGGGCGCCGGGGCCCGGCATTACCTAATGCGAAACGCAGTGGCAAGAGCCACTACTTCACGCCGGTTTTAAATGGCGGGGGTGGTATTAATCCGGTCGAGTCTGCCCATGCGTGTTGCCATTACTGGCGACGTGACTCTACCACACGTACTTTAGTCGCCTCTTACGACACCGACAGTACCTGGGTGATACTATTCTAAGCCGAGACCACACGGCTAGATATTAGAGGCCGTCGTGGCGCAGTGGCTCAAGGGTGCCGCCCGAAACGCGACGGTTGTGGGTTCGATTCCTATTCGAGGAAGTGGAATATTTCTTTACGTTTATATTTCCATTTTTCTTCGTTCTGGTGTCGAGGCAAATAGCAGCGTTGAGTTCTGCCACTCAACACGCAATGTCTCCAGAATTCGGCAGAAAGTGGGGAACGGAGTGTCTTAACACCGAGTTTATCTCTGCCTACCCTGCTGTGAGCGGGATAAAGCGTAAAGCTGAAATAAAATACTCCCAAAATTATAATAATTAAATACATCAATTTAAATACCATTCGATTACCCTTTGGGAGTAGCGCCCGGGGCTATTCCCACTACGCCTCAGTATATTCTATGTTTCTATGTTCTATATTATGTTGGCGATCGACTATGAATAATCAACTTAAAATGTAGAACGGTTAAAATAATAATTTGACATTTTTAAAAATATAACTTATACTATATATGTTATGTACAATAATTCAATCGAGCATTTAAATTATATTGACATATAATTTTTTCCTGACTTAAGTGCAGGTTCTATTCCTGCTCCGTTCACTTTATCACATAATAAATAAGAATTATGCAAATAATAACTTAAAATGACTTTTTGTTCCTTTGAGGTAGTATTGAGTCTTTTGCGTAACTAAAAAACGACAAAAGGCTATATCGTTTTGATTTTCGTGCTAAATAATCTGTAACAACGTTGTCGTCATCTGAAAGTAATAATATGAAATATGAAAAACAAATATCCACAAGTACATCGAGGCCGTGAGGCCACAAGCACACGACTGTAAACGCGACGGTTTTTCGCTTCGATTACCTCTCTAGGTATGAAAATATTTAATATTGTCATTCCTCGAAAATAAATGTAGCATAATAAAAATAAATATTAGCATTTAACTATATTTCGCATATAGCAGGGTGTGCAGAAGGACCATAATGACAAGACACTCTGTTATTCGCTTTCCGTTCCATTTCAATTGCCTGTTGAGTGGCGGAACTTAATACTTACAAAATATCCCGTGTCCTATAAGAACCTTACCCATTATGAGTCATTATGTCTTTTTTTATGGGAGAGGACAAGGCAAACGAGCGGTCGGGTCACCTGATGGTAAGAGATCACCGCCGCCCACGACTCCGTGCAACACCAGAGGAGCTACAGGTGCGTTGCCGGCCTTCTAAGGTGGAGGATGTTGGGCGCCGGGGCCCGGCATTACCTAATGCGAAACGCAGTGGCAAGAGCCACTACTTCACGCCGGTTTTAAATGCCGGGGGTGGTATTAATCCGGTCGAGTCTGCCCATGCGTATTGCCATTACTGGCGACGTGACTCCACCACCAGTCCATTTTCCAGCACATTTTGTGCCCCTACGCCACGACCGGCCTCAAATGTCTATTCTGATTCTGTCTTAGTTCCGCAACCCGAAACGTAATGTCTTGAAAATTTGGGGATGTCCAAGTACTGAATATTTTAACACTAGGCCTTCTCTGCCACATGCGGAATACAGCGTGAGGTTAAAGAAGAAACTTACCCAATAAACTCTGCCTTTCCCCAGTAGTAGGTAACACATAGTCGTTGGCCGACAAAGACACGAATAAACCTAGCGGCATCAGCCACATGCATATAGTGTAGTAACCCAGTATCTGCAAAATTATAAGTATATATAACATTTACTGAAGCCAGTCGTATCGCAGGGGCACAAAGTGTGCTGCCAAATCAATGTGTTGTGGGTTCGAAGCCCACTCGAGGAAATGAAATATTTATTTAAAATTATATTTTGATTTTCTTTGCTCTGGTGTCAGCTGAATTCGGCGGAAAGTGGGAAACGGAGTGTATTAACACGAATTTCTCTCTGCCTAAACAGGAAACAGAGTATCAAATATAATGGAAGAAAGTTACGTAAAAAGCATGAGGACACCCAGAGGGCATGTATGAAGAGGTTGATGACAGTGGACAGAAAACGTACTACTTTTGTAAATAATGTACTCTAAATATTTAAACTGCAGTTAAGAACTAGTGGATTTAGGAAAAAACCAAGATTTACCTCAGAAAATGCATAGTGGTTTGTTCCAAAATATTTAAAAGAACAATAGTGATGTAACAATAAATTAAGTAATGCAAGAACAAACGCAATGCTGTTAGCTTCAAGTATTGGGAACTTTTTCAGTAGAAAACCATACAGTACTTGTTGGAATATACCAATTACATTTAAATATAAAGGAATATCTTCAAAGACAATTAGTCCAATATAAAGGGCTGTTGTGACCTGAAATCAAAAATATATATTGTTACAAATATTCCAAAAACTTCATATTTATCTTAATTTCTTAGATACCTATATTATACATATTTATTCCTAAGTTTTAGAACTGAATCCCTATTTTCAATATGCATATATAAATAGTATATAATATTTATTATCAATTTAAATGTTACTGTAATTACGAGTATACATATTGAGTATACAAACTTAAATTAATATATACTTACAACCAAAATCCATGTAATTATACATTTCGCCATCACTGTGTATTCCTCTATTAGCTCAGCTAAATAGAATAGACCGGCAGCTGTAAAATATTTTATTTTTGTTAAATTAATTGTCGTATATTGTCCATACAAACAAATTGAATGTGCTACATGTAGGAGATTTATTCTCAATAATGATCATGTTTCGTGAATTTATGAACAAAATATTTATTTTGTTCAAATATTTATTTGGGGCCATTGTGATGCAATTGGAGGTTCATTTCTCCATCACAGTAAGTAGCAAAGTAGCATTCAATCCCATACACGCACAATGTCTCAAAAGTTGGTCTGTGTGATGG